>JAOSLM010000148.1:5635391-5648368 GCA_025629765.1 Eleginus gracilis
CTATAATAATTATTATACTACTATATTATTATTATTATTATTATTATTATTATTATTATTATTATTATTATTATTATATGTGTGTGTGTATATATCAATTTTTTGTTTTGTATTTATGCAACGTTTACACAAGTTAAATGATGGATTGTATATCAAATATACTTCTTTAACTTTTGTAAACGTGGGTGCTTTATCTATAAGAAGAAAAACACTTCCACGTAGGAGACTTGTTTTCTCAAGGCGGAACCTGATACCCACAGAGAAGTCAAAACACGGACCGCAAAAGGTGGCGCTCCCAAAAATGGCAGGAGTATTTGAGGTGGAGGTTGATGGTGTAGAACACGACCATGGAGTGGGACATCACCATGAACCGAACCAGGTGAGGTGGCACAAGGTGAACCTATTACCAAGGCGAGTTAAACGCCATCGATGTAATTGGAACGTCTTCCAAACGGAGTTGTGTACATCTTGCCGGCACTCCGCACAGCCTGGTTAGCCTGAGCTATCATTAGCAGCTAGCGACTGTTTTACCATCTGTCTTCTAATGACAGACGTACGATGTCTTCATGTGGTGCATACGGCAATACATTTAACTTGTTTGATTAAATTGTATACTTTGTAACTGTGCAAGACATGCCGAGAACTTCTAAAATGCGGCGACTCATGAGAAGTGGATTGGCCAGTGGTCTAGTAGAGCTAGTCGACTTAGCTCTTCAGTCGAGTAGCACCTCATAAAATAAGGGGCTTTACTTCGCTGTCTTTTATCAACGAGTTCGGTCTCCTTAGCGTTACTGTTTTGTTGCATGAATACTAATAATAATACTACTACTACATATGTATTTATTCATTGGAGTGACGTGACAATTGGCAGTTCAAAGGTCATGGGTCTTCATGTCCAAAGACTAAACCACTATTTGAAAGTCTTTATATTCAAAGCAATGTTGCATGAAATATCAGTCGTGTGTAGTTATTTCCACCGCTGTTCTTCAAAGTAAAAATCTGTTATCTAGTTTTGTATGCTATTTTATCTAGTTTTGCTGACGCTGAGTTTGCCTGCCTATAATAATTTCTCTTTTTGTTTTCGGCTGATCAGGTTGACCTCTCCAAGCTTTCACCAGAAGAGAAGTGGAGGTCAGTCAAGTAAAATAAGTTGTTTCTCATGATGCAATCGGAAATGCCTTAAAATAGTTTTGCCTTTTATTTATAACTCTTTATTTAAAAAAGTTATTTGGCCTAGGTTGGCACAATAATGTAGTACAGAACTAATGACAACAAATGGCAAATGAATAATACAAGTTTGGCAAAAGGTCACATTATTCTGAAGTCCTTACTCTGCAATGAAAGCATAAACTGCAATGGCTCAGAAAATGCAGCCATTGAGCTTTTTCTTTGGAAGGAGAATATTTGTGTGTGTTTGTTTTCATGTCTCTGTCAACGTTTCCTTTTTATTTATTTTTTTAATTTCTAAGCAAACCCATACCCACCCTGAGACTCATTTGGATCATTGTGAGGAACATCTGACTGTGTAGCCAACATGGCACCACCTGCCCAGCCCATGGACAGGTGGTGCCATTGCTAATATTAAAATAATCAAATTAAAGAAGTTATTGCAGCTAGATGTCTCTGCATAAAATATCCTATATCTAGGCCAGTTACAAGAAAAAATAAAAAGGCTCATGCTGCCCCCAACACAGTCACTACATTCATTTCAAAGTCGTCAGATCGATGTACTGCACACATTATACGACTTATGTCTGTCTTTTAATCTGATATCTTGGAAGTTGTTCAGGGTTTCGCACTAAATGACTGATCGATGACAGAAGGTCACACTTAGTTTGCAAGATGTTTTACACAGAGGAATCATAAAGGAGTCTTTCTGTTCATTCACACTTGTTGGTTATCTCTCTGGGCTTTGCAACATATCGGCAAGACTGCTTTCTAAAGCCTCTTTCATGTACACAGTTTCCGGATAATTACTAGGATAACCTTTCAGGCATCACAAGAGATTTTCACCATTCACACACGCAGCTATATACCCGAGCATTGGCATCTTGCACACTTTCACACATGGCACATAAATACTGACAAGGATGGGCCCTGGGAATGTCTAACAGACCGCGGTAATGCAATAATACAAGCACTTAGGAATGCAAGTCGCCATGAAACTAGCGGACTGGTTTCCAATGTTGGAATCTCTCCAGTCCAGTCCTTCTTAGTAGAAGGGTCTTGATTGTGAACACAATTTTCTGTATATTTGTATCGAATGACCAGAATAGCATTGGGGTGTTAAAATATACACTGATTAGAATCAGCACCTGTGGATTCTTGTGATTGATTGGTTGCATGCCCTATGGTTTTCCATCTTACGGCAATGTTACTGCTTTCATTCACAACACGGCCGTACTGACAGCGATAGGGTAATGTTACTAGTTCTTGAGCAGGCAAATGCCAGGGAGGATTTCCCAGAATACCTGTCCTTGGTGCCACTCACACATGACCACATGCAGGAAATGTTCCGGAACAATGCACAGAAAGACTGTGTTGAAGGGGCTTAACAGAACTACTACTATATTGTCTAGAGAGCAGAGGGCATGGTTTTATTGGTAGTAATTGTGCCTGTCTCCTGTCGCTCAATCGCTAGGTAAATCAGTTAGTTCACAGCAGGGAACAAAATAAGTTATTTACTTACTTTTTTACAGTTCATGTTTCCTCGTTCACAACACCTCTTAAAAAGAGAAACCAAGCCGTCCAAGAAGACTGTATTGACTTTGAGTCATTCCAGATGATTAATAGTGAGGGCGTCTCTACTTGTTCGTCAAGATGACTGTGGTGTTAATGTTCCTAGTGACTATTAACTCACTGTGTGTGGGTCTCTTTGCAGGGTGGAGCATGCAAGAATGCATGCCAAACACAAGGGTCATGAGGCCATGCATGCAGAGATGGTGCTCATTCTGATCGTCACCCTCGTCGTCGCGCAGCTAGTGCTTGTCCAATGGAAACAGAGGCACTCGAAGTCATACAACGTAAGGACACACACACGCGTGCAATTACTCCTTAGATTGAGATCTAAAGGGTAGCTACACCATTTAGCTATAAACTCAGGTTTACCATTTGATTGAGAGAATCCCCACTGTCTCTTCCAACACTGAACTTCTCTGCGGTATCACAGCTGGTGACGCTGTTCCAGATGTGGGTGGTGCCGCTCTACTTTACCACCAAGCTCCACTGGTGGAGATTTCTCACCACGTGGTTCATATTCTCAGTGGTCACTGCGTTCGTCTCGTTCCGTGCCACTCGCAAGCCTCTCAACTGTACCACGCCCAGGTACCATGCCCGCCGACACCCCACTCACACAACAGCAACTCCCATGTTGTATGTAGATGTGGATTCATCCCTACCCATCCCCTGTCCTATTGTGATGATGGTTTAACTATTGGCTGTTTCTCTGTTCAACAGGTTGGTCTATAAGTGGTTCCTGCTGCTCTATAAGATCAGCTATGGTACGGGAATAATTGGCTACACAGTCGTCATGTTTACCCTGTTTGGTATAAACTTGATTTTCAGGTATGTAACGTCACCCCACCTCTCCTTAATTTTAGGTGCATTGCTAACTAAATATTACGACAAACTTACCCGTTTTACCCTTACCTGTTTATAAACTCTAGTATACTCATGCATAACATAACCATGCCCATGGATTACTAAACTGTGCACATAGTATTACCTAACCATACTCAATTTACTAGATTGATCTCGTTCCCAGATTACTAAATCATTCCCAGATTACTTGACCACATTTCGAATTTGCTTACTGGTCACACTGGTTTCCATTATGATTATTCCATCCGAGGTAGAAAACCCAATTCGCTCTGAATCCAGATTGAATTGATTAATTTGATCATATTGCTGTGTGCACAATTGATAATTGTCAATTATGCAATGTTTCATTTATCGTGTGTTAATCTCGAAAGAAATCAACATGTTTTCATTGGATAAAACATGGGTGCACGATACAGGCAGTTTGGTAATCCCTAGGTATGATTTAATAATGTATAGGTACGGTTTGGTTATACATGGGTACAGTTTAGTGATCCGTCGGTATGGGTTAGTGATCCGTCGGTACGGTTTGGTAATCCGTCTGTTGAAACCATGAAGATTTATTTTCTTCTATGTGACCCCAGGAATGATCTGTAACAGTAATTCTGTAACTATAAGCCTGTGGTGTAAGCCCCACATTGAAGGCCATGGAACGATAAGCTTAGCGATCAGTATGTTTCTGTAGATGTATATAGTGCTAATGTCACCCCCTAGTGTAGCATGGCAATTACAATAAACGTAAAGCAATTCATGCCCATTAAAGACAAATCATATCTCTTAAAACAAGATCCCATTTGACCTGTCCTTAGCTAACCTACAACAATTAAGATCAGGTATTCCCGTCGTCAGCCAATAGTACACTGGCCCGCAGGTATACTATGTGTGACACAGTATTGGCATAACGTATCGGATGCAGATAAGGCACAATAATTCAACAATTACTTATCCAGGAGTTTGAACTGAAAACATGAGGAGAACTTGACTACACCATGTCCAAAGTATCACTTACAGAACAAAGGTCTAAATTGAGCAATTCCAAAGGTGGATTTCTGCCAAGTTTATGAATATAGTCACTGCATTCCCATAATTGTGTTCACACCCAGCATTTCTGTAGTCCACTCTGAGGGATTGCTTACAACAGCAAAGCAGTGGTTGTATTGATCTCTTATTGAACGTGTTTTTTGTTCAGAATAAAGCCAGAAGATGCAATGGACTTTGGCGTTTCACTGCTCTTCTATGGGCTGTACTACGGAGTTTTGGGTCGAGACTTTGCTGAAATGTGTGCAGACTTTATGGCTTCAACAGTTGGGGTGAGAGGACTATAACACTTGTGGTACAACTACTTGTTGGAGACAATAAAAAAAAAAAATAGATATATATTTGGATATAGATAATTAGATTGTGCCACCCGGTGGACGAATGTACACATTACAGGAAGTGAGGCCACTGAAGAATCAGGTGTGCCTTTTATAAATGGACACACATGTGTAGAGGGAACAGGGAGATGCCATTGAATAATTGATCAACCTGTTGCTATGTTTAGTTTCATATCGTTTTTCATATAATTAAATTTCATACATTGTAATATTTGGAATTTTGGGATATTTTCATTTCGCTTTGCTTCCGCAATGCTTTTCGGCATCAACACAGTACCTCAATTATCTCACCAGTTCGGTGTAATGGTCAAGAAATGGTTCATAATAACTCGCAGTTAACCATGGCCTCATGTTGTTTACACTTTATAGTTTTACAGCGCATCGGGGATGCCAACCAAGCACCTCTCAGACAACATCTGCGCGGTGTGCGGTCAGCAGATCCTGGTAGACGTCAGCGAGGAGGGCATCATCGAGAACACGTACAGATTGTCCTGCAACCATGTGTATCCTTCAATCTAAACGGACCAATGGGCTCTGTGGAAAGGTAAAGGTTCATTGTAAATGAGGGAATTTCCCGCAAATTATTATTTAATTCCTCCGAATATCAGTGTCTGCGTTTTTACGGGAGACGCTAAGTCAGTGTTTTTGTATGATTTAATGTGAACATCCCAACATATTAATGGTTATGTAATGGATACACTTAACAAAATAAGACATTCTTTATCTTATCATAGTTTGTTTACGTATGCATCACTTCCGTTTTCCGAAGTTGACCTTTATTTGGCAGGAAGTCGACCTTAATTCGCTCTTCAGATTCCATGAGTTCTGCATAAGAGGCTGGTGCATTGTGGGAAAGAAGCAGACTTGCCCGTACTGTAAAGAGAAGGTGGACCTGAAGAGGATGTTCAGCAACCCGTATCCTTTCAATGTTTGCTCGTATTTTCACGCACAGCCCTTCATCTTCACCATCCATCTAAAGATATCATGGTTGCATATTGTCAATACTGCCTCAAGATATAGCTGGGAGTGACTTGAGGCTGCTCTTCACCCGCGCTATTAACACACCTGCTGGTTTCAACACCTTGTGTGTCTGTTGATGATCACTTAAGTGGTGAATGTGCTTGAATAATTAAAAATTAATGATCTGTATAATGTGCTCAGCTTTTGAGTCATTTGGAGATGTAGGCTTAGAAGAAATGATCCACAAAAAAAGGTATATATTTTTTTATTCAAAGCAATATATCGGCTTGCAAGTTTTCCCCCCCCCCAACAGCATAGATGTCAGGCAAAATGCAAGTTGAAGCCAGTTTATACTGGACACCACTTTTTCCGAAGAGTTGCCGAGACATGCCCAGATACGGCTCGTCTCTGTTTGCTGCATGTGACTAGTGGGTCTGGTTTTGGTTTGTAAATGTCAAGGCAGCTTGGTGGTCAGGCAGAGGTGAGTTCCTCTTCCTTTTTGTGGTTCCAACTAATTGTGATGCCTCAGGTTCCCATGGCAGCCAACGTGTCGATATGCACGTTGTACGCAAATAAACAAGACATCAATGACGTCTCGACCTATTGTATGCAGTCGCACATTATCACTCCACAAAGTCAATATGCTATCGTGTTTCCCGTTTCTAATTACTGTTCAGGAGGGGTTGCAGGACAGATCAGTGGCTAGGGTGTTTGGACCTGAGAGGCACAAGGTTCAATCCTTATTGTCCAATGTAAGCCTTGTGTAAGCAGCCCCCACAGCTGGATCTATGTTTATAGTAGAATACCTCCTCTTACACGAATCGCCACTTATTGGCATGTTTCTATGCCCTTTGAATTGAGAATTATCACACTGCCTAAAACACAATCATTATCTCCGCTCAGAATTCAGTCTCTAGGTCTGTGAGCATGCATAGGGGCATGAACACAATAAAACAATTTAAAATGTAAATGTTTGTGGGAACCATCCTACAATAGATGATAGGCTTGCCAACTGCACAATTCTTAAACGCACCTCCACTGCTGCAGCAGGTGAGAAAACACAACATAGACGTCTCAACATAGACAATGTCAAGAATTGACGTGGGGTCTTAACAAACCGATCAAATCCTTTTACCCCTACCTGCTTTTTAGTGACCTGTATGTATCTGAATGTTTTTTTTATTCCTTAACCCATTTCTAAGCTGGGAGAGACCGCACGTAATGTATGGACAGCTTCTGGACTGGCTTCGGTACCTTGTCGCCTGGCAACCGGTTATTATAGGACTTGTCCAAGGAATCAACTATATCCTTGGCCTTGAATGATTTTTATTTTTATTATTTTTGGGTGGCAAGATGGACACACCTGTTAAGACAAAGAGGAAAATGCACTGGCTTGCTGGACCTAGCAGCCGAACTAGAACTCAAAAACAAGATTTTCAATGTGTCTAGATATGTACCTTTTTGTATGTATCTATAGGCACAACATATCTGTATTTACAGTTTATTTGAATTTTACTAGTAACATGAATTTGGATGTCTGTCTCAGATTATTAGAAATATTTTCTGAACTCATCGCACATCAAATACACTTGAATGGTAATTGGTTAATATGCAGGATCGCTTGTTTTAAATGGAGAGTTGCTTTTCCCACACCGAACGTATGTCTTAAGTACTGTTAAAGCATTGGGTTTCAACAATAAATACTAAATTATCTTACTGATTACCCCCCCCCCTTACCCTTTTTCTGAACAATGCCTAACTATATTAATCACAAAGTGAAATTCAACATTTTCTGATCGTATTGTGAATATCGTGTAGCTCATACTTGGATACAATATTTTATTTTATTTATAGTGAGGTTATAGTTATGTCCTCTCCCATTTTGTGCTCAAATATCATTTGTCTAGTGGCAGGTAGGCTTTGTTCTCTCTGCTGTCTAATTTTTGACTTTTCTTGTCTTCACAATCTAATTAGAATTTCCATATGAATTTATTAGGATGAGGAAGATGTAACACTAATGAAAATGAAACTGAGAGCATTTTACTTTTAGTGTCACAATTGCCATATCCCCTATGTAGTGCTTACTGGTTAATTATTGGAAGACCTTTTAAAAAATTGTCCTTTGACATAGCTGTCGGAAATTACGCAGAGTGCCAGTCTTATTGTGTGCTGCACACTTTTCCAATATTTGAGGGGTTGGCTTGAAGTGGTCCTAAAGCTTCTTCCTGTGGTCAGATGATCATTGCCATTCCTCTGAAGGGGACGCAGCTCCCTTTGTAACTGCAGCACAGAATACCGTATTCAAGAAGAACTGGACGGATGGTGGATTGACATACATTTATTTATCTGTTCAGTTGTCACCCTTTGTTTTCATGAGTGTTTGTTAATAAATGTTACCCGGTGTACAAATATATTGAACCGTGTCTTTTGTGTAAGGACAACGCTACAAAGCGTATGAGACCGTTTATGGGGCATTTGTTATGCCCTATTACAGCTGGCCCTGAACCAAGTTTTAAAAATACCTAGATCACCAACATAAACAAATTTCAATTGTATGAAAATACCTTGGTTTATTAAATGATCACTGTTAATTTGCACAGATGTAAATTAACTTGATACTTGCCACAACTGGGATTTGGAAGGGTTCAATCAGTGTGGATTGAATCTCATCCAATTGGATTTAATGTTTAAACTTTTTAGAGTAAATGTGATCTATCCATTAAATATTTTTCTTGCATTACAATTTGTCGGCTACCCCTTTTTTGTCATGTATGTATGGTACTATTAAATACATTTTGCAACCTGTACATATTTCATATATCACCAATGTTTCAGTAGTTGACACATTAAACTATATAATAAAGCCATTGGCTATTGACTTTTTTATTTTTTATTGGAAAATTAGTTTTCCAATAAATAAACTCAAAGTGTTACAACCATCCCATTAAGGTCACCCCAAACATACATGAAACTCAGGTTTAAGTTAGAATTCCCCTACGTGTAGATCAGTGGGTTTAGGGAAGTGACTTGTGTATATAAAGCACAACTGATTGTATCATAGAGGAACACCAAGCCAACATGAAGCAGCCACATGTTATAGGTAATCTCTCTTGTATTTTACCTTTTCGTTTTTTGGTGGCCCATTAATCTTTAATTAACATTTGGTCTCTTATCCTCAGCTCTGCTGCTTTGCCTCCTGTCTTCGGATGACTCCCTTGGTGAGTTGTACAGATGACTAATCTCAGATTCTATGTAATATGTCATATTAACGTTGTTAATAACATTTCCACAGCAAAATCTCCTGAGATAATTGGTCCAGTCCGCACCCGAATAAGAGCTCGTCTAGGTAATCTAGGCAGACTATGCAATGCTCCCTTCAATTAAACAGAGCTATGTTTATGTGTCATAATATTAGATGACATTGTGTATTTTTTTGTGTTTGTTTTTTGCGTTTACTCGACAGGAAGGACGTTGGTTCTCACCTGCAGGGCGAACCCCCATGGTGATGACGATCTGACCATGATCTACTGGCTGGTCAACGGCTCCTTCCCAGAGGCTCTGAGCACCTCCAGGATATCAGAGATGGACGAGTGAGTGGGGTGGAGGGTTATCACTTTTATGCATAGCCTACTTAGCATAGGCCTACTTATTTATTTATTTTTAGGAGAGACTGTAAACAGATACATTTAGTTTAAACACTTCAAATATTAACTGTAGCCTGTCATATGTGCACAGTTAAATTGTGTTTCAGTTACCGTTTCAAAGAACACGTAGGTTTTGGCTTTATTGACTGCACAGCAATACATACTTTATGGTCAATTGTCAAATGATTGTCAATCATATTATGGGTGGTAGCTCTAATAATAAAGATGGACTTGTTGCAGCTCCACCTCTTCAGATGGTACAGTCCAGCGGAATCTGAATCTGAAAAACGTGACGACTGAGGACTTGAGCTCTACTTATGTTTGTGTGGTGATCAATTCTGAAGGGATCGCCAAAAAGCATGTCACCTTACGAACACACAGAAAAAAAATGAGGATTGTGAAACACTTCGATGTACCATTCAGTAAGCAAACTGGATAAAAACTTGACATGTAACCTTGTGAACATTATATGTTACACTGTGTTAAGCAAATTTGTATTGGTTCAGTTGAAAACAGGTTAGACTTGTTTCGTATAATATCTTTTGAATGCGTTTGTGATTAAACAAATTGATCCGTTTCTTTTCCTAAAAGGGTATCCCAAAATGAAATATTAACGTGGACACTTCTTTCTGTTCATCAAACCAAAATATGTATAAAATGTGAATTCATATGAAATGTGGTCCATAAAGGCAAATCATAATAAAAGTTCAACTCGACAAAAAAACCAAATGCAAATCAAAACAATAGTGAACATGATTTATTGAATAGTGATATAACATCTGCAATCAATAGTAATAATATCTTTAGGTGAGTTTTTATGTAGGCCTATGCATTTCCATGGGGAATTAGGCTTAGCAATTATAAACCAAATAAAAATAATGCTGTAGCACTCAATTGTTCTTTTCTGCAGTCAGTTCATCCAGACAGGACTGCAAGATGGCTCTAGTTTCAGGATGATTCTGAAGGTTTTCACCCATCTTCTTCCTAATAAGAGCAGCAGTGTCCTGAACGACAAATGGACAATTCTCTGTAGAACTGATGAAAGGCTTGAGAAGCTCAACATTGCTCTTTAACGCCATGCCAAAGAGAAAACGCAGGAAAATGTTCAATTTCCCATCTTCACAGAGTAGGGTCCTCTCTAAAGCACTTGAGTAAACCTGTTTACTGTTCATCTTTAAGTCCAGGGGTAGCTTTCCTTTTGATGATTCCTTGAAGACACTCATTCCCTGGTTCCTGAACTCTAGAAAAACATACAGGGCAGCCATGTATTCCTGAACGGTGGAGTGAATAAAGCAGTGGACCGTTTCACTATACATGACAAACTGTTTGACCGTAAACTCTGTGCACAAGCCGCTATTGACCACCGCCTCGTCGATGGCCACCCCACCGCCCGCTTTCCGGTGGGCCTCGGAGATCTTCACCTGTCCTTGGTCCAGTGCGAGCCAAGCCGTCTTCCCCAGGCTCACCAGGAAATCTCTCTCCTGCCTCGGGGTTCGATCTGGCGCTCTGAAATGTCGCTTGGACAAGAGCGCGAGAAGAAGCTGGGTGTAGATGGGGGTGATGCTTTGGGGTAGATCTCTTCTCTTCCTGGTAAACCTACGCTCCCACACTTGGCTCAACACTGAGCAAAACAGGGGCAGGTGGCACATGATGTGGAGGGTCTTGCACGAGTTGACATAGTCCATCACCTGACTTGCGTGTACTGGGTCCGTAAACCTCCTCTTGAAGTATTCCACCTTCTGGTCATCAGTAAACCCCTGTACTTCCACGACTTGATGCACGCCCTCCGACGGCATGCACTTTGCTCTTAGAGGCCGGGATGTGACCCAGAGCAGGCCGTTGAAGAACAGGTTTCCTCTGAGGAAATTGACCAACAACACATTGAAGACTATGGCTTCCTTGAAGTCGCACCAGATCTCTGTGTATTGGAAGTCGAGCTCCTGGTTGTACTCATCGAGACCGTCCAAGATAAAAAGCACGTGTCCACCGACCGCGCATATGTCCTTCAACCTTTTGGTTTCTGGGTAGAGCTGGTTTAGTAGGTGCAGCATGCTGATCTCCAATCCCTGGAAGGCATTGAGCTCTCTGAAGGGCAGTGGGAAGAGAAAATAGATGTGCTGGTGGGACCGCTCCTCAGCCCAGTCCAGGATGAACTTCTGTACTGCCATGGACTTTCCTGTTCCTGCCATGCCGGTCATCAGGAGAGCCTTCACACATTTCTCCTCGATCCAATTGCTGCTGAAGATATTTTCAGATGAGATGGGTTGTTCTGGTTTGTGATGAGAGTTTAATTTTTCTATGTTCCTGTATTCGTGCTGAATATTCGGTCCATTGTCCAACACTTTCGTCATGTAGAGGTTGGTGAATATGTCGTGGAAGGGCTTCTTCTCTCCCTGTGTCGCCAAGTCCTCCTGGACGTCCCCGTATTTACACTTCAAACTCTGTCTCAGCTCAAAACGTACTTCATCTACAAAAATTTACAAATTCGATTTTCATTTGCACGTCCAATATGAAGGCATGACACGTTTAGAATTATGAATAAGGGATTTAAATTTTTTGATTTGAAGACAGAGGAATAAAATGGGATTTTACTTACTTTGAACGCATAAATCCTGGAGGTTATGAACAAGCTGCCCCTGCCCCATCTCCTCCAGATAGCTTTCGACTATCTTCAGAGATCCCAGGAGGTTGAAAGACTCAAGCATGCTGTCCACTAGTCCCACCAAGTCCACGCTTTGGGGAGAAGCAATGAGGGATTGTGGGTAACTCCTCCACAGAGTTTCTTTGAAGTGGCTCAGAAGCCCCTCTGGCATCTTCTCAAGTGTTTCACGGATAGCCTGTTAACAAAAATAGCGTACACAAACCAAATTATTATTTTAAAAGAATAAAAATGAATGATTATTCGACAGATGCAGAAATGAAGAGCCACCTGGAAGGTAAACGCCACAGTCACTGCGGGGTGTGGTGGTTCAGTGAAGTCGCTGAGGAGAGGAGGTTTATTAGGATGCCCATCCACAGGGTATGCTTTGCTTCCGATCCTAGTATACAATGGCGGGAAAAGGGGTTAAATGCATGATTTCAAGGTGGCACATAGCAAAAACATTACATGTTGTATAATATTATTGTCCCAAGGTTATCTTTACTTGCGTGTGGTCTTCTCACAATCACTGTTATAGGAGTAGTCGCTAGAGAAAGAACCGTTGCTCTCCAGGATAACTCTGAAGACATACACATTCAATGCAATCATTATCATGTTAATAAACAGCACCCCTTCAACTTGAAAACACATCCAGTTTTGTTTATTAATGTATGTTTATGCAATATTTGTGCTTCATCCATAACAACACTTCAATGTCTAGTTCTTTTGTTTCACCTTGATTCATCTTGGTCCTCCATTTCT
>JAOSLM010000148.1:5797928-5808939 GCA_025629765.1 Eleginus gracilis
CTCTAGTGCTGCTGTGTACAGCTCATAAACTCTAGTGCTGCTGTGTACAGCTCATGAACTCTAGTGCTGCTGTGTACGGCTCCTAGACTCTAGTGCTGCTGTGTACGGCTCCTAGACTCTAGTGCTGCTGTGTACAGCTAATGGACTCTAGTGCTGCTGTATGAAGCTCATATACTCTAGTACTATTGGGTAAGTCTGTTAGCCTGGCTATTGCCAGACCAAGCTCAATCGTAGATTGCACGTTATTCTGCTGGTGTGATCAACGGGCCTAGTTCAAATGACTACGCAATTGGATAGTCCTTCAACCAAACAGACCAACAATCCGAATAACGTACTATGCCGAGTGACGGGAAACTAGCCAATAGCACGGCAGGGAGAAAAGCCAGCTCGGCTCCCGTAAAAGCAGATCGTAAGCAGGAAGAAATCTATTGCTCCTCTCATGACCCTACTGCAGGGCGAATTCAAATCGCAGAGTTTAGTACTGCTGTGTAATACTCGACTGATAATTATATAATAGACTCTAGTGCTGTATGATTCAGACTGTAGTACTTCAGTCACAAAGCTACATAGCAAGATAGGCAGCTTTAAGTACTGTTTCCAAACCATGAAAGGCTATTTGAAAAGCCTGAATAATCAATTATATATTTCATTTTCCAATGCATTTGTGATCAGTCAAAAGAGGACGTATACATATTAATGAGTGACGGAAGACAAAACGTCTCTGTTTGGTATAAAGTAAATTTACCCTGGTGTAAGATGTTTGCTGGGGCTGTGTGCTGACCATTGATGACTCTTATTAGTGAGCAGAAGACGTACCGAGTGTTTGTGGTGTTGCCACTGCTGCCCGGGTTCGAGGGAGACATCAACGAGGGCGGAGGAAACGCCATCCAGGCCATCCTGCACTTCACCTTCAGGTGGGTGGAGTCCTCTTTCCTTATCCTCAAGACCAAGATAGAAGTGTGTCAGTAGGGCCTGAAACAATTCCTGTTGAATAGGGAGCAGGTCAGAGTCATGTTCAGGTTGTTCGAAACAAAGTCAAAACACTGTACCTGTAGGTATCCTACACACTGTACCTGTAGGAAATTAAATAATCTAAGAATTCTGCTTTGCTGTTTTATAAGATAACTGACAGTCAAACTCCTTGTATGTCTCACGCTGCAGGACCATGTGCAGGGGAGAACACTCCATCCTGACCCGACTGAGAGAAGGTCAGTCTCCTTTTCCTTTTCAACTGAAAGAAACACCAAATCATAAGACTTCCCGAGCAGCCACCCCTGTCACCGTTAAACCCTTGTGTTTTCTGTGTCTTTCTCTTTCCACACTTGTTTAACAACGCTAAACAGAAGGTACTGGCACTAGTTGTCTGGCTCCCAGGTCTCTGTCTTCATCTTTCATCAGTCTTCATGACTTTTCACATTCAAATCCTGCATGCACACAACCTCACTCCACCTTTTTAAATGATTGCTGATTGCGCTTGTTGCCGTCGCAGTGACTAATAAAGTTATTTTTACCCTGTTGAACCTCTTCCTCAGTGGAGGACAAGTGGACGGAGTACATCACCCTATGTGGCCTCAGGACGCATGCCAAGCTGGCCGACACCCCCGTAACGGAGCTAATTTACGTCCACAGCAAGACCCTCATCGCAGACGACCGCCGTTACATCATCGGTGAGTCACTGCCGCTACAGCCTCATTCATCAGCCGTCATCAAAGGCACAAAGAGAGAACGAGGATCTTTATGAAACCAATGCAGCATGTCCGTCAGGGCTGGCTTCAAATCCAGCTGACATTTAGTTGATGATTTTGGTATTGAATATTACACACATATTTTGTATAGTACTACATAGTTTTCCTGACGTGGGGTCAGAAAACAATAATCTTTGTAACATATGCAATACGATCTGATGCATGTTCAATGTATTTCACTACAGTTAAATGAATGAAAACAAACTAGAGCTTCCCCTTTCTTTGAAAATATAAATATGGGGAATATTCTACATGCTACCTGAAGCGGGCCCTAGGTGTGTGACCACAGAGCCCTTACAGTGTGTTTTTAATCGCAGGCTCTGCCAACATCAACGACCGCAGCATGCTGGGCCAACGGGACAGTGAACTGGCGGTGCTGGTGGAGGATGAGGAGAGGGTTCCCTCCGTCATGGATGGGAAGGAGTACCAGGCTGGACCACTCGCCCTGGCCTTGCGCAAGGAGTGCTTCAGGTGAGGGCCGCTGGAGCGCAGCCACAAGGTCTTGTACTGTCACTGTGTCCACACATCATCGGTTCAATGGAACGTTTTTGGGTTACTCACTCAACATTCTTGCATTTTCAACTCAACATATTAGCGTTTTAAAATCTCGTTTAAGTGTGGATGAAAGGTCAAATAAGAGAAAGAAATCTTACTTCTCATATCCACATGTGCCATATCCACAGAATGTTGTATAATGAAGGCTCCTGAGGCCCTTAGAGAGTGTGATTGTGATTAAGGGCTACACCATTATTTTTGACCTGGCCTGACTTGACTTGTTGACCAAACACTGCTATCATTGTGTCATCCATCAATGAAACTGTCACCAGTTGATCTCTTATTGAAACAAGGTTATTACACAGCTAAAGCCGGTGAGCTCTGTGTTTTCTCTTGCAGGGTTCTAGTGGGAGCAGCTTCAGAGCCCAGCATCAACATTGACGATCCCATCTGCGACAAATTCTTCTTTTTGGGCTGGAATGCGACGGCTAAATTGAACGCCACCATTTATGAGAAGGTACCAGAACGGCTACTATATGTTCACTTTTGATAGGTTAACAGACACTTTTTAGTGCATTTAAATAATGGGCAGTACAGGGGGTTGGGCATCGTCTAACCTAGTCATTTACATTTATAATAAAGGCATTTTATTATCCAAAACGACTTAAAATAAGTACATTTGTCAAAAGAAGGAGCAATAAGGTACAGTAAGGATGTTCATAGAACCAAGTGTTGAGCACTGACAATCGATAGGGTAACCCTTCCCTGTATACAACAAAGATAGCTAGGATAAGATGCTAGACAACTAAGTTACCCCAAAGTGGAATCTACAGTCGCCATGATGCGCCGTTCCTGAAGCGTGCAGACCGCCCCCGGACGACCATTACCACAGCGACCCTACAGGAGTTCTAACCGCCCAAACGCCTCGTCCTGTCCCACCCCAGGCAGCAGAACACCTGGGGGTGGAAGCGGTGTTTGGGCTGTTAGACGTTGTGTATGGTCGCCGTGTTAATGGTACACACGACCGTATACACGACCATACACACGACGTCCAACAGCCCAAAAACTGCCTCCTGTCCCCGCCCCAGGTGTTCTGCTGCCTGCCCTGTAACTCGGTGCACAACATGCGGGAGCTGAGGGAGAACGCCAGCAAGGAGCGCCTGTGCGACTCGGACCCCCAGCAGGCGTGCGAGGAGCTGAGGGCCGTGCGGGGCCTCCTGGTCCATTTCCCGCTGCAGTTCCTGTGTGAGGAGAACCTGCTGCCACCGCTCAACAGCAGGGAGGGCATGGTGCCGGTGGGCCTGTGGACCTGAGGGCCAGCATGAAGGTGAGGCCCGCTGGAGTACTGCTTGAGTACTACTAGAGAACTGCTTGAGTACTATTAACTCACCAACAGCTGTTGTTCTAGACTATAACTATAACTACTCCCTCCCCAGAGACCTGCTAGAGTATTACTGGAGAAGACTAGTACTAACTCGCCCACTGTTCCTGTGCTGAACTATTAATTATCCCCCACTGCTCCTGTACTGGACTATTACTTTAACCGTACCCCCACACGGATACTAAAGACCCCCGCTAGAGTGCTGCTATATATCTACTAACTCACCCAATGCTCCTGTACTGGACGATTTGTATATTGATTCCAAAATGATAACTTTAATGTAGTCGCTACACTGTACTCTCATTGGGAGTGCATGTCAAACATTTAAATTTAAACACGCTAGCAAACTATAAGCTATTAAATCTTGGCTTTCCTAATCATAGTGTGATTATGACAACGTCAATGTATTTTCCCCTAACAATGTCTCTTACGTCTCTGTGAACATCCTCTTATCCCCCTCCTACACTCTAGACTACCCCAGCGCCTCCACCCTGCAGAAGAACCAACCCTGTTATATGAAGCGTCCATAACATGAAATTAGCTCTTCTCACCCTCCACCACTTGATGACAATATTGCTCGTTTTCAAAATCTTTCTTAATCCCCCCCAACTCCCTGTAATCTGCGACTTGGAAACCGTATGACTAACAATGACCTCATGTTTTGTCTTTGCGTCCTGTGCTAATCTCTGTACACTGGCATGCGCTGTGTGACAATGGGGCTTTTGTTGAGGGCGAGGAGTTGGCTTTGGGTTGGCCTTGGAATGTGTTCAAATACAATAACCTCCGGTCCAAATTAAGCCATTAATCTAAGGAATCTTTTGATACTATGTGATATATATTTTTATATATGGTCTGAAATTATCAGTTTGGCCTGGCTTGTTTTGGTTAAGAAGCCTTATTAAAAATTAGGTAAGCGTGAACTGGAAGGATTTAAAGGTCAGGTCTCTAATAATACTCACAAAACAAATGTAATTTATTAGTTATTTTCTATGTTTTGAAAAAATATATATACGTATGAAAACCTAAACTAAAAACCTTTTACATTTTCTTTTTCTGAAATCAATTTGAAAACAGTCTGTATGAGGCATATGTATAAGACTAAACTCGTATGCACGGTTTATTTCATGAATATTTTTTGTAATAGGTTGATTATTATGAACCACCATGATGATGATGTATACGAACATCTGAGCCTTAATTTCCATGTTGCAACAAGATTCTCACATCTAAGTGGATTTGGGTACATGGTGTACATTTATTCTAGCAAGCTTCTCGGGAGAGAGGGTGGAAATATTTTCTCGCGCTCTCTCTCTCTCTCATATGCAAGTTTCACCTCTCACTGCAGTGCCAGCAAATCTGTCAGAACATTTGTGGTTGTTATGGCGACTGACACAAAGAGGGAAGAGCTGAGTGGATGGTAGCTAAAATAAAGATTGGACACCAGTGTAATAGACATGAATGATTGACGGGGGGTGGGGGGGGGTCCCGTTTAACCATGTTCAACAGGACTTTCTGTCTACGCAAAAGCTATTGCATAAAAGACTGAAATATAATTTGTCAAAACCAACACCCCAACGGTTTTCAGTATCCAACTAAAAGGGCAAATACTGACGGAAGGAATATTAAGGATATTGGAATGCAGCATGCATTGATAATATACATTTTAAGATGTCACCA
Organism: Eleginus gracilis; assembly: GCA_025629765.1. NCBI lineage: Eukaryota > Metazoa > Chordata > Actinopteri > Gadiformes > Gadidae > Eleginus > Eleginus gracilis. Next base: position 5,803,227 of record JAOSLM010000148.1, read on the forward strand.
TGACAACCAGGTGAATAATACTTTAGCCCAGTTTGATTCCTTTGGCTGTAGAACATTTTGGCCGCTCCCACTGGTTCATTTGGAGAAAGATACTTGCTTCTGTAATGAAGTTCCCATGGGCCCTCTACCTTGAATGTCTACATATATGTTTATGTGTGCATAGATGTGTTTACACTCAAAGGAAGGTTTTAATTGCGGAAACTTTAAAGATTAGTTTGTAAGGATCAGTACCACTATAATTAAGGACCCAGAAATTGTTGCACATCAGTTAGACACTCCCAAAAACACTATTTTAGATGACCGATAAAGTGTATATATTTTTCTACTGTATTGTTAAACTCATATGATATCGATTCCGGCCATTCTGATGTCTTGCCTTTGCTTATTTTCCTATTATTCTTATGTTTTATTTGTCACCGTTAGGATCTGAATAGCGGGTAACTATTGAAATGTCATTCCACAGAAAAAAGTGGTATCACTGGTAACTACTACAAAGCCAGCGCTTTTGTTAGAAATCTTGTTTTTGTTAAATGGTAAATGTAAAATGTAAAAAAATATTTGTAAAGCACATTTAAAAACTGTTGACCAAAGTGCAGAGTACATATGGTACTACTGTGATGACATAGTAATGAGCAGAAATATAGAAATCGTCGTTTTTCATCTAAGGGGACAAACGTTTCCATGGTTTCTATCAAGTCATGTTTGTTTGTATAGAACTTTATTGCTAATTGTATACTCCACCTAACATCCAGCTGGCCTACATAATGCTTTTGTAATCTTGTGGCCATCATGGGCCTTAATTATTAAGCATTTTAACATTGTAACACAACATTCCTAACTTTGTTTTAATCCTGCCAACTTCTATCAGTAAATACGTAAAGTCCCATAATTCAGTCAGACCAGCAGGGGGGACTTATACAGCACTATAAAAAAGTTTTTTCTATCACATAGTTATCCTGAGAATTTCAGCTGTTTTTGTTCAATTAAAAACATACATATATACAATATCATGCTAAAATCTGTATCTCTTAGATTTTAAGATTTCAAATCGGGAATGGATTGTTCTTTTATATTAAATACATTTATATTACTGTTAAACACACTGTACTTAATGTTTACTGATCTAATATTTCATATTGCCCAAATCATATTGTTTATATTATTTATTAATACAAAACTAATAAAAAACATTTCTAACCTATTGCTACATTGGTTATATTTGGTCTGTGTCTGTATTGTATTTTTATGAGGACGCATCCACTGGGGTGATACTGGGTTCCCTGTTTTGAATTCAGGCCCCCACAAAATTTGGCATATCTAGGCTACTCTCCATTTGAAATGCTTGAAAGAGAATGCCATCTTACTCAGAATCCTTCTAGAAGAAACTTGTAGAAGGAGTGTTATATGTAGTGTTATACGTTTTTTAATTTATTGGATTCTTTTATTCAATATATCTTACATCCAAACCAGTTTTTTTAAATAGCACTTAGCAAATAATGACAGTGCTGCAAGTAATTTTTTATTGTATCTATTTAACAATGGTTTCTTCCCAATCGACTTTAAGTATTAGAATGTTTTCACATGATGATTTGCGGACAATCGTTCGTACGGGCTGTCTACTAGCGTTCAGTTCGCGTCGAAAAGTCATCGCACAAGTTTGCCAGTGGGGTCCAGGTTATTTGTCCCTGACTAAGCGCCGTAGCGGTGAGGAAGCGAGCACTTGAGGAGTGTCGATCAGGGCCGGAGCACGCCCACTGCGCTGGGGCGTAAAGGAGACATGGACCAGGGTTGCCAGATTTTGTCATATTTCTCGCACATTCTGGCAATAATGGCTGCAGCGTGACATCGCGCACAATCTGGCAACATTGACATAGACATCAAAACACGTCGTGATATGAAGTGGACCGCCGCTGGTTGAAGTTACGGCGACGCAATGACGCGCAACCTTGGATTATACGCTAGAAGTTGGTGAAACTTGGGATATTTTTCATTTTTGGGCCAATTGTTTTGAAGGAGAAACATTGAAGGGGCAGAACAAGAAGCTGCTGACCAAAAATAAATAAATAAAGGACATGGGACGAGAGGGAAAGTTGACAGTTGGGAGGTTTAGCTCGTTAGCTTCTCGGCTAGCCCTAACGTCACACATTCGCACCTGACTCCAGATCCAAATAATTTCCTTCGCCCGACTCCGAAATCGATATTAAAGTGCTTACAAGTTGTACAACATCCTTATCAAATATCACATCCACCAACGCGTACAGCTTCCAATCCTGGTTGTTTTTACTTCGTAAATCTACGGCGTAGAGACGAGAATCGGGACGTTTCATCGGCGCCATCACTCCAGACGTCTTCACATGACAGACATTGTTTTGCACAGAGGTAACTAACGCCACTCGATCGATATTACATCTCAGGTGCATCGGCGACTGGGACGTCTCCGTACACCTCCTCTGCGGGGCTGTCATGAAGCAGCAGCGGCGGTGCGTCATGTGCGTAAAATGAACGTAGCAGCAGCAGCAAGGTGTTTATCAACGCTGGATGTGCGTTACAACACTGAAGCCCTTCGTTTTTCAGTTTCCATCGCATTCAACAGCTAACCCTCCAACGCTGCCAGGCTACACCACTGGTGTCTGTATATCATTCGTGTTTTCGTAAGTGGGATTGCCATAAGGGAAGGGTGGACGTTGTCGTATTTGTCAGGTAAGACACACGACACATAATAACGCGTATAGCGGTGATTAGGAGAGTTAGGAGCCCTGGGTGCGTCTGCCTGCACAGTCTGCGGATCTGCGGCGGCGATGTGGTCGCGGGTCTAAAGCTGTTTTTTCAGCCGCATCGCACCCATTTGGACCATCGAGTGTGTTCAATGTCTTTCTGAGAGGCGGTGGTTTGGACGAGCACAGGCGACCACCTAGAATAGGCTTCTTCGTTTTTATTTTTCCGGCTAACTTGTGAGGTGACCGTCCAAGTTTTGCAGCCATGTCTGAAAACGCCCCCACACGAAGCCTGGACGACATAGACCTTGCAGCTCTGAGGGTAAGTCATGTCACAGTAATAATAACACCCGACACTTTCCGTGATCGTGTCTCGTTTATCCTATTTTTGGTTGCCTTGTGTTTGACATGAATCAGGGTTTTTCTGTGAAGCCAGGCAGCTTAGCAGAAACTACATAAAACATGGGGTGTTTCGTGGCCTATCTTCTGCTATTTAGAGAAGCTTGGAAGTTGTATCTCACCCAAGAGGCATGCCAATGAATAAAATACATGTCGTGGATGAGAAGATCAATAAACCAAGTAGAAGCAGCTACAATAGTGTTGTTAATAAGAGATTCATAAGTGGTGCATCTTGCCACACATTGGATTTGAAGCAATACACTGGTGGCCTACTGATCCAACTTAGATATCATGATATCCAAGGATATATGCTTTATGCTTCGTTAGAACTGAAGCTGAACCATTCTGCACGTGTTTCTTTAATTTGGTGTTATAGAAATGTGACTTTGTGACAGTGGCTTGCTGAACAACAATGATATCATAATTAGCCATATGTATGTGGAAATATTGTATGGATGTCTGTATACAAGGCATAACGCTATGTTTGTTCAACTGGTCTTCTATGATATCTTTGGAATGGTTCATCTGAAAAAGTAAGGCTATCATTCACTCAAACGGCATAGCTACATTAAACAATATTTCACAGAAATGTGTGTGCATGTACAGTACATACAAAGTAGCTTTAATGTTTAACCTCTCTGTAAGGGTCCAATCTATATAAAAATCAGCAAACAACCTGTGTGTTCATTTTTTAATTACGAGTAGCTATATAGACTTATAATTATAGACCAACATCACCTTTTTTACATTCTCAACCTATCCATCAGCTGAAAATATAGGACAAACATTTCTTAGGACATTCAGCAGTCTACCTGACAAAGGTTTGTACATTATGATGATAATGTTAAAAGAAGTCAAATACGTTGGCTATATTAGAGAATTACTGCTATTCTTAGGGTAAATTACTCTCCACGTTAGGGTTTAAATCTCCATCTGATGGAGCAGTTTACAGCACGTAGAACTGTAAAAAAAAGTACAGTAAATAGCCTCTACAGGGCTGCCTTACACTCTGGAAGTGTCCTATCACCCAGCAGCTGTTTGGTCAACTGTTTCTAGCCTACATGTGTGTGTGTTCCAGGCCAAGTTGTACTTTCTACAACAGCGATATCCACTCTGTATTTGGATTTGTGCAGGTTTGTATTCATAATGTTTTAACAAGTTTAAACAGACAAAGTGTGGAGAAAAATGTATGGGAATGTAGTTTGAAGATTCCAAAATGATAAAAGTTGGTAGCCAACTGTGTGCTAATAAGTTGCAGGCTTTGGAGATGTCAGAAGTATCTCTCATATGTTTAGATGTTGTGGGCTTATGGGATTTGCAAAGTTGACATCATTTAGCTGTAGTGGAAGTTGCGTGGATATGATTTAGATGCAGCTGTTTTTGGCACACTTGGTGAATAGATGACTCTTGGATAACAATTAGGGCCTATAGATGACTTAGGGAATTGGCTTACTTTTGCCAAGTAGATAGCATGCAAGTCCCTGTGTTAATACGATCCCGTATTGTTGACGACAATGTTATGAATGTCCCAGACATGCTCATTGATCATGCTCTGCTGCGGGTTTCCCGTTGACAGTTGAATGCATTCAGTTATTAGATTGCACTCCCTCTAGTTACCTCTCTGTTGGGTGGATGCAGATAGTCTAAATTGGCTTGGTGCAAGCCATATGTATGTATGTATGTATGTATGTATGTATGTATGTATGTATGTATGTATGTATGTATGTATATATGTGTATATATATATATGTTTTTATTTGTGTTTGTGTGTGGAGGTTCTCAATGGCTAATGTGTGTGTGGACATTGCAGCAGGGCCTTTTCCATGGTTGTTTTTGTTGCGATCATGCAGTTACTTGATCGCAACAATATTATCATTGGAGAAATGCATTCTAATCTCTAAAACTGAAATGCATGTTTTCTAATTGTATAGTATAGTTAATTATAGGGTTAGTCATGCTTTATCAATAACTGAACTGAATAAATTTGTATTAATAAATAATAGAATTTGACAGGAAAGTTATGTAGTTGACTTGACACTAAGCCTTTCAGGCCGGTTTCATATTTTTCGAGCCGTTAGCCATGTTCTGTGAGTTCTCCTGAGCGCTGCCAGTGGCAGTCACCTTGACGCTTTTGGAGGGGCTGCTTCTGCCTGCCAATATTTCAGAATTAATGTCGAGCTCAAAAAAGCTGAAGTGTGACATTCCTTTAGCAAAGATATAAGAAAGTCTGTGCACTTCAGTGCAGCCCCTTCCCAACGTTTCTTATGTAGATGTAGCCTGACTTCCAGCAGCACATTGACTCAATTTCAGCACAGCAGACGTCATTGAACAGTCCACATTGATCCCATGACCACATAACTCCAAAAGTTTTTTATTGGTGGGCCACTTATTGTTATCCGCCCTCTCTGTAAATGTATTGCCACCCTTCCCCCCTCTCTCATCACTTCCGACCCTCTCATATTATTGATGCGTTAGACGTGGGCGATGCTGCCGCTTCTATCCTTCCACCCTCTGGATAGTTGCCTCTCTCTCTCTCTCTCTCTCTCTCTCTCTCTCTCTCTCTCTCTCTCCCTCTCTCTCTCTCTTTCTCTCTCTTCCCC
>JAOSLM010000148.1:5920502-5941154 GCA_025629765.1 Eleginus gracilis
TATGTATGTATGTATGTATGTATGTATGTATGTATGTATGTATGTATGTATGTATGTGTATATATATATATATATATGTATATGTATATGTATATATGTATGCCGGGGTATTCATTCAATACGGGTTGTTTATTATTGGATGTGTATCCTAAATGTAAATGTGTGCCACATGTCGCATACAACAAATACCTCAATGCCTGCTCAAATTGTAAGCAAATACAAAGCAGTGTACAGTAGAATTCACTGCAGAGACATGTAATTCATGAGCAGGTAGAGGGCCAAGTGTCCTACTCTTTGACTTCTGCTACCACATAGGGCCATCTAGAGGGCCAAAATGGTACTACTATCACACACATTGTTGAGTCGGGAAACTCCATACAAGGCAGAGGGTAAGGAAGGTACTGAAAAACGGATGACTTTTGGATGTTGGACTGAGGAGAGAGTCTGTTCTCCAGCTAGGGCGACAGTAGCTCAGGAGGTAGAGCGGGTTAACTGGTTGCTAGTTCAATCCCCAGCTCGTCCTAGCTGAGTTTCGAGGTATCCCTGAGCCAGACATCTCACTCGGACTGCTTCTGATGAGCTGGCTGTCGCCCTGCGTGGTTGACTTCTCCATCGGTGTGTGAATGTGCGCATGAATTGTCACTTTGGATAAAAGCGTCTGCAAAATCCCCTAAATGTAAAGTTAGAAAGCACTGTTTATTGTTGGGATTGTTCAGTTTGATCAATCATAATGATGATGATGATGACATGCTGTCCCCTTGCAGCACAACTACCTCAGCTGCTGAGACTAACGAGGAGGGGTAGCGCAGACGGTCTGAGCGTCGGGTCGGCCTTGCTTCACCTGTACTCAATCTCAGGCCCTCTGGTCTACTGCCTAGCCAGGAACTTCCCCCTCAGGTGGGCTGCACACTAGAGCTATGCTACGTCACCCAACCACCAGGGGGGGAGGGGGGAACCCATACACTGTGGGCACTTATTTTCAATGTGAATAATGAATGTTTGAAATGTTTGGTTTAAGATTTAAGTGTTTTTCCATTGACTTGGATGCATGGTTTGGTACTTGTATGCACTATTGTGGAGGCCTGAAATTCAAGCATTGCATTGGCATTCAAGGCTGTTGCTTGTTGTTCCGTTCAGGTGCACACAACGATAAACCTGACACATAAAAACATGCCTTTAAGGAGGTGACATGTTTGTTACCCAAGAACTTGGTCACTTACCCGGACCTGAACCCCACAAACATGTTCCAGCTTAACCCTCTCTCCATGGGAACAGTTCAAATGCGGCACAATAACAATAAATACAAAGCATATATCCACTAACGCATTAACATGTTCTGTATACTGTTGTTGAAATAGTTTGTATTATTGTTTGGACCAGTGCCTGGAGTGATAAGCTGTTCATAGCGGTCCAAGCTGCTTCAGTCTGCTTTCTACTCCTGCATTACAGAGGAAGAACCATACAAGGTAAAGGAGTCAACAGGACGTGGACTCCATTTATTCAAACTCAGAGTTGCTGCAGCTGCTCTGGCACATTAGGACGATGAACCTTTGGTTGTGATGCGGTTGGGTGCAATGTTTTCTTTGGGTGGAATCTTGGTGGTGCAGAAAGTTTTACATTTCTGTACTTAAATGTTCATCCTCTTCTTTGGTCGCCTTCAACCCTCACTTATGAGTCACATTGAATGAACGCGTCTCTAAAATGATTTAATTAGTATTGTACACTCTAAGTTGTTTAATTATTCTGAAAACCGTCCGTGGGTGCCATTATGGGGACACCTCATAGTGTTGTGTTATAGAGATCCATAAAATGTTAAATGTGTTAAAGGACTTCAACCCATTTGTACTTATCTTGAATCTGATTGTGGTCTGAGGTTGATGGGCAATTGGACAGGGGATGGAAAATGCTGCACCTTGAGTGGCTCTGTGTGGGGGGATGGGTTAGTGTCTGATGATGCTATCCTCCTGTTCCAGGAATGCTTCTCGTGCTGGTCTACGGTGCTGTGGTCGTCCTGCTGGGATCGTACGGAACAACATTGCTTGCCACGACACTACAGAGCTCTAGTATCCTATCTTTGATTGCTAGCAAGGTAATCTCACAAGTCAGACTTCAGATGAATTTGTTTTGACCAATCATGTTACTGGAGGAGGGGATCTGTAAGCGTGTAATTGGCAAACACAAACTCTGCCAGCAATTAAAAACGAATTGTGTCACGGTTCCAAAATGTACAGCGTGCAGTGGTCACTATAGAAACACACTTATTAAATCACATTCTGATAGCTTCATCGAAACAAGACGTAACTCCTCCCCTTGCAATCGTGGTTACCGGCCCAGGCACTGTGCCCTCTTCCCCCAGAATTCTGCTACAACATAGTAGAACTGCTGCAACCCAGATTACAAGAGAGGGAACTGACATGGTCATCTGCAGGAAAGGGATGCGGAATAATTTTTTTTGTTAACTGTCGGGTTCTGTTAGGTAGGGCAAGAAGAAATAAATTATAACTTTTGGTAAATAAACAAGTCAAGGCCATAGCCCTTAATCAGAGTTGGAGTCTAAAAGGGCTTAACTGGCCACATTACATGACACTCTTAAAGGCAAAACTTGCCTAATTATTATGGAAAAAAACATCAGGAGAAAGAAGGAACCCTCCTTCCAGGGTTGGTAAGGAGGGCATAGGAGCATAACATACAAAACGGTATTGGTAAAACCTTTTCCATTTTTTCTGTTGTATCAACAGGCTGTCCAGGCTGGCACCAACTTCTCCAGCGGTCAGACAGGAGAGCTGTCCCGTGTGTCCGTATTGCTGGTATGGGCGGGCTCCCTGGCTCTCATCTTCGTCTCTGTGCAGGTGTGGATCTCTCTCTGCATGATCGCTTACCTCTAGGCGTCACAAATACACACATCCTGCCCAACAAGTGTACCACAAACTCCTGCACTGACTCTAACCGTCTCTAATCTCTTCCCCCCCTGCCGCCTTGATTCAGGAGAAGGGCACCATTCTGGCTCATCTGGCCCACGTACTCTCTGCATGTCTCAGCACTGTGTTACTGGCCCAGGTCCTTCGATACGGTCGGAGAATCAGCACCAGAAGCAAAGCCAAGAATGAGTAGCTATCGGCCACATGGACACTGCTACCATTCAGCTTGCACGCCCATCCACCCCTAATGTCTCATTCACTTCATACTGGTTTTGTGTGCGCAAAAGACCCCAATTGAGGTTGTGCGCTATTGGCAACAAGGTGTATCGTTGGTGGTCCTACATCGCTACATTTGTGTTGAAAGGAGAACACCCAGCCTCTGTGGAAGACCAAGACAGTGTTGTTGGGAATATTCAGATGTTGGGTTCAGCCTCTGATGTTGTGCTCTAGGGGTTTCTGACGGTCAGCATTGCTGTTTGTACGAATAAGTGTACCGTGTTAGTAGTAATACGGTTAGTTTAGGAATGAGTTGTAATATGTCCATTTTGTTTAAATTTTAGCAGGCCTTGATTACACAGAGGATGTACTTGCAGCTATGTCACTCCAACATGTTTGAACTAGATATTTCATATAGTAATTTCTCTCTTTCCACTTTCAACCAGTAATACCACTACCTCTGAGTCAATTCTATTTGAATGTGGATGTTTTACATATATTGCTTATGTTAAAATATCTTCACAAAGGAGAAGCTATTGTTACATATGGAGTATTCATTGGCATGTGGGAAATTCAATGTATGGTCTGGTATTATTTAAATATTATTTGACATGTACAGTTTGTGTCTTAAGTATTGTATATCGGAAAAATCTAATTAAACAACAAGTATAAAAAATGTGAAACTAATCATATCTGTGATTTGCTCAGGATGAAGCCGTCCACCAAAAGCTCTATGCCACTTGCCCATTAAACAATGATTCTAAATGACATATTTATTCAGTAAGCCTATTTTATGAATACTATTTATCGTTCTGACATGATTTTCCAGAAGAGGTAGACATGGAGATGGAGACATGCCCAGAAATTGGCCAAAGAGATAGCAAGATAAACTGCATACAAAAGCCTCCTGGTGATCTACTGGTGTTATGAGAGGAACACACAAAATCAAATGCTACACATGAAACAAATGCTTAACATCTTAATAATTGTCCCCACTACCCAGCCAAGATATTTAGTAAATGGTTTGTTTATTAATTATATGTGTATTCTAAATGTAAATGTGTTACATGAAATACCTCAATGCAAACAGTACGCTGCTTTGTAAACAAATACAAAGCAGCGTACTGTAGAATTCCCTTCAGATACATGTAATTCATGAGCAGGTAGAGGGCTAGGTGTCTTACTCTGATACTTCTGCTACCACATAGGGCCATGTAGAGGGCCCAAATGGCACTACTATTCAAAACATTGTTGAATCCCCCACACAAGTCATGCAAAGTTTACAAATTACCAAAAGTATGTTAAAATGATCTTCACATTTTCAAAAAGTGTTACATATGGAGTATTCATTGGCATGTGGAAAATTCAATGTATTGATATTATTTTACATGTAATGTACAGTTAGTTTCTTAAGTATTGTTTATTAGAAAAATCTAATTAAACAATACCTTAATTTCTCATCATAAAAAATTTATAAAAATAAATATTACACCAATTGATATTAAGTGCTTGCACACAAAAAACCCTGTTGACATTCTGTTCTGACTGCATGGTAGTCGGTTTGGTGGTTGATTAGCTGCATCAATTGTTGTCTCTTTTCAACTCTCCCATGGTGACCTTTGACTTCAAGAAGGGAGTAACAGATGTTTAAACATATCTGACCAAGGAAGAAATTAAGAGAAAACTAGTTCTCTCTTTTGAGCTCAGATCCACTGTTGAATCATACCCACATTCCACAAAGTTAATAGTTTCACGTTTAGATTGTACATTGAAAATAATTAACATAACTTCCTCTACAGACTTATTGCTTGCGTTAACTTTCAACTGATGGACAGCATGTATTCCTTGGTAACATTAACCTTAAATGTAACAGAATGTCCATACATCTTAAAGTTGAAGACATTAAAAAGTTAAAATAGAAATATGAAAAAGAAAGGTAAAAATATATTTTTTAATAATTTAGCACTCTTTACCCAAAGTAACTTCAAGGGGAATATTGAAAGTGAGCCCATAGGTTTTAAACCTAGTACCGTTCTGCTATGATAGCAGCAAGGGAGTACCGAAAAACGTTATATTACGAAAGTGCGGTAGTGTGAGGACAGGAGATCAGAAAACTGCACATTGTTCACAATTCTGCTATTATTACCAGGCACTTATTCTCGAGCAAAGCTAAATTGCCTACTGTCTCTACAAGAATGAAAACAATAATCGACTGAGTTGTTACTAGAGTACATACATACTTACTACAAGCTCCTTGCGCGTTAAGGCACTGAATATTCTCAGTTCCTTCGAGATGAGAAAAGGGCATGGAAAAAGAGACAAAGGTGAGAGGAAGTTGGAAGGTGGCAGGTCAAACACAGAAAAAACAACTTGGTTGTCAGCAACCAGGAACTGTTAGTAACTGACACCTCACCCAGCAAAGCCTTATGCCAGTCATTGTTTTTAGGGTAGGGTTAGACAATGCATTTCTTGTCAAATAATTTGTTTCATGCCAACTTAAAACCACAGTGGGCTTGGCTCAAGGCCAACTGTCTGAAAGCCAACTCCCAACATCCCTCCTTGAGACATCTTGTGGGAATGAGGAAGTTTTGGTAAGAGGATGATCAGGACCAACATAAACTGATCCTCCCTTACAAGGAAGAAAAACAACGCAGGTGTGACTTCCTCTATCTTCTAGTATCTATCTCCCTGGCTTGCCCCCTCTCTGGCTATGAGTGATTCTGGTAGAGTTTGCGGAGTTCCTCCCAGAAGAACAGACTGAGGACAGTATGTGGTCCAAGCCTGAAATAGGACGCCCCCAGGCCTTTGTAGAGTCCAGTCAAGCCCTCCTTCCTCATTGTCTTTGAGAAGCAGTCCACGTATCCCCGGTAGAGCTGGCCCTGAACCGTGGACGACACACATTTATTTGAGTCAGCCCGGGGGGGAAGTCATTCCTTTGATTGTTCTGGGATTTGACATTTAACATACTTATAAGACATTAGTAATACATTAGTAACACCCAAAAAAATAACGGGCAAACAATTTAAGAGAAATAAAATGCCCTACAAACTAACAAAATGTCAGCTTGCTCACCTTGCCCAAGTGGTCCACCGGCTGGTTGTAAAGGCGTGTGCTCACCACGTCGAAGGGCGTCATGGCAAACACCACCACCACGCTGGCCACCATTCCGGCACTCAGCGACACCATCAAACTGTCTTTGGAGAATACCTTTTGAAAAGAAATATACGCATCAACATGTATGTAACCTTTAGACCTTTACTCATCTTCTAGTGAGTGTGGAGGGTGACGGTTGCACATTGCTTAATAAGTGAACAAGATGTTCTTTTAACTCAAGTCAAACAAACGTCACTTATTATACGGCAGATTGTTTTGTTAGTCTGACCATTTTCTCATGCTGGTATTATAAGGGAAATAATACGCGGTCTGAAAGCCATTTCATGTCATCCAGGTCATTGAGCTGAAATAGGAGCATTATTTTAACTGGTGTCTATTTTTGTATGAGGTCATATTGTTCACTAGAAATAATGGGTGTGGTGGAATGCGTCTTTCTAAGAGCTCTGCAAGGAGAAGTCCAATTCATTAGCAAAAGCAAGGACTTCTTATACAATGGCAGACAGGTCTCAATATACTGAACAGCTCTGCTACCATCTGGTTAACCAGATGGTAGTAAACTATCGATGACCTCCTCGGGATGTCATAAAGGGGGACGTAGCCGAGCCTTATCAGTTGGAGCCCTTGCTCCTCGACCTTCCCAAGGGGGTCAGGTGGAACAGAATAGAAAAATATAATTTTCCCATTACACAAGCAAACACAAAGAGCTGAATATCAGTGCATTGATTTCCCGCCAGTGCAGACAGAAGTGCAGACAAACTAAGCTGTGGAGGAAGTGATAATTGTTAATTGATTAGGATGAGTCGAGTAAGGATGATGAATTGATGCCATTTGCTAATTTTGAGCACATGAATGCGTGCCAACCTTGAGATCGACCACCAGCTCCTTGATGGCAGAGAAGGAGGAGAGCTGGGCAGCGGACCCCACGCTGGTCCTCGGCACCGCGGCAAAGGACCCCCTCCACAGCCCCATGAAGCCGTGCTCCCTGCAGATGGCTGCGATGGCATGTACCATGCCCTGGGCAACAGATAGGGGGTGAAGTGTGAGGGAGGATACACTGCAGACACACACAAACAGACAGACAGACAGACACAGACAGACAGACAGACACACACGCACCTAAAAAGGCTACATATTTACCCGGTGCTGGTACTGATGACCAACCGCGATGGAGGAGGTCGCCTGGGACTGAAGATGGGTCTTCACCTATCAGTTTGGATGTTTTGTTTATTTAAGTGACACCGTTTAAGGAGGGCGGGGCCATTCGTTTATTAAATAACGTGACTCAAAAATCACCAGCAATGAACTCGGACAATATCTGGACAATGTAATGTTGTCTACTCACCAAGTATAAAGGGCTTCCCGTGACACCTCCTGCCACACCAGCTGCTGCTCCTGCTAACGTGGTCTTAAATGTGCTGACCCTACCGTCCGTGTATATATACCCGCTGGACTCAATGAGGGAGTAGGAGCCCAGTCTGATACCATTCATCACGAACTGATAGACCAGTCCCGGTGCGAGTCCCCTCTGCAGCCCGGCGAGTCCTTCCACTTTGCCGATCGTGTAAAAGGCATGAAATACGTTCCGATAATGCACTTGGTACGACCCCCGGCTTCTGAGTTCTCCTTGTAGTTGCATGCGTGTTTTCACCACCTCAAGCGGATTGGTGAACACACACGCACCGCAGGCTGCACCACCGCTAAGGAGGAAATCCATCGTCCACTTGTCACTTTTCTTGGTGGACGGAACCTTTAAAACCTAAGGTGGACAAGTTGTGTGACCGGGTTGTGACCTCTCTTTGCATCTAGATTTTCCTCTGGTTGTGTTGTCGGTTCGCAGCCATTGAGCGTGTCCACGTCGTGTCACGCAAGCTGCTGCTCGGCCAATGGGAGCAGCGATAGGCCCCTCCTTTATTAAACAGAGACGAGCGTCTCCTCCATCAAGAGGCTGCTGTTCGCTGCAGAGCCGACGCGCTCCACCTCTAGGTCCTCAGGTCCAGACCCACCCCCAACTCAATTCAATTCAATTTTATTTGTATAACCCTTAATCACCAGTACAGCCCCAAACGCCTTAAGAGGCCATATATTTATGATACGCCCCCAGACCCTAGGCCCCAAGAGGAGAAAATCTTGAGGAAGAACGCAGAGTTGGGGATCCCTCCTTCCAGGGATGATCAGGAGTGCAATGTAGACTGTTGCTACTTTAGTTACAACACAAACAAGAATGAACACGCATGATACAATCAGAAACAGAAACATTATCATGACACTGACACACATCATCCACGCATTCTGTATCATTCCCGACGTCAGCGTAGTCTTGGCACCCCTTTGTTACAAACGCTTGTCCAGCCTCTGGCATGATGGCAATTCCCCTGCCGTGAAGGAAGAAGGAAGTACGAACAAATAAAATAAAATAAAAACACATATCCGCACCTATTCCCGACCGGGACAGGTTTAGTGTCTCGTGCTGCACCCCTGCTTGTCAAAGCACGTCACTCGAATCAAAAGTGAAGCAACTATTGTGGGAGAGATTTTACTCTACGCGTCGAAGGATTATGATACATATCTTGCTTTATTTATATTCTATATGTTTACATAAGCGTGGAATAACACTGAGAGTCTTCTGACGAGACTATTACTGCTTAAAAAAAAGGTAATCCGATTATCTGTGCCACAAGTATGTACACATATTTAGGGTTGGGGATCTAATCTACCCTTATTGTAAAGTGGTACCACCTAAGGGAGTTTCATGAATGATCACCCTTTCCTCATTAGTGTAAGGCAAGGCATGCATTTCCCCAAAAAATTGAAAAAACAAGGCCTGCCATGACATGCACTGAAATCTGGAATGTCGTTCCTTTGTTCCCTTGCATCAGGTACATTAACAGATGGGGCAATTGTGTGTGAGCTTCATGCAGGTGACACTTTCCTAGTCCGAGTAAGGCATGTCACATGCAAAACAAGCCCTGCCCTGACATGCTCCCCACCCTGTGATTGTTCAGTGAACAATGGCATAGAATACTATGTTGACGATGATACAAGACAAATAACCACTTTTAAAACAAAATAAATTGGGTTTGGGTTCACTGACTCTTTAACAGCATGTTTGGGTTAGGGTTAGGGTTCAATACATAGAGTCAATACATGGATATGTATTATTTTATTTATTTATGCGTTTTATTTTCTTAAGCAACAGGACAAATATGTAATATCTAGTATTTGATGGTGAGAGCATGTCCTCGTCCTAGTAGCCATTACAAATAAAAAGAGGTTAACTCACTCGTCTATATCGTGCTATAGGCGTGTGAAATTCTTTCACCTTCGACCACACGACCTTGTCGGACAGATGATATTGTGGATCAGAGGTCTATTGTTTTCTACCTATAGCCTATATACAGGCTAACCCTATTGAAAGCACATTCTTTAGCGGTAACCAACCTACACAAGTCAAAGTTTTAGCAAATATCTACCTCATAGATATTGAGAAAATGAAGCACATGATCAAGTTTGATTCATAATATTGTTGATTTTATTAGATTACCAATGCATTAATGATATAGGCTTAATGTGAAAATGTCTTAATCAGGGAGAAACACAATTTCCAATTAATCTTGTATGGGCAAAGGTCAATCAGTCAATAAATGGACTATTTATGATAAGAAAATTAAGTACAATAGTTCTACCAATATTTGTGAAAAGTGAACCTGCCCCCTACATCAGAAGAAGACAAAAAAAACAAGAACAGAGCACACAACTTAATTGAAATGATTGACTGGAAATTATCAAGGTTTATGTGGTTGATATTATTGAATTGATTAAAGTCATAATTAATAATAGGTATAATATGTATCCACAGATACTCTGTGAATACCTAAATAACAAGCATTTATTCCTGAAACTATTTTTCTCCAGTGATGTCCAAGTGAGGGTCAGGTGTTAAGGTATCAGATGTAATATCTTAGTGTGTCCAGTAGATGTCCTGCTTAGTTTTGCTTAGCCCTTTCTGGTAATGGCTCATGCCTGTCTGTGATCCACTTGAAAAGCCTCAGATCGAGATCTCTGTATTCCTAAACCTGATTGTTGGTGACCACTGCTTTGAAACCTATTGATAAAAAAGCAAGGATTGTGTAATTACACCTGGGCTATATATATTTCCACATAATGCTGTATCGTGGGATAATAAAGATATTGGTGTGCGTTTGTTATTATCAATTAAGAACTACGTTTTTTGAGGATTCTGTGAGTGATCAGGTGAGTGATATTAATTTTTTTAAGGATTCTGTGAGTGATCAGGTGAGTGATATCTACCCTTTTTGAAAACCTTCTCAGAAATGCGAAATCCCTTAAAGTTAATATATCCTATATGATTATAATACAGCCAGTTCCTTTGGCGCTATTGACGTGTGATGAAATATGGCAGAATTCAAGAAAATGTTATATGAAATTAAACAAAATATCATCCAAAAATTTTACCAGAGACGGACGTACCTCCCTCAGATGTCCCTCCATCTCTCTGGCCAGTATCCACACACTCCCAGCACCCTGTTCCAAGCACCCTATTCCAGGCATTCTCCTTTGTGAGATGAGAACGGTAACAAGATTAAATTAAATTAAATTAAATTAAATTAAATTACATTTTATTTTTGTAGCCCTTAATCACCGGTACAGTCTCAAAGGCCTTAACAGGCCATATATTTATGACACCCCCCTGACCCTCGCTCGCTCGGTCAAGGAAAAACTCCCTGAATTAGCAAGGAAGATCCCGTCGTACAGGGATGATCAGGAGACAATACATCCCTGGAAGACAGAGTCCCTACCTCTGTACATTTCCCTTGAAATGTTACGCAAACATGCAAACACAATTCTCAGATACAGTTGATGCAGTGCGACCTGTAACCTGTGATGAATAGATTCCATCTTTGATCCTGGGCTGTAGCCACACAAACCCAGGCATCATGACACCACTTACTTGGCTTTCATAGATAAAGGCAAAAAAAATGAAAGAAAAATATCATAAGAAATGCCATGGCTGTTTGGTTTGAATCGTATTATATAGTTATCTAGTCTGATTATTTTTATGGTTATGTTTGTGGTTTCATTAGGTTTATTCGGCTCCCAGCTCAAAGGTTCTGGGTTCAACCATTAAACCAGCCTGCCCTCCAACCTAAACAACAGAATAGGTTGTTTGTTGCCAAAACTACCTTTAAGTTCCCAATTGACTGTTTAAAGAAACAATCATGCAACAACAGTCAAGTATGTCAAGGTTCTGTCTTGCCAAAAAAAATCTAAAACAAAAAAAAAACACATAAAATATCATTGTTGAGTGGTGTTCAATGATATTTTATGTTTTGTTTTTAGTTTTAGAAAATTTTAGTGTGAATTTGGGAAGTTTTAGAATGCATTGTTTTTGTGGGGCAGGATGGAAGTCTATGTTCGCTTTGCTTAAACTGAAATAAATTCACAAGATAATCATGACACAATCATACCGCTGTTAGACGATATTCTTTCAATGAAAACATAGACTCCACCATTGTATCCAACCACCATAACTAGACTCTGATAGATAGTTTGCTTAACAAACGGTGGCCATGGCTGCAAATATGCGTTAACTTACCAAACCAATGCTCCAAGACTTTCAAACGAAGTAGTCAACTATATTTCATAAAGGATCATGAGCCGGGGAATGGAAGATAGAGATCAGACGCTGACACGACTGTGTCTCCCATAGGCGT
This sequence comes from Eleginus gracilis, assembly GCA_025629765.1. Lineage (NCBI taxonomy): Eukaryota > Metazoa > Chordata > Actinopteri > Gadiformes > Gadidae > Eleginus > Eleginus gracilis. The sequence continues at coordinate 5,932,483 of JAOSLM010000148.1, forward strand.
ACTAGGTCACCAGAATTGTGGACGCATTGATTCATCATTAGGGGTAATTGTCTGGCTGGAACAGCGGCTTCCGAGGCTGTTTTTAACAACATGTCTTTAATCGGCTGATGGCGACATATGGCTAAGCACCTGGCAGAGGTCCCTGACATAGTTCCACTTTTCAAACGGCCTCACGATGTAAATGTAAATAAAATGTCTGCCTCTACATCAAATTATCGCAAATGTGAGTATTGGAGTATTCTAGTAACAATGCATTCGTCAGATGATAGCTTCTCTGAAACCTCTGAAACTGATTTTCATGTTCTTAGACTATATTAGTTTACCCCTTTTCAGATAAACTATTAGGCCTACCTCAAAATGAACTAATCAACCCAAATATATCCTTGCTCGTTGCTCCATATATAAACTTTCCGAATTTCGGATGTAATCATTACCAGGTATTGGTACATTTGGAAATTGTATCAAAAAACATTTTGGTACCTCTCTGACTTTATGGAAAATGGTACGGTACGAGAGCTTTTCTTCTGTACAGTAATCACTCCCGCTGATCATTTAAACTAACAGCCTGAGACAAGACGCTTTCATCAGATAATTGTAATCCTCGCTCGCTAACTAACTCTCAGGCAGGACTTTACGTTGACCCACCGACCAATCCCAACTTTTAATTTACGCACACAGCCTTTTCATGGGCAAGAGAGGACGTTTTGAAGAGTCTTTGATATAAACAAAGTTTCACAAGGACTCCCAACAGAACAGACAAGATGTGTTTGCGTTGTAATTGAGACCTTTACTCGTGGCAAAAAGGGATGGAAGTATATGGTGGATGTTAAACTTCTGGATTAAATTGACTCCCCTTTGACTTCTTGCTTGAAAGAAACAAAGGTAAGTAGCCCTCCATGGGTCGACACTGTTCATATAAATATGCAGTAGCAAAGCAGCAAATAAAAAAGGATGCACCGATACCCCCCATCGCAAACATATGTTCGCGATGGCCACCTTGCTGCTTTATCAGCGATCTTTTTTGCATCCCACTTTTATTATTATCAGACTTTGAACACATTAGTATGTAAGGGGTGACTAATGCATCTTCTAATGATAGTTTATAGCTTATATTGATTATATCTGATTCTCTTTATTATTTTTGTTTTTAATCTGGTTTCAGAGCAATATTCTTTGTTAAATATTCCCCAATAATAATAAAACATGCTAATAAATCAATAACAAACAAATACATAAATGACAGTATGTCTACTAGTCCGAGTAATGTTTCAAAGTCCTTTGTTGGGAAAATTATTTAATTGATTAAATATGACAACATACAGTACCTTTGATCACAGGTATTGGACAGAATAAATAATAATGCGTTTTTTATATAAATATATATATTATATATATATTTATTTTTTTATCTATTGGTAAATTACATTCATCCAGCTAATAAACTAATTGTAATAATAATGGCTAAGCCTTCATAACACTACATTTTCTCAGAAAACAAGACATGTTCATGAGTAAAAGTAACTTTGTAAGTCAATCTCCTGTATTAAGTCAGTCGACAGATCATAGGTAAATCAGAAAGTGAGTGATGCAAACTGCCGTATCACTTACAGTACTTACACCCTGACCAAGTAGCTGCTTATCTAAATATTACAGAAACAGAAGGTTTCAAATCAGTCAAACACTTTGAAGCTAAAGCAAATGTACAATAAAGCATGCCATTTAAAGTCACAACTTATAACCTTGGACCAACAAAAACAGATGTGTTGTCCTTAAACACGGTACTGAAACCAAGATTTTGCCCTTCCAGGACCTCGTGCATCTCAAGGCCCAAATCCAACCATGGACATCGGTGGCTTAGAGACGGTGGTGGCCAACAATGCCTACGTGTCGGCCCGTGGCAGCGTCGATGGAGCTTCGGCCGCCGCCATGCGAGACAAGAAGATGCGGGCAAAGCTCAACCTCCCGCACATCAGGAATTGCGAGCAGATGAAGACCACCGTGGACTCTTCGTTCGACTCCATGTGCGTGGCGCAGCCCATCGGCAAGCGGCTGTTCCAGCAGTACCTGGAGAGCGAGGAGACGCACAAGAACGCATCGCAGCTGTGGAAAGACATGGACGACTACAACACAGCCCAGGAGAAGGACCGACTGCAGAAGGCCCAGAGGACGGTCAACAAGTACTACGAGTCTGCGGCCAAGACCTTCTGCAGCTTCCTGGAAGAGAAGGCCGTCACCCGAGTAAAAGAAGACTACAAGAACATCCGAGGTGACCTGTTCAAGGAGAGCGAACAGCTGCTGCTCAAGCACCTGGAGGCCAAGGCCCTAGAGGGGTTCAAAAACAGCTTGTTCTTCCAGCGCTTCGTGCAGTTCAAGTGGCTGGAGAGCCAGTCTGTGAATGAGGACTGGTTCAACGATTTCAGAGTGCTTGGTAAAGGAGGTTTCGGAGAGGTGCATGCCTGTCAGGCAAAGGCAACAGGAAAGATGTATGCCAACAAGAAGCTTGACAAGAAAAGGCTGAAAAAACGTAAAGGATACCAGGTAATGGTTTTTCTTCACACAGAGCACACACCTCCATAACCAAATGGGGTCACCTAAGGCGATTATAAAGATTGAAAGGGGTGGCCCCGAGAAATCTCTCATTTAAAAACGTTGATCACATTGGTCATAATGGGAAACTAATACATATTTAGCAAGAATAGCTGACATGATGATGCAGATTGGCTTTAACCCTCATCACCCGCATTCATTTAAAGAGGCTTGTGACTCAACCATAGGCGTAAGAGAGTAACTCTGAGCCAAACACAGAGCAAGTTGCACATGCTTGTCACTAACTGGATTAGTTGGCCATTGTGATTAACCTTTTTCTGGTGAGCACCATAGGATTACACTCCAGTGAGCCACTGACTCTCGATGGCCGGTTGCCAGTAATGTGCTTGGCACAATTGCATTTTAAGTGAGTCGCTATGAAGCGTTATTCTTCAAATGTACTACGCAAGCATTGACCCCAAAGGAGAAATCCTGCAGTACAGAGATCTGTATACATGTTGATACACACATTCATTTGAAGATGCTTTTGCATGTCTATGCAACTTTTTGCTGGAGGGTTTCATGCTTGCATGCTTTTATTTAGGGAGCCATTGTGGAGAAGCGCATTCTGGCAAAGGTACACAGTCGCTTCATCGTGTCACTGGCGTACGCCTTCCAGACCAAGAGTGAGCTTTGTCTTGTGATGACCATCATGAATGGAGGAGACCTCAGGTAATTTGTGCAAAAAGCAAAACTCAGACATCTCCACAACAGTATAGAGACACAGGTTCCTTTGCTTGGTGTGCTGCTTCCAGTCACACCCCCTAATGAGCCTAACATAGATCAACCTCACAGTTAATACACAGGCAAGCCCGCCGGTTGGTAATTCTATAAGTCTGACAATCACCTTTACACTCAGCTATAACGTCACTCTCCCTGAATATCCAGACATACTTAGACCTCGGTCAATTACAGGGTTTTCGACCAGTATTCCCATCGTCTTAATTGTGTTCGACCTGCTCCCGGTTCGGTTCTAGGTACCACATGTACAATGTGGATGAAAAGAATCCGGGTTTTAACGAGAAAAGAGCATGCTTCTACACAGCCCAGGTCATCTGTGGGCTAGAGCACCTTCACCAGCACAGGATCGTCTACAGAGACTTGAAGCCAGAGAATTTACTATTGGATGATGCAGGTAGGCCCTGAAATACCACTGTAATAGCATCTGTTTCCCATCTAGAAATAACATATCATATTATATAGATAACGTTTATAAATAATAATCATATATTCCAGCATATAGAATTCCTTTAAAATGTTCTTGGTCCCAGTTGTCCCGGGACTGGGAGGTGCCTGGGACCGCACCAGTGAGATTCAGTCAACATCAAGCAGGATAAACCACATTGTACAGCTCTTTCTATAACTAGACTTCTCAAACCAAAACCCAGTGTAGCACTGTAGCGAGTTCTGCAACCTAATTGCCGCCTTCGACCACACAGCTAGCATGAGGAACGAAGATGGCCAATAGGTAAGGTCTATTGTCTATCCCCTGCCTCCCTGACAACTCATTGCATTTCCACACAGGGCACGTCCGACTGTCCGATTTGGGTCTTGCTGTGGAGCTTCCACCAGGAAAAGATACAACTACTGGATATGCAGGAACTCCAGGTGATTGATAAAAAAATATGACCTGTCATTAGCATTAGCAACTATTAAAAGGTATTATCATTTCTGCCACTAGGCCAAACCTGGCAAGGGCAACCCTGCCGTCTTTAGGGATTCTCAAGTATTTTATAATAATAATTGAAAAGAAAAGGCTGGCAGTGTGTTAACATTGATGGTAGGCATAACGATGTGTTTGCTGCCTATTTACCTCCAGTAGGGAATGTGGCAGTAGGTAGAACACTAGCTGTGACAGCTAGGGACGAGAAGTCATTCAATCAAACAGCACCACCAAAAAACAAGAAAAGTAAGCGGGAGAACAAAACCACTCGAGGATTAAAAAATGGCTCAACGTGACGGCTCGGGCTCACCAAACGCGTGGTCTCTAATTGTGTGGCAATGCCCCGGCCCCACTCGAGTAGATAGTGCTGAAAACCAGGAAATTCAATTTACCACGACTTTGTATGGTCAGCGCGTACCCACTGAATGTCGATTGTCCAATCACATGGCCGAAAGCGTGCTGCACTACATGCTAACATGCTAATAAGTTAACTGAAGTTCAGCTTTGTCCCGCCACTTCAGCAAAGCAATTAACGGCACGAGGTCCTTCAACAAAATAAAATAAAAAGATACCTTATTGTCAAATACCAATGTTGACAGGTATGCGCTCTCTCAATCCAAAGCGTGTTGAGCCCCATATTCATATAGTCCTATATTCATTTGTTAGGTCGGTATTCTTATCTCAATTCAGTATTTTAATGCTTAGGTAGGGACAGTGAAACTCAAATAGTTTTATTTTGATTCAAACATGGTCATATTTCAGATCTTTCAGAACATCGTTACTGGAACGAGCCGGTCATTTCGAGAAAATAGGAGTAAAAACCTATGTTTTATCTCCGCCAACCAGTTTGTGAATGTTCTACACTGCTCCGAACGCAGGTAGAAACATTTCTGGGACCTCCAAGTGCCTTTTAGTTGATGGTGGTGTTCAAAGGAGGGTAATGCTTCTCGGCACTCAAAGCACAACGCCATGGTGTGGGTGGATGTGTGGAGCTCGTTATGGGCAGCACTTGATTTTGATATTCGCATCCAAGAGAAGGTTCTGCTTCTAAGACACTTGAAGTATAATTCCACGATGTGTGTGGATGTGTGAAGATCCATTCTATGGCGGTCCATCACCCAAAATAACGCTTGTGGGATTTCTCTTCGGATTAATGCAATTTCGTCTTTTGAATTGCAATTTCATCAAAACTTTGTACAATGTTCAAATCCACGACTTTTTGTGATAATTGGAAGTAGGCCTACTCTCATACGGAAACTCTCATTTCCCTAAACCGAGTCAGACTTGGACTGATAAGTAGCTCTGAAGGCCGTTGCATCCACACAGCAGTCCTACAGTCCTAAATATTATTGTAGTTTTGTTTTTTGTGTTATAAATAGCGATTTTATCGCTGTGTAGAAATGTGGACCTGTGTTGGCCGTAGTAGACGGACTGTAGTCAAGGTATTTGGTAGGGAAAGATAGTGAATACAATGAAAAAAGATTCTAGCCATTTGAAATAGTAAAAAATAGTAAATGAAGGTGAAACACTATCAATTGCGGATGGCATCGTTGACATTGTGACAGGCATAATAAAAGATTAAAATGTGTGCTCTGAACGCAGGCTTCATGGCTCCAGAGCTGCTCCAGAAGAAGGCATACGACTACTCAGTGGACTACTTCACGCTGGGGGTCACGGTGTATGAGATGATAGCAGCTAAAGGACCCTTCAGAACCCGAGGAGAGAAGGTACCGACTGTGCTGCCTGCACTCAGTAGGCAACACAATCACACAATCACACTGCATTAGTAGTGGATCACGTCATTTAAAGATTCAAAAACACATGAACACTTTTGATCGATCGACGTCATGTTTCACCAAAATGTTTACTTCAGGTCGAAAACGAAGAGGTCACTAGGAGGATCCTCAACGACGCAGTAGCCTACCCTCCCACCTTCAGTGCGGATTGCAAAGCTTTTTGCGAAGGTCTGATGGAGAAAGATCCAGTGAAACGCCTGGGCTTTAAGAACAATGAGTGTGCTGAGCTCAAGAGTCAACCGTTCTTCAAGGAACTCAACTGGGGCCGTCTGGAAGCAGGTGAGAGGCCATGAAACCCGCTAAAATACATCAGCAGTAATACGACTATGGAGATATGGATGTATCCATAGCCCTTTTTTTCTGATACCAATAGTGATTATTTTTCAGCATTAGTGGACCGTAAGCATGTAAACACATCCACAAAGGCCAAAATCAATGATGTAATAAATTGTACTATATATATATATATATATATATATATATATATATCACTGCATCCATAATGAATACAAAAAATAATAGTAATAGTATGTTATAGTCAAACTATATTAATAATAAAGTAAAAAAATATTATTTATTGAAAAGGGAATAAAATAAAGAAAAGAGAAGGAAAGAGACAGTGTGTGGTACGGTACCGAGGGGGTTGTTCCAACGACATGTGCGCTTCTCTCTCCTCCAGGCATGCTCCCTCCGCCCTTCGTCCCGGACCCAAAGATGGTGTACGCCAAAGACATCGACGACGTGGGCGCCTTCAGCACCATCAAGGGGGTGGTGCTGGACGCCACGGACACCGAGTTCTACGACGATTTCTCCTCCGGGAACATCCCCATACCCTGGCAGGAGGAGATGATCGAGACGGGCGTGTTCGGGGAGCTCAACCTCTGGGGCGCGGGCGGCAAACTTCCCAACGACCTGGACCCCAACTTTGTGGAGGCCAAAGGGGGAGGGTGCGTGCTCCTCTGAGCGGGGGAGACGGAGGCGTGTCTGAATGATGAGGGAAGGCTGGACGGAGAAGTAGTGCAAGCAAAAATATATATATATTTTGAAAGAAAATTGCTTATATTGTAGCGTAATTATTGAGAGGAACATATTTATTTTATTTATAGCGATGATACATTTTTTCAAGTTTAAAGCATTTAGAGTGGATTCTCTATGTGTTTATTTTTGTCATGTAAATATTATAACATTAATAGTACTAGCGTGACAAAGGGAATATCAGGTATGTCAGAGAGATACAATTTTGTCAACAAATGTAAATAATAAAACAAGAAGTAATCGAAATTAGCAAAATTGTATGTACAATTGTAAGAAGTTCTGTTAAGTCTTAAATGCATCTTGTATAGATATGAGTCAAGTTAGGCCTATGTACAGTATGTGCAAATTATTAAAATACCATGCTCAACTGGTATGGCATTAAGGGTAAGGGATTTGATTCCCATGGGGACCAACCATGCTATTAATAAGAAAAACATTCACAATAGGCTCTGTGGTACAAAATGACCTGACTGCCATCTCTGTGTTTGGTGGGGGGTACGATGGGAAGAAAATCCTTGAAATAGAATTTGGTGCCAGACTTCAATGACAACACAATGCTTCCGTTATTCAAAAGTTATTAAGGTTCGATCAAGATACATACATACATTTGATGATTTTGTATAATTATAACTTTAGATTTGCAAGTCGCAGATCGAATCAGGAGATATAGTATGTTTGATTTTAATTGGTGATTTTAACTTTGTTACTATCCCTTTAAGAAAAAGCCAGGTCAATGGGGACACACTCAAAAAGATAGATAAATTGACAGAGGTAAGGGAAATAAAACATTAACAGCGTCAACAACAAAGCGGAATATCGGTTTTGTACGCCGCAGAACTTTGTACTGGACTTGTGATAGCTCACAGGCAATACTAAACTTGCATTTGATAAGATATTAACTGGAATAGACCAGGTTTGAATTTTTTTCTTAATATTTTTCTCAAACTACTTCTATGAAGATGATATTTCTTAATGAACTCATCTGCTAACATTAAGAACGTCAGTTGATGCGTACTATGCCAGGCATGGGTGCCTGATGTATGGCTTCTAAAGGAAGACATTTATAACCGGGAATTAAACAGACCAGAACTATTTCTTAGTTGAGTATCGCTTAGGTGTTTCAGAGACTTGTTGTTCAGTAGATGGCACAACTCTTTATGAAAAGAAAACTCTTGATTTGTAAACCAGTCCTTAATCAAGCCTACCAATACAAATATTACATTATGCCGTCAGAGGGGGGTCATTTAAACAAAATAATTGTTTCCCTTCAAACCTGTTAATGCTTAACCACTATAGACACTTTTGATAAATCACACACAAAACGCTTTTTATTTGGTCAGCTTTCCAATGTTTACTCTGACCGCAATTCATTATTTCTTCAGGTGTATTAACTTATGACACTGGGAGTGACCTACCTGAAATCACAAGCTACCCATTTTTGAAGAGAGCCTGCAGCCTTTTGTTATAGCAACAAGGTAAACCCTGCATTATGCTGCGTCATCCCTTTCCCATAGGATATTTATACACACACACACACACACACACACACACACACACACACACACACACACACACACACACACACACACACA
>JAOSLM010000148.1:6015101-6030763 GCA_025629765.1 Eleginus gracilis
CCCCCCCCCCCCCCCCCCCCGCCCCCCCCGCCCCCCCCCCCCCCCCCCCCCCCCCCCCCCCCCCCCATGGCCCAGGGGTTGAGGCCACTGTGCTGTATCTAGGGCCCTCTCACTGGGCCAGATCTAAAAATAGCTCCTAGGCAGCAGTGAGTTTGCATGACTGCCACTCATCGCTATCTTGTCAGAAAGGTGGTTCAACCATTGTCGGTAATGTGCTCCACGCCCAGCCAGGAAAAGTTACAGGTTCTGATCTCCAATGTCTGCAACCTATAATTTGTTGCGGACATTGCTCAGGAATACCTGAGCGAGCTGCTGCCCTACCCACTCCCTGCTCAGGAAGCACACACAAAGTGACATCACTGAATGTCACTTTGGATGAAAGAGGTTTGACTAGAACTAGAAGTGGAAGTAAGGCCCAGAGACGTGTTCGCAACGCCCACCGCTTGACAATGATTCCTGTCTCATGGTGGGCCTGTGGGGAACACTGCGATCACTTCCTGCTGTTTGGTCGACTCGTAGATCATTACCATGTGCTCGCTCGTCGTGGTTTGAGCTGTGGCGTGAACACAGCGGCTTTGTTTGCAGGCCGCGTGGACGTTGAGCCTGTGACTTACCTTTTGTGATTGGCTGGGTCAAACAGAGCCCCTCCGCTGTTGCATTAACCTCATTACATGATTCCAAACTGGGTTCCGTTGTGTGAGTGAGATCCTGCTCTCTTTTCAGCAGCTTTGCTCCCTCTGTATGCGTCCTGAAGCCTTTCACACAGGGCTGAAATTGAACTCTTAACAAATCCCATGTAGTCAAGTCTTTTGCTAATAGAAAAATTAACTGTAGCCCACAGAAATTCAATTGAAACCCGTTGAAACCCTGCTAAGCGGGCCCCTCCCCTGTACCTCCCTACACAGCTCTATAGTGGCAGGTGTTGAGACACCTTCTCTAGGCTGTGAGCGTCTCTCCTGGATGTCTGTACTCATCCCAGGGAGAGGCAGGTCGGACAGCCTATCATAACACAACTCATATAAAAAGTATCTCATTCGATTCAGCGCTCTCATTAGGAGAAATGCAATCAGCACAGGTAAGGGAACTTCGGTAGAAAAGTGAACAGGAGGTATCGATGTCTTGGTGGTTATTATCAGGAGAGTTTCATTTCTCTGGAGAATACAGGGCACAAAACAGAACAAGCCAAACCCTGCTACATCTCCAATATAAAGACGGTATTAGCATTTATTGATTTGTTGTCTAATATTTTTGACAATGCTATTTTTTTCTCTAATCTATTTTACGTGGCCATTGTAAACAGAGAATAGACTTACTGACTGGTATAGTTGGCTAGTGTTTGTGGTGATGCTCTCTTTAACCCACCTTACCTACTGGGTGATGACCTAGATGTTCTCAGGTCCTCTGATGCTGGCTTGTTGGAGGGTACCATGAATAAAGTTGGTCATGCATGTTATTAATCATGCCTATAAACCAGTCAAACTTAAAGTACCATAATTTAGGACCCATGTTACCTGCAGCCTATTCAGCTACACACACCTCATGCAGGAGGCACATTTATTCTTAAAAATAATATTATTTATTGTTAATTGTGGTCAGCTGTACAAAATGTTAGCACTAGAACTGACACAGACACACACACACGCACACAACAAGTGAGAAAATTAAGAATAACAACTGTGTACCAACAACCTGTTTGATAACTGAACTTCCATAAGCCTCGGGTGCGGCTGCTTCTGCGAACACAGTCCAGCTGTCTCGGGTGTGACTTGGCCGATATTGCAACAAACAATATTACAGGAAAGTCTTATTTTAAGACTTTCTTTTTAACTTATTTTAAACCTAATTTTTTATGATCTCATGGTTAATGTATTTCCATTCGTACTAGTATTTTGATGAAATGTTTAACAAATAAAAAGTAAAAATCATATATATGATGAATGGCTTTTAATTAATTTTCTGATCCTTTTTCTTTACTAACCTTGAGCTGCATTCTTATTTTTGAAAGGTGCTGAATAAATCAGATCCTTATTATCTATGCTGCTATGCTATTATTCAATGGTAACTATGGCAAGCACACCATTTCTGTATTTCAGGTACCAAGCGTTGTTTGTCTGTTGAGACATTACACACCTGCATTTAATCTTTCAATAAACATGCTGTAGTTTGATTATAAATGTCAGCATTGACTGGTATGTCTCTCTGTGCAGGCTGAAAGCTCTGGTTTCCACTGGGAGCCGCAACGTCCAGGCAGCGTGTGATTGGTGAGAAGACGCATGTACACGCACACGCATGCAAGCTAGCCACATGAGTGATGCTCACTATGCGTATTGTAGTCAAAGTGCATTCTCACCTGTCTTGTAATTTGGTCATTATGTTTTGAAGACAATATGCATAGTGACTTTTTAATCATCTCACTTTTTGATGGATGTAATAGCAGTAGCTATGTCCTATTTGACCACACATAATATTTGGGGGTTCCTGTGACAAAAGTACCTCCATGGCTGGGTGCGTTTGGGTGAACCCTCTGTGTGATGACCCGGTGTGTTTCCCCCTCGACCCAGGCTCTTCTCCCATGTGGACGACCCCTTCCTGGACGACCCGCTGCCCAGGGAGTATGTGTTGTACCTGCGGCCCACCGGCCCTCTGCTGCACCAGCTCACCCAGTACTGGCAGCAGTCTCGCCTCATCTGCGGCAAGAACAAGGCTCACAACATCTTCCCACACATCACCCTCTGCCAGTTCTTCATGGTCAGTTGTGTGTGTGTGTGTGTGTGTGTGTGTGTGTGTGAGCATCTGTTTGCCTGCCGTTATTGAAATCATAAGGCGGACGCCATCTGATTCTATTGATTAGCACACGCACAAGAAGAGAGTCACAGATGGTGTGATGATTGGCAGGAATATGCAGGATTTTGACTTGTACATGGATGCATGCTTCACCACACAGATGTCTTATATCTTGGTGCAGTGAATTGCAATATTGGTATAGGACACAATATTTATTGAATGGTAAAACTTCAAAAGTCTGTTTTAATTTGATTGCTATTTCTGTTCACTTCAACATGTACTAACCCATAAACTAAATCCTATCATGCAGCAAACCATGCATCACTCCTTTCCTAATCACAAGACAGGCTCAGTTATAACTATAGACTAGCTTTAGTTTAGTTTCCTCTAACCCTGTTTGCTCGAACAAAGAGACACTTACAGTGACATGTTACAAGTTCATCATCTACGGACGTATAGTAATAAATATCCCTCCAAAGCAGTTAAAAAAAAAGTCTGTACAAAATAGCGCCAAACGGTAAACCAATTACAAAATGTCGTTAGATGGCCACTTCATAGTTTAGTCCATGAGAACCTCTTTTTGTTGAACATTTCACTTCCTTAAGTTATATCATACCTACTGGTAAATGCTGCTTGTGTGTTTCCCACGATCATGCTCCAATAAATCAAAACACTTTGACACAGAAGTGCCCCTCAAGAAATACTTTTTTATCAATAACTAATCTAGAGGCCACCAATCCTGTTGCTCGACCAATATTCAGTGAAACAGAGTAAAACACCCGTTCACCCAGATTAAACCTCAGACTGTAGGTTTCAATCTAAAGTCTGACTCGTGGGTCCGTTTCTTAACTTGGTTTCACTTCTGTCCGGTTCTTGTTCCACCATGGTGCTCAGTGTGCGGACGGGAAGGTGGAGGCACTCACGGAGGCGCTGCAGGCCACCATGGCCACGTGGAGGGGCCGCTTCCCCGCGCCCCTCAGCCTGAAGCTCTACACCTCCTCCAACTTCATTGGCCTGTTCGTGGAGGAGCAGGTGGCCGAGGTGCTGAAGAGCTTTGCCGCCGAGTTTGCCACGGAGGCCGCCTCCAAAGCAGGTGCGCCCCCCCCGCCTTGTGTTCGTACGTCTGGTCTCTGCGAGATCCCGTCGTCCTACTCTTGAGGAGCCATGAGCTCCTGGGGGCAAGATGTGTTTGATGTGTTCAGTCATTTCTGAGACACTTTTACACTTACATTTAGGGGATTTTGCTGACCACAACCATTCATTCACATATTAACACACCGACGGTGACAGCCAGCTTGTCAGGAGCAGTTAGGGTGTGGTGCCTTGCTCAGGGACACCTCGACACTCAGCTAGGAGGAGCCGGGGATCGAACTAGCTACCTCCTTAGCTACTGCCGCTCAACATGAAATTAAAGCGCATTGAGTTGAGATGCATTTCATTAAGCAATAAACGACGGCAGTGTGTCCCGATTTAATGTACTCCAAGGGGGGTGATGTCCAGGTTGCTTACAACCATGGTACATTATTTCCATTAACAGTCCAACACGGAGTGGTTTATTACTCATGAACAACAATTGCTCACAGTTATTAAATATGAGATAAACTTTGTCTATTAGATCATTGGATTAATCCCCTAATGGGCTGAAATGAAAATATTCTTCTTCAGCCTTCACATAGTTGTATTTGACGGTTGTTGGTGTTTCATTTGAAACCCAATGCCTCAGAATGAATGTGAATGCTCAGAATTGGACATTGGGGAGACCTGGGAATGAACCCAGAAACTTCAGCTGGGATTCAAACCCCCTAGTCACCACACTATCCTGCCCCTGTCTAGTTCCCCTAGGGACATTTGTTGTAACACATTTTATATCCGTTTTCTTCTTTGTCTGTATCAATTGGAGTAGAGCTATTCAACAGAGTTTTATATTGTTCGTTTTATATATTTTTCCAGATGTCCACATCGAACCGCACAAGAAGCAGCTCCACGTCACCCTGGCCTACCAGTTCCAGGCCAATCACCTGCCTGTTCTGGAGAAGCTCGCCAAGAGCATGGACGTGTCCGTGGGCTGTGATTGGCTGGCTGTCATGTTCTCGCGGGACATCCGATTCGCCAACCATGAGGTGAGGACCTGCTCTGGCCCACTCTGACTCTGATTGTTTCCACTGTGCCCACCGAAAAGGGATCTGGTTATCTGATGGCTTTCTAACCTTTTATGAACACATATGAAAGTAGACCGTACGTGACTTGTGAGGCCACATTCAAAGTGTGGGAAACATTTCACTATAATACAATACATGATCTTGAAAAGCTGTTTATTGCTCTCACGTAGCTAGTAGGCCTTGTAGCGACACCGCTTTCGATCCGACCACAACCTGTCTCTCTTCACTGTCCTTTCAACGAAGGAAAATAAGTGTTTTCCAGTGACATCTCATCAGCAGAACTCCTGCTAGATCCAAACCAAACCACCACTAACAAGCACGCGTGTGTCTGGTGAACCCCCAGACGCTGCAGGTCATGTACCCGTACACGCCCCAGAACGAGGATGAGCTGGAGCTGGTGCCGGGTGACTTTGTGTTCATGTCCGCCGTGGAGCAGGCCAGCGCCAGCGAGGGCTGGGTCTACGGGAGCTCCCAGGGCACGGGGCTGTCTGGCCTGCTGCCCGAGAACTATGTCACCCGGGCCGACGAGTGTGAGACCTGGGTGGTCCACGGGTGAGGGGGGTCGAGCACCGCACAGCTGGTTTAGTCGCCTTTCTGTCTCCCTGTCTGTGTCTGTCTCTGTCTCTCAATCTCTCTGTCTGTTTATCCATGTCTCTGTCCATGTCTCCATCTCTCACTCTTTTTCTGTCTGTCTATGTCTCTTTCTCTCTCTTTCTCTCGCTCTCTCTCTCTGTCTCTGTCCCTCATGCTCTCTCTGTCTGTTTGTCCATGTTTCTGTCTGTCTCTCAATCTCTGACTATGTTTGTTTTTCACTCTCTGTCTGTCTGTCTCCGTCTCTGTCTCTCACTCCTTCTCTGTCTGTTGCTCCCTCTGTCTGTTGCTCACTCTGTCTGTTGCTCACTCTGTCTGTTTGTTGCTCCCTCTGTCTGTTGCTCACTCTGTCTGTCTGTTGCTCCCTCTGTCTGTTGCTCCCTCTGTCTGTTGCTCCCTCTGTCTGTTGCTCACTCTGTCTGTTTGTTGCTCACCCTGTCTATGTTTATCTCTCTGTCTGTGTCTGTCTGTCTGTATTTCTCTTGTTGTTGTGTTGACTTCTCTTTCTCTCACATAATGTTTTTCAAAGACGGATAACTTTGAACATAATCAGGAAGGTCATATTTTATAAAGGTTAGGCAAAGCATTGCTACAACATTCATTAGTTCTCAATTTTGTAAACCATTGTTATTAAGTGACATTAAAATTATCCCTGGAGTTATGTGAGCTATGTTAAAGACCATGGAGGTTGATTAACTCTCTTTGGTGTAATGTTCATCAGGTCTCATTCCTTCCTCAACGGGGCCTCCCCCCCAGACCCAGGCGGTCGGGCTGACAGCATGCTGTTAGACGGACAGCTGCTCGACAGCCTGGGAGACCTGGCTGGCCTCAGCGTCCTCACTACACCCATGCAGGTATCACTTCCCTGCACTCTGTTTGCTGTTAGCAAGAGCTAGCATGTTGTTCTATGGGCCTTTTTAGCTGTTAGCGTGAGACAGCGTGTTATGTTATAGTACTGTGGGCCTTTTTAGCTGTTAGCGTGAGGCAGCATGTTATGTTATTCTACTGTGGGGCTTTTAGCTGTTAGCGTGAGGTAGCATGTTATGTTATAGTACTGTGGGCCTTTTAGCGGTTAGCGTGTTGAGTAATAGTACTATAGACTTTTTAGCTGTTAGCGTGAGGTAGTCTATTATGTTATAGTACTATTGGCCTTTTAGCTGTCAGCTATACATGTGTGTTTATGAAAACCCTTTTAAATGTGTTAAGGTGTTATCCTTTTTACAACGAAAACTAAATAGATTTCTGCATCAACTGCTCTCTGCTCTCAGCCGTGTTGTAAAGCGTTTATGACACTGTGTTAATGCATAGCTACATAGTGTTCCAACTGCACCTTATATTGATTCTGACGCCGTGCTAATCAATACTATTTCCTTGATGTTTCACCTCCCATGTCTATTCACTTGTCCTTAATAATTATAGAAATCTTGGCTTACAAATATAACGGGTTGGGTATGTTTCTGTGCCTCCACTGGATCCTCAGTGGTCGTTATGGCAACCGGCCCATAGGTACTAGTCTCACCGAGGTTTTTGAGCTAGTGGTAATGTCGAAGTACCAGTGCCTTGGGGACTTGATGAGGCTGATTGCTACCATTTCTCTGATGTACAGCTGGCTGCTATCAGTTTGGGTGATGAGTGTTTTGTGCCCTCTGGTAGCTACTGAGGGCCAGCAGCGAGCAGTCCAGTCTACCCAAGAGGAGCCTGTTTGTGTGTCGCCATGGCGAGCGGATGGACGTGGTGTTCGGCAAACACTGGGTCACTCAGTGCTTTGACACAAAAGGTCAGTCGGAGGGGTGTGGTGTGCATGCAACGACAGTTAACTTAACGTTTACATTGTTATCTTGCTCTCAAGATACAAAATATCACCTTTTAACATTTGGATCTTTGTCGCTCTAATGCGGTGAAAAACAATGCGATAAACATGAATTAAACGACTTTGGAGCAATAAACAGTGTGCAGAATAGGTGTACTCTTTAATGTGTGTTATTAATTGCACTTGTCCAGCACCTGCAGAGAAAGCTAGATGTGTGTGTATGTCTTAACATTTCTTAATCATTTCTAAATGTCCATGTACTGCTTGTGAGGTTGTGAAGTCATCACATCTACCATTCTTAAGTCTTCATAGCAAACATTTATTTTCAAGTCTTTTTTTTAATAGGTCGATACGTTCGCTGTAATCTCAACATGCCTCCCAGCCTGCCAATCAGAAGCGGTGGATACCGAGACTACGATAAAGATTGTCCAATCACTGTGTTCGGTGGGACACAGGCCCGCCTCGTAGGTATGTAGCATCACAATGCTATTCAACTTTTATTTCAAGCAACAAAAGGTCTTTCATGTTACAGGAATTTAAAATAACCGCTACAAGCCAGAATTGTTGTTAATTATCATTATCAGAATATTTTGTGTATATGATATTGTGATATATATTTACATACTTGTGTGTATTATGTGTCTCTGAGCATGTTTATTTCTGGTGACCAGGCGAGGCCCTTTTGGAGAGCCACACAACAGTAAACTTCATCTACTGCTCTCCATCTCTACGCTGCGTCCAGACGGCCCAGAACATTCTCCAAGGTGGCCACCAGTACTGTAGTACTCAGCAATATATGCCATCAGCATTCTTAAGCCTCTTTCACACATAATTACCTGTCAACTACTTTAGTAATAGTATAACCTTTCAGGCACCGCTAGTGATGCTCAATATTCACACACACAGCGAGGTTCTGGAACATTGCAATGCTGGAATAGATGGGCAAAGGGATGGTCCAGCAGAAGGTGGTAATGCAACACTTATGGATGCCAACCGCCGTGAAACCCACAGAAGGATAGGAGTTCCCTTGTTTCCCTTGAGTCCATCCAGTTTCCAGCCATTAAGAAAATTAGCTTGTTCGGGAAAAATCATCCGAGTCTTGTGATTGGTTCGCTTGCTCAATGTGAGAGCATCTTATGTCAGATGGACATAGCTGTCTCTCATGGAAATGTTACTGCTTTTTATACAACTACCGACAGTGTTCCAGAAATGTCATTCAGGGCTTGAGGGGGGGAAATTGGCGGTACTGATTTCCGTGATTCTGATCCCTGTTCCCATTTGCGAATGACCCCATGTTGGAAAGGTCCCAGAACATGACTGTGGTAGACAGCATGTGTGAAAGGGGCTTTGCTCCTATTTAAAAAAAATATATACAGAAATCATCAGCATCTGACTATTCTGTCTCAGTTAGTTCTGTTTCTGATTGGCTCAAAGTAGTGCCAAAAGTGTTTAAAAGTTTTGCGATGAAGTCTGTGGTGAGGTTTTCTGCGGATCTAGCATGCAGACTGACTTACTGACCTATGACCCCCACCCCCCACCCACCCAGGTCTACAACTGGATGGAAAAACGAGGATCCGCGTGGAGCCAGGCTTGTTCGAGTGGACCAAGTGGGTGTCTGGCACATCCCTCCCCACCTGGATCCCCCCTGTGGAGCTGGCCGCCGCCAACCTGAATGTGGACACAACATACAGGTACTGGCTCAACCCGGTGGTTCACCGGGTCGTTCCCTAATGTCTGCAGTCTCACTGTAGGCATTGACCAGCAAGATCCTTACCCGGCTCCTTAGATATGCTGTAGGTCTGTTCTGGTTGACCGCGCCTGCCTCTGTATGAGACCATTCATTTTAGACCGCACCCGGCTTATTAGTTAAGCAGCGCCTCTGCATCTTAGTTAAGAAAATCCATGTTGTCTGTTCTCATGGCCCCCGTCTCTCCCCATAGACCTCATATCCCTATCAGTAAGCTGGTGGTGTCGGAATCCTACGACACCTACATCAGCAGAAGCTTCCAGGTGACCCGGGAGATCCTGTCCGAGTGCCACAACCTGGGTACGGAAACACACTACAAACCCACAGCCATTTAGATTTTTTCGTGTTTTTCGATTTTGTCGGCCTAGCATTGCCATGGTGTGACCTTCTAATGGGGTGATCTCAGTTCCACCCCTTGCCTGCGGGTGGCTCACTGCGATGGTGTCCTTGTGTCCTGGCTGTTCAAATATGTATTCTTCCTCGAATCTTTGGTCGCTAGTCGCTCGATCACAAAAAACATGAAGATATAGTTGAACCGCCTTCATAAACAGACGTACAACCTTGGTTCCAGTATTTAAGTCCTGTCTCCATTGTACATAAAGGAGAAGATAGATAGAAGAGTAAACGTGTTAGAATGGCCCTGAGAGAGCTTTGTGAAGGCATGCCTCTGTCCGACAGGAGATACGGTGCTGATCGTGGCTCACGCCTCGTCCCTGGAGGCCTGCACTCGCCAGATGCAAGGTCTGAGTCCCCAGAACGCCAAGGACTTTGTCCAGGTCGTCCGAAAGGTCAGTGTGAGAACATGCTCCTTCCACTGTTTTCTTATAATTTGTTTTGTCATACTTTCTAATTTTTCTCTCTTCAGATTCCCTACCTGGGCTTCTGTGCCTGCGAGGAGCTGGGGGAGACGGGGGTTTGGCAACTGGTTGACCCACCCATCTTGCCACTGACACACGGACCCAATCACAGCTTCAACTGGAGGGAAATGCTTCTGCAGGACTGAGAGGAAGAAGGCGACAGAGAGGTGCTGTGTGGACACCTGTTGGACAATATTTATTATTAGCCCTCAAACGCTTTATCCACTCACCCATCCACCCACCGTTTCGCTGAACTTAATGAACTGCTCGTGAATGAGAAGAAGGTACTGTATTTATGAGGAAACAGCAAGAAAAATGTTGACTATGTTACAGTCCCTATGGCCATCCGACCATTCAAGCACTGAGCAAAAGAGAGAGAGAAAATTGAGCTTCTAGGAAAAAGGCGAGCAAGCGTTATTATTGGTCGCACGCCAACGGATTGATGGACTGTCCGATTCTTTTTCCGCGGGGTTCTCGTTGAACACTTGTGTGTGCAGGCTCGCGTGAGTGTTAAGAACGTTCCCCAACAAGAGATCCTGGTGACAACTGCCTCTTTTTTTATAAACACTGTGACAAGCAAAACAAAGCAGAGTCAAGAAGAAGACGGAATATATTTAATTGAAATAGTCAGAGGTTTGTTCAGTATCCTTAGATTTTAAGAAAAACAACTGTTCCTGTTGGAATGAAGCACAGTGGAAACGCAGTCTATCTGACAATCAGACGGCAGCAGAACTGGCGTCGGTGTTTGGGTCATAACACATCGGGACTCTTCCTGCGAGTCCCACTCCACGAAGGGTTTTCATGTTCGTATTTACACAGATTTACCAAAACGTAAGAGCTTTTTGTAGCCATTTTCCGCTAAGGCCCTCGTACACAAGCAATATTTCCATATTGTATACAGTGGATGCTAAATGCAGGCAGTGGAGCTACGACTTTGTTCTAGAGCTTTAGTTGGTGCTTTCGTTGAGTAAATGGCTTACCTTCGTCGACGTCGTGTCTCTTCTGCATCACAACCTCAGTGCGGTTTCCCTCCCTGTGCTTTGTCCTGATCAGTTTGAACCGTTCTTCCTTAATGTTTGGTGCATTTTATTTCTATGAACAGAACGGATGTTAAGTGTTATGCTGCCTGTTGTGTGTTATGTTGTATGCCACAGAATAATCCTATTTATATGATTTGGTTAGAGCTGTCATGAAGGATAAGTATGTAGTGACTGGATGGACGAGATCGAAGATGTGACTGATTGAACATGTGTCTTCGGCAGTTCTACCTGTGCCATCGGCTCCTTGGAAAGATTACAGAATCATTCCTTTTTATTTGTCTTTGAAGAAATCCCTAAATCTGGAAAAGATTTGTTTTTAAGTAATGTTGGTTTTGTTGAAAACAAAACAATTATATATTTTTTGTTTGCTGTCCTTTACATCTGAGTTTCACATCCAATCCTGTGTGAGTTTGTCCGTTTCCCTTCCTCAGTCGGTCAGTCATGTTGACCGGAAACCCTTTAAGTCACCAGGTCGACGGAAAATGACGCCCATCATGGGAACAACGCTCCCAGTGGGGATGAGGTACCATGGCCTCCACCTATAGCAATAATTGTTGAATAGAGGGTGTAATTATTTATTGTTATTGGAGGTATTTTGAAACTGCATGTAGCTACATTGGGCTAGCTATGAAAAAGAGCAACACCAAAATACCTACTGTGAGGAAGGGTCTCTCCATGCTATTGATATTAAGTTCAGTGGTGCAGAAAGAAAGTATATCTATATTTTCAGAAACGACAGCCGTAAAACAAAATGCTACAGGAAGAATGATCAAAATTAAAAGAAGCCCTTACAGTCCAGTCAAACTCTTCAATGAGTAGGCTGTCCCTTAGTTTGGTTTTATTTGTATTTCTCCATAAAGATGTGTATTGTTAAGTATTAATCTTCTGAACATTCTTACACACGTTCTGCCCATAGAGGCTTCAAGTCAGAACATTGCTGTGTAGATTTACTTAAAATTCTTATTTATCGCTTGCTGATTTGGCTTTTAACATAGGTTCTAGCTATGACTGTATAGCTCATAATTATTTTATTTTTTACTGGTTGTGTAAAATGACACATTGTTTTTTGGTGTTACTATAATTGTTGCAGCTGAGCATATAGTGTACCTACTCTCAAAAAGAGCAACCAATCAATTTCAGAAAATACATGAACATTTGTGCTTCTGACATGCCTGCAATGTGATAGTATACAAAGTGTTAAACAAAAATGAAAATAGAAAATATACACGATGAAAAGTGTGCTTCCCTTGCACCTACTCTCGAACAGAGCATGCACTTTTTTCTCTTTTTGAGTCAATTTGCTTGGTTATTTTCAATGCCGACAAAATAAAAAAGATAAAAATACATGATTGGATGTTTGACATTAACGTGTGGTCAATCAGTTCTTGTGATTTCTGATGAGGCAATGAGCTGGATGGTATGTAATAGTTTTTTATCTAATTTGTTTGAATGGCCATAAAAAGTCCACAACTCTCAATGCTTTAGATGTTTTATAATATGAATAGACAACAATAGATACGGGCTGCTATGTCGACTGTGAACCGTAATTGCCGGCCAATACTTGTATAGGCCACTAGGTGGCCCCACAGCGTCGCCATTCTTTTTTATCAAGTTTTTTGACGTTCGTTTGGAATCCAATGTTTATCTTTTTATTAACGAAGACGCAACACTCGACCGACGTTTTTCAGTAAGGATCCATACAACGTTTTCTGTCCCGTGAAGGTCAAAACTGACGTGAGCTATGATTTTATAATTGTACTATCCATGGTAAGGAGTTCAGCGATATGTCTTCTTTTAAAGTATTCTTTTAAAATATGGATGTTGGGAGTTTGCACTAGCCTTGCCCATGATAATTTTAGGATTATAAATAATAATTTATACTTTTCAATGTTGTGATAAACATGCCATATGAAAGATAAACGGGGCTATTGGCTACTCTAGGACATTTTTGTCAGCTTGTCAAAATATTCCTTTGTTGATTATTAATATGCGACTGGGAGGCCTAAAGTGTGTCACCGGTGTCACCTAAACCTACACCCGGTGGAGGGTACCAGCGCTGTGCTGGAGCCCGATAGGAGTCGGAGTGGCTAACTGTCAATATCATGTGCGATGAAACTTCGTGCACGAGTGGTGATGATGAAGATGTGGTGATCTGAATCGAGATGTAAGATCACGTGTGCAGCGTTGTGCACAAAGTGCATACTGTACTTGATAGGAAACAGGTGAAGAATTGTTAGAATTAGCCATTATTAGTGCCATATAACTACGACTTGATTAATTTATGTGAGGACTTTTTTGTATTGTGCCAGTTTTGGGTAGAATTCAACCGAATTTGAACTGAATAATTTAAATGAAAGACAAGAAAAAACATACAGAAGCATATGTCAAATACAATAGTATATGTGTGAGCAAATATATTGAAGTGATACATAAAATACATTAGGTGAAAGATTGTGAGCGTAATGTTATGTTTTGGTATTATTAAATTATTATTTATTAAGCATACCCATATCCCCTAAAATATATGCATGCAAAATTGAAAGAGAGAGGGAGAGAGACACCACCTAGTCTCTAGATAGTTTAAAAAGTAAATGATCCTGAGAGAGAGGCATATATAGAGGGACAGCGAAGGGGAGAGAGGGCTATTACGTAGTCTCAAGATAGCCTCAATTAGTCTAGGAGACGAGACAGAAGGGGATAGAGAGAGAGCGAGGACAAGGGAATCAGTTGAAGGCTCACACCTATCCACACGAACGGTTGAATTGGCCTTGGAGGGCGACAGGGTGGGTGCGAGCGAGAACAAGGGGACGTGTGTGTGTGTGTAGTAGGACCACAGCACATGTCTCCTGTGGTTGTGATGTGTGTCAGCCTGTGCTTACCTGTGTGGACGGCTGGCTGTTTACGACATACCCCTAGCCACTGTTTGTGTAATGGGCTGCTTGCTTTAATGTGACATTTGTGACAGGAGTCACAGTGAAATGACAGCTGGCCCTTTGCAGAACCGTGGGGATCTTCACAGCATGTGTTCACTTCACAATATTTACAGTTTATAGTTTATGATTGTACATTTCGTAGGGGTGGTTTATTTTCATCCCAAACACACTCCTGGAAAGACCCTGAGTTGTAGTAGTTCCACTTGATTTATAGACACTGTGTTTAAATGGCTTTTGATCTGTTGAGTGTAAGGAGCACAAAATAAAGCAAACGGAACAAAAATATATTCTTGAATCCTTCTGAATATATTTAGAATATATTCCAAACCAATCGTATTTAAGGCACTTTTGCTGCCAACCAACACATAGATATTGCAGCAAAAGTTATTTAAGAATATGTTTGTCTGGAATGTTTCCTTTTAGTAAAGTTTATTCTTGTTACCTTCCTGTCACCAATCTCAGCATTGATTGAGCGTGGCTATCTATACAACCTGTTGGTTATGTTATTTCTTGTTATCCTCTGTGGAAAGGGCTTCTGAAGTTTTCAAGTTCAAGTTCAAGTTTCAGACCTCATTATAGTTGAGCGATCAAGTATTCTGAAGGGGTTGCACTCACCTGTTATGACATTGATGCAACAGTGGTATTGAAGAAAGAAATGTTGGATGTTGGTATCCAGCTGAATAAAATTAAACACAAATATTACAACTTGCAAAATCAAGATATCAAAATGTAATTGTCATCATAATTTCAATTAGATCTGGTTGATGTAATTTATGTAGAAACAATGATCATATGCCCATTTTACAAACAAATGCTATTGCAAATTGAACCAAAGTCCAATAGTAGGCAACCAAAAAGTAAGAGATTTACCTAAAATCTAGCACTGCCGCCAAGAAATTATACAACTTTATTCAATCAAATACACAATGAATTTCTAATGAAGTCAAATAATGATTTAAAAGACCATCAGTTTAACAGGAGCATTAAGTGTTAACAAAGTCATGAATGCTCTGTTGGATTATTGAATTTTATTTTAAAGAAGAGTGTGGATAAAGCATCACAATATGCAGCTTATAATTAAGCTCTCTGAGAAAATGTCACAGCCAAGACATTCTTTTTTTATGATTTCATTTTCAAGGTAATGTATTATAATGTGAGAATAGTGTGGAAACTGTGGGATTCTTTCAGTTGGACAATGGACCTGTAGCACATGTCCCAGCACACATCTCAGGAGCAACTTGAAGAAGGAAGCAGGAAAGTTTATGAGTTGTGCTTTTCTTTGTGAGTATGCTTGCGAGCTTCTCTTCAGTTTCAGCACTTGAAAGAGAGGGAGGGAGAGAGGGCGGGAGGGAGGAAAGGAGAGAGAGCGGAGGACGGACACTGGGAGCAGGAGGAGGAGGGAGGTGCAGTGAGTTTGGAGTCCCTGGTAAGCGGGGGCCAGTAGAAAACAGACGGTTTCATACAGGGCTGCAGTCTGTCTAAGTCATGCTCTCTGTGTGTCGGCCACGCTCATTCTTTTTTTGCAAAAAAGCCAGTGTGCACCTGTGTGTTGGAGCGCTCGATCTCTCTCTGTCTACTCCCTTTCTCCCTTACTCTATCTATTTCCCTCTCCCTACCTCTGTCTTACTGCTCTCTTTCCCTCTCCCTCTCTTCCTTTCTCTGTCTAAGTTTATCTCCTCTCTCTCTCTCTCTCTCTCTCTCTCTCTCTCTCTCTCTCTCTCTCTCTCTCTCTCTCTCTCTT
>JAOSLM010000148.1:6246936-6259342 GCA_025629765.1 Eleginus gracilis
GAGAGAGAGAGAGAGAGAGAGAGAGAGAGAGAGAGAGAGAGAGAGAGAGGAGAGTGGAGGAGGGTCAATAAGTTAGCTAAGGGTCCATGTATCCACATGAAATATCCCTTCATCTCTTCGTTCTGAGGGAAGGCTGGTCAGTGAAATATAAGGCCACAGCCGCCGACCAAGCAATTTAAATGCAAATTTGAATGCCGATGCAAAACAGAGCCGGGGCACTCCGGTGTTGTGTGGAGAGAGGGGACACGTATTTGCAAGACCCAGTAGCGTAGGAGACAGGTGGAGCGTGAGGACGAGCGTACCTTCGCCACTACAGGCTCTATGGTGACCTGGTAGGTGTCCATGGAAACAGCGGCGTGCGACTGCTGCGTGACCGTCACTGGAAACGTGACAGAGTCCAGGCGGCAGTCACAATGCAAGACCTGCTGAGAGCAGAGGCCACTGTCATTAAGAGAAGCCATTACGGTCAAACGGGGGATTAAAACGCTCAGACAATCTGTCAAATACACCGGGGACAGATTTAGACTGTTGTCCTGTACAAAAGCACTAGGACTTTATTCCTTTAATGGTTCAGTGGACAGGGACAGTACCCAATAAAACGTGAGCACGGAAAAGCTTATATGCAAGTCATACACTAAAATTCATTATATAACTGCTGAATGCATGCAATTCACCCAAATCCTTTAGTATAAATATAATAATAGGAATAGACAAACTGATGCTTCAGTATCTTAAAAGGGATCCGGCGGGTACAGATTTTCATTACGATCACAGGAGGCTTTCGAGGCAAAACAAAACTAAACCTGCATTGTGCACAACATTGTATGCATTCTCGGCCTATGGCAATCTGGACCAGGGCTTCCGAACAAAGCGCCCCGGGAAGTTATTAATGAAAGTCCATTATACGTATAATTACACACGGCAGCAATGAAGACAGGATTACAGAGATTATCGAAGGCTATTAATAACCGTCAAATCAATGGAACACAACCTACCATGTTGCGTGCTGATTGGTCCGTGCATGTCACATGCTCGATGGCAGTGGAGGCCGTCAGTGGCAGAGTGCTGTCGAAGGTTATCTGGATGGAGCTCTGTGGAGGGGGGGAGAAGAAGAATAAACACATCGTCATCGTCAAGTCATCGTTCAACCGTGATGAAACACAGACGCTTGCAATGGAGCAGATGTTTTTAATACTAAACGATTGACAGCGATGTCAGAGGTCGTTTAGGATCGGGTTGGGCTAGGATGCCTGCGTGTAAGGCTTTGGAAACCGGGTACCTTTAGGCTGGGGGTTGATGTGTAGGGACGGTAGTCGTCCTAGGAACTACACAATCCATCCCCATTCTTTATAATGGCCAGTTAGGCCTACCAAGCAACTGCATACTCACTCCAGGAAAAACGAATTATTGCCTTGATCATGTGAGTAGTTTGAGTTAATGATCGAACAACAACCTTGTTTAAAACATTCCTGACCAGGAACTGGTCTAATTTAAGACATTTGTAGATGGGGATGCAGAGCTACTACTGTTATCTACAGTCAGTATCCATCCACACTAGAAGCTCAGTATGTACAGCCCCATTCGACTGTAGTTTAGTGTATAGTGGCTGTCTGCACTCAGTGGCCTGCAGTCTTTGGCAAACCTGAATATAGCATATGCTTGTCCACATGGGATTGGCTGTGGACGGATGGTCAAACTCCAATGCGAGACATTCAGAGATGCACATGTTATTGTGTTCTAACAGTTATTATGGCAGAGTAATGACTCTGTTTTGTAAGGCCTTTTCAGAAGGTGTCACAAACTGATGGCAAACATCTCATGCATCAGCAGAATATATTAGCGGCGAGAAGCACATTCATCAGTCGCCCCCTCAGTGTACAGAAAAGGGAAGTGCAGAGAGAATATATGAAATATCAGGGCATATGTTCCTTCAGAGCTCTGTCTTATCTCTATCAAATAGAGCAGGGGAGGCAGAGCAGAGGTGGGAGTGGGAGAGAGAGAGAGAGAGAGAGAGAGAGAGAGAGCTAGAGCGAGAGCGAGGGGGGGATTGGGTCAGGAGGGCAGGAAGCCAAGACAATACTGCAGGCTTACGCAGTATCACTGACAGTGTAGTCATGTGACTGTCATATGACTGACTCACCTGTATTACCTATTGTGCTTGCTCAGCTGGCAAGATGCTCAGTTACACGCCCAGTTCCAAGGTGCAGGGCCAAACCCAATAGCATTTATTATTCACGCCCTCCCCCTTGTGCAATGCCTTATTCATATGAGCACCGACTTGAAGATTGATGCTGTACTTATTTTGTAGATTAGATTGAAACTTTCTGCAATTGCTTTAAACAGGTCAACTCGCTCTGATGCAATGAAATATGCTGTCTGCTACTGAAAGAGATTGTGTCATGTTGTACTTTGTTTTACAGTCCATGATGCATATCCTACGTTGCCAAAAGATAACTTTATCAGTATACAATAGTAGAAAGTATTTATTGTAGTTCAATAAAATATATATTATTTAATTATTCACTCTATAGGATTGAGTGACTAATCATAAGGCCAAATAGGGGTCCCTTCTCCTCCTTAAAACAAGAGGAGCATCTGGGTTAGCATCAAGGAAACAACCCCAGGGTATCCTTCCTCCTCTTGGGTCTCCCGTTGTGTGAAAAGCACCCTCTGATGTATCATGTAGAGCTGCGGATTCCCCCTTCCCACTGTGCATCCATCTATACTCTTCGAGGGAGTCTGGTCATGGAGCAAGATGTGTGGTGCAAATGGATATTTATACGATCCAGTGGGCGTGTTCCGGGGTGGTCTGTCTGACGAGCCGTTTCCCCGGGTCGTCCTGCGTGTCACATTGGGTTCTCCTCAGCGTCATCCCCAAGGGGGTGTGAGGGGACCATGACGGGAGGAGACAGGGGAGGGTACATCCAACCCCAACCCCTCCCGCATGGCTGCTCCGGCTGTGAACCGATCCTCCCTGTACTATAATATCCCGTGGGGGAGCGTGACGATCCAAGCGTTAATTCTTGGATGACATTTAGCAGACATAAGTATCCAAAGAGTGGGATAAGTAAATGGACTGCATTTATATATATATAAGTAATGGATAATAGTAATCATTGTTCCGCTTGTACCACAGTGACCAACAATGTTTCACACATTTCATCTCTCAAGTTATTAGGGGTTTAATGTCCTTATCAGACGCAATTAAAATCATCATCCTTCGGCGCTTTGAGCATACTGTTTCTGCTTTGTCATGACACATCTGCTTTGTAGATGTATTTGTAGCGCATGGGTTCGCAAATGTTATTGAAAGATAATGCACACCCTTGCAACGCTTTTGACCACTCAGAATCAAGTATTCAATAAATGTCATTAAGGAGCAAGTAGGGGTCAGGGGCATCGTGCTCAAGGATGCACTATAGCTAGACACACTATCTCTACTATGTAACTACTGTGACCAATGTCTGTGATGGCCAATTCCGGCAGCAGGATAGAGAGTGTTTAGCTGTGGAGTCGCTTCAAGTCATTCTGGATGCAGATCGGGGATGGAGCGAGAGAGGGAGGAAGGGAGGGCGGTGGGAGCAGGGAGGAGGGAGGGGGACTCTGGCTCTCTGGAAACACACTGATAGTGCCATGCCATTGTCCGACCACAGAACCTAATGGCTTTGACATTATGAGTGCAGCGGGGACGAGACGCGCCGGCTGAGGGAACCGAGTGCTCGGCTGTACAGTACAATCACATTTGCCTCGAACCCCCGACCAACAAATTCAATTGTAAGTTGAGAAATGTGCACAATATCAGAGGGATGCATGATAGCAACTGTGCAGGCGTCCACAGGAAGTGGTCCGCAGGTTACTGTCCGCATGCGTCACTATGATATGTGGATGTTATTTGTGCTCCGACTGAAATCAGCCTTACCCAACTACATTTGGGTATTTGCGTGTGCGTTTGTGTGCGTGGGGTATGTTGGCGTCTTTCTGCTGATATTGTCAACCGTAACCAGCTGTGCTGAGGGCCTTACCATAAATCCTGGGGATTATGGAGACAGAGGGAAAGTGAGCTTCTTTGCAGACCTTCAAATCATCGTAATTAAACTGGAGCCTCCGGATGCAGATAAAATTGACTCAAGCCCACTGGTAGCACGTGACAACGTTTTCTCCTCCACATGGAGAGAGAAAGTCCTGTTCCCCTATCCATCTACCCTGGCAATCATAGATGGATATTTGGTCTTAAAGAGATAAGATCACACCAATTCCTTTGGTGTGATCCTTTGATTTCACCTCATATTTGCAACAGAAAGACCTGAATCATTTAGTCCACACATAGATAATATGTGTAGATAATATTACTGCAGTCATTCTATTATTTTCCCTTCTTCGAAATCGCTTTGATCTCGGAGTAAAAGAAGAGCTCAAAGAGCTCCAAGACGGGGCAATTTGGTCAATTTGTGCACAGTGCACATAGTCTAGTGAATCAGTAGCACTGTCTCGTAACCACGGTATCACATGCATAAAGGAATGCCTGAGCAAGGCCATGACGTTACACTGGGCAGATCATCAAGCACAAAGTCGTCAGTTCTATACCAAACACTTCCATGCTTTCTAGTCGTTCGTGCGACCTGAGCCTGCTTCTTTCAAATGAAGGATTCCCAAGAAACACTAAGGAATATAAAACACAAGCGTTCCCCCAAAATGAATATCCAGTATGCTTTCAAATGAAACGCAAACACATTGAAGATTTCTCAAAGTCTTCAAACTAAGAAGACATTGAAATTCTTTAGTTTTCCTTGAGGCGTCAACCAGATTGGCACAGTGACACTGAAAACATCCAACCCCTGAAGACATCAATGCAGATGTCTGACAACTGCCTGCGCACGACACATCTAAGCCAATGTGTTGCTGCAGAGCTAGGATCACAGCATGTGAGACCGAGAGCCTGTGTGGGGTCATAGTCTAGTGTCTCAGAGTGTCTCCTCCTGCTAAAGTGGCTGAGTCAACATGGCGGCCGTGTGGCAGGTGCATACGTGAGAGTCAATGAACGTGATATGACTCTCCGTTGGTCACCTAATACCTTCCAAGTCTCCCAGTGCCCTGCAGGTTTTTCAAGTCAGGGGACTGCAGAAGCTGTACACACTTAGTCCTACGCAAACATTCAGACATATAAACATGTTTATAAATGTATGAATGTGAGCGAGTTTGTGCCTGTGTATTTTCAACGTTTACATACGATTTGTAATTGCTTTGACAGCTAGCCTGCCTACACAGAAGCTAAACGTAATGTAATGTGTGTAAAGTGGAATGGCTGCATTGTCAGCACATACTACATTGTTAGGGATTACTACTGCAGTTCGGTTGTTGCATGACTAATAGGGCACTTGGAAGATTAATACCACAGGCTGTTCTGTAATACATGTATCATTTGTACGTATAGGCTTTTGTCAGGGTCCTTGAGTTCAAGCGTAAATTTGACAGTATTAACCATGAACGATGAAGAACAAGTGTTGTTTAAGGTCTGTGCAATTCTATATAATGCATGAGATGCTGAAACATACGATCTGTTTAAATAATAGGGAAGTATTGTGCAAAGAAGCAGTGCAAAGAAGATCTGTTTGACTGTGAACTTGAATCAACGTCTATTCAACATCCAGCAGCATAAGGCTTGAAAGGTAAACCTTGGACAAGCAAGGGTGAGAGATGACCTTTCTTGAATCACGGCTGGCCTATCGTTTGTGATGTGGATCAATTGGTCCCCTTATAAAACCCCATGTAGCCGTACACATACATAACACAAACACATAACTGCACACGCCCACATCCCCAATCCAATAGAAGGTATGAATCACGTAAGGAGTGAAATCTAATGTGGAAATACGCTTAAGCTTGGTGGATGTTTACATTAAAGCACCTTACAGTGCATACATGCTTGGGTGGGAGGGCCACGTTGGGAATGGAACCTCTAACCCTGGCAGTGCTAATGCCTTCCTCTACCAGTTGACCCAGACAAGACCCAATGGACCAAAGGGGTCTTTATTGATGGTGTGACCAAGGGGTCACACCATCATGGTGGACCAAGGAGTGAGGATAATATTCTCTCTCAGCATGAGGAAATGCGAAGAAAAACTATTACCAGTATTACTAGTATTATTATAAATGTATAACTGGATATATAGACGATGAACAGCGTTGCAATATTGTTGTACCAGGATGATGTCGATTGATTCTGCCTAACTGCCTCAAGCAATTATGACAGACGCTTTTCAGTGTCATTATCACTCAAAAAATGACTGCATTCCCGATGTAGTGGGATCGTATTGGGGGATCTTACACAATGCCCCGATGCAATTCTATTCTTGATTACTGACACTTCAACGCCCACGCCACCAGTGAGTATAGCGTGTACCAACCAACCCACACTTTTGCACTCTACGGAGCACACAGGTTAGGCTACACATGATCACAATCAGATGAATCATTCCCCTTATACATATCCCCTCAAAAATGCTAAACGAAACAATATTCCAGCAGCAGTAGCAATACGATAAATGATATGCTGATCTTGCAAGTGTAGGTCTACAATTGCAGATATCAGCCTACATTTGCAGCACGTTGATCACTTACCCCATGCCTGCGAGCTTGGTCATTCAAGGCTTTCACCCAGGCTCTCTGCCAGGGTTCCCCGAACGACTTGAAAGAAAACAGGGTGGAGAGTAAGCCTTTAGCCCCTGCTTCTGAAACAGCTTTTCCACTACGGCCTGGCCGGAGCCTGAGCAGGAAGCCCCGCCAGCCCCCCGTGTCTGTCCGGTGATCCTGGTGGATGATGGGAAGATGACGGGCTGCTCTGTTGCCTACGAGATCCTTGGCCCTCCACGAACGCAGAGTGGCTAGTGAGTATTGGACGAGCCATGCCAACACTATAAACAAAGAGAGCAGAAACAGCCCCACTAGACACCACCAGCAGCAGCCTCCGTTCTGGTCGGGCTTCATAGCGGTGTCCTTGTGCCGCTCATCGCGGTGAGGTGGACGGATCAGGGGACCGGGGAGTCCGTGGGGTCAGCAACGGTGTCTGTAACAGGAGCAATAAATAGTCCGTCTGTGTGCTTCATTCGCAGGACAGGTCGTAGTAGGAAATGTTAAGGAATACGCAATCAGCAGGATGGAGCGTGTGCCCCTTGACTCCAAAGAGCGCGTTTTGCAGCTCCGCGACAACAACACAGCACGTTACTAGACGATGGTTCTGGTGCATTTTGCAGCGCATTTACAATCTTACATGTTAATAATACAGACACCAAACGCCGTACGATGAGTGAAGAGGGTTAATGATCAGCAGATATGAAGAAATAACTTTAAACGATGACACAAAGTTCACTATTCATTGCATTAAATATACCTACCGCTTTACTACTGCATGTGGACAATAGCGAAAGCGTGAGAAGCCAGCTTCAGTAGAAACATGAGACAGGCACCGTGTTGTCGATGTGCATCGCTTCAGTGTATTCCGTCTGACCCGGCGTACATCAGCGGTGTGTCGGTAGGACCAGCAGCCGCTGTCATCCAGCCATCCACCGAGTCTGCGCCCTGTTCAACCACCAGGACACAAGGAGTCTCCCTCCCCTACCCCAACCTCCGACCCAACGTTTGCCCGCCTCGGCGATTCCGGTTCGAGCCTGCAGAGGGCGCTAAAATGGGGGCGGCGTGTGGCTCGGGAGGTAGAGCCATG
Organism: Eleginus gracilis; assembly: GCA_025629765.1. Classification (NCBI taxonomy): domain Eukaryota; kingdom Metazoa; phylum Chordata; class Actinopteri; order Gadiformes; family Gadidae; genus Eleginus; species Eleginus gracilis. The sequence goes on from JAOSLM010000148.1 coordinate 6,254,654, forward strand.
GACATATTAAAGAAGAGCGGGTTGGCTGGTAACCGGAAGGTTGCCAGTTCAATCCCTGGCTCCTCCTACACACATTGACTCCGCCGTCGATGTGTGAATGAACAGGTGAATGTGAGGCAGTATTACACATATATAAGTGGTTTGAGTAGCCACTGATTAGAAAAGGGCGGTGTGGATGCAATCCATTTACTATACCCACCAGGACACAAGGAGTCTCCCAAAACCTCCGAGCCGATACGTTTGCCTCGGCGGTTCCCGTCTCAGCCAGCCGAGGGCGCTATAAGCCCCGATACAAGACGTAATACACAGTCAATACCCGAGAGCCACGCTCGCTAATCTTTTAAACGGGTGACCGAGGAGGATATAATGTGAATGTGAGAGGGGAATCACCGTGTAGCCTACATGTTGCAGGGATGTAAGACTTTCATAGATATCTCATCTGCTGCCAGAGGTTATGAAGCGGTATGACGGCCGGTATACATTCAGTTCAATGCATTTAATATAATATCTGCCCGCCCGGTACACGTCACACAGTATTTGGCCACTTGTTTGTAACACATGAGAATACAAATATCCACATTTATTATAAGTAGTATTTGTATTTATCTGAATCCGTATTAAAAGGCTGCACAGATAACTTACCGACAGAGGGCAAACGTAAAAATAAAATGGTTAATTACCACAGAAGAAGAAGAACTACTTCCGGTGTAACGCCCTTATATTTCCGACCTCGAGGCAGTACAGGAACACTTCGTCTGCCTGATCCTCGTGCAAGCATCTCTTCGGAACTCTCACCCAGCCAACCAACTCAAGATGAACGACGAAGGTAAACTTTTCATCGGAGGCCTCAGCTTCGACACCAATGAGGAATCCTTGATGGCGGCCTTCGCCAAGTATGGAAACATCGCCAAAGCTGATGTTATCCGTGACAAAGAAACCGGGCGGTCTCGTGGATTCGGCTTTGTCAAGTTTGATAATGCTGATGAGGCCAAGGATGCTTTAGAGGGAATGAACGGAACCAGCCTTGATGGACGGTCCATTCGAGTTGATGAAGCCGGCAGAGGCAGATCCGGCGGTTCCAGAGGCGGTTCCAGAGGCAGCTTCGGCGGCGGCGGCGGCGGCGGAGGATATGGCGATAGAAGCTACAACAACGAGGGCGGCTACGGCGGTGGAGAAAGGAGCTACGGTGGTGGAAGCGGCGGTGGCGGTGGATACAGAAGCGGCGGCGGCGGTGGTGGCGGATATGGCGGCGGCGGCAGCGGCGGCGGTGGCGGATACAGAGATAACCGGGGCCAGGGAAGCTACGGCGACCAATACGACAACTAGGCGGCCCACCAGAAATCTCCCCAACTAAAGATCATCACTTGGCTGGCTGTATTTAAAAGATGCGCCACTCAAGAAAAATGTCCACGTGTTATTGGTGACCTTATTTTTTTATAGTATGTTCTGTTGTAGCAGCTTAAGCATATTTAAACCATGTTTAAAGTTACTTTAAGATGTTCCTGAGTTGACGGGGCGTCTTAATATCTTGCTATAAATAAAATCTTGCTTTTTCAACATATATTCACGTGGCTTTCTCCTTGGGGATTTTTTTTGTACATGCATTCCTTAGTGCTACTAGCGCGATTCCACATCCTTGAGTGTTATATATTGCCGAGGGGATCATGTACTAGCATTTTCTTCCCAAGCAAATTGATTTCAGAAAGTATTCCACACACGAGGCCGACTGCTCCTCGTGTTGCAATTGCGGCACGCTGCAGTCGTTCCGATTTTCTTTGTTCTGCTGTTCAACGCCTGCATTTTTTAATGTGCTGTGAAATGGACTGAACTTGTATAGGTGAACATCAATGTAACTAGTCGCACCAGTAAATAACAGCCGGGATCAGTTTTGTACTTTGCTATTTTATTTTTGTTGGTCAATTTGGTTTCATTGAGACTAAACGATTTATAAAAATAAAGAGATTGAACATGAATCTGTCTAAAGCGAATCCTTTCTCATATCTACCCTGAAGTTCAACATATCGTACACAATGATCGGTTAATGTCCAAAATGCTAGAATGGATGATTTAAGTGATTTGTCGAAAAATAAAAAAAAATTTGCGTTAACGGTTGAAGAACTTCCGGTGTCACGTTGTCATGTCCGACCTCGTGATCAAACCGGAAGCGGCCTTAAGCGAATCTTTTACGACGTAGAACCTGAAGTGGAACATATCGTAGACGCGATGAAAGCTTGTCTGAAATCATAGGATGAATGATATATGTGATTTGTGGAAAACTAATCTAAATTAAGAGTTAATTACCGAAGAAGAACTTCCGGTGTCACGTTGTTATTTGTCCGACCTCGGCATCGAACAGGAAGCTGTCTTAAGCCAAACCTTTCCGACCTAGACCCTGAAGTGGTACATACCGTAGACACAATGACAGCCTGTTGTCTGAAATGCTAGGATGGATGATATATGTGATTTATGGAAGTCGCTCTCATGTGCGTCGGTACACGAGTCACGACGGTATTCTTAACGGATCGTATTCTACTCGCGTAGTTGGACCCGGAGGACTCGAGGCTTGTGTATCGATCGATCGAAAGTCCAACTCACAAGATTGGAAACACTGATCAACAAACACCTTATTCATCCAGAATCGAATCTACCAACTCCCGAAATCATGTCTCCAATCCCAGTTTGGCCGCTTCTGATCAACTGCATGTTGTCGGCACTCGGATGCTTGGCCACAATAAAACTCATCCCGGCGTTTAAAGACCATTTCATCGCTGCCAAATTGTATGGCATTGACATGAACAAAACATCAAAAAAGCAAGTGTAAGTGTCTTTACATTTTTTTTTTTGTCCATTTGGGATAAAATAACTGTCACATGATACCATCTGATTGTGCTACGTCAGCGTTATGTTTGTCGTTGCTCTGATTCGGTGCTTGTTCTGTCCCGGTTTAGTCCAGAATCCCAGGGTGTCATCAGCGGAACCGTGTTTCTCATCATCCTCTTCTGCTTCATCCCCGTGCCTTTCCTGAGCTGCCTTGTTGGGGACCAGTGCACAGTCTTTCCACATGACGAGGTGGGTCGAATATAACTGTACACATGATGAGAGCCCAAAACGCACCTCTAACAATACGTCATGCCCCGCCCCCTTTTGAGTCAGTCATAATTTGACTGGCGTCCAATTAAAATTCTAATGTTTTAGCCAATTTAGATTAGGAGCCCAAATGTTATGGACAGTCAGGCAAACCGTGTGTTCTTTTGACCAGTTTGTCCAGCTGATTGGCGCTCTGTTAGCCATTTGCTGCATGATCTTCCTGGGCTTTGCTGACGATGTGCTCAACCTGCGCTGGAGACACAAGCTGCTGCTGCCCACCATGGCCTCCCTGCCTCTGTTGATGGTCTACTTCACCAACTTTGGAAACACTGTCATCGTGGTGCCCAAGCCTTTCAGACTACTGCTAGGGCTCCACTTGGACCTAGGCAAGGCAATCTTATTGATAATGAAAATTATTATTATTTATATTATCAATAGTATTATTGTACTTCATTAATCCCAGTAATGAAAATTAGGGATAATCATAATTCTGAAGTACTTCTGTAATAATAACATATTACATAATGGTAATTTAAAACTACATTTGCTGTGGTGTGCAGGTATTCTGTACTACGTTTACATGGGCATGCTGGCTGTGTTCTGCACCAACGCCATCAACATCTTGGCCGGGATCAACGGCATTGAGTCGGGACAAGCCCTGTTCATCTCAGGCTCCATCATCCTCTTCAACCTGTTGGAGCTCCATGGTTGGTGGGCAGTCACACCCTACTGTAAACCAGTGGATTAAATTGCTTATAACAAGGAAACATTGTAAAATATATGTGTATTCAACAGTAATGTGATTCATTTTGGTGTCAATTTTTATTTTATTTTTATACCCAACAGGAGATTATGGAGACGACCACATATTCTCCCTTTACTTTATGCTACCATTCTTCTTCACCACGCTGGGACTTTTCTACCATAACTGGTTGGTTCAGCATCCCAAGCAAACCATTCTCCTCCAAATACATCAACCCCTGACAGACTGGCGTTTCCATTCCTCTGCCGTCTTCCATGTCTAGAATGACACTTTATTTGACCAGAAAGCAGAATTCTCCACCAACAGAACATGTCCCCCGTGCAGGTACCCGTCCTCTGTGTTCGTGGGAGACACCTTCTGCTACTTTGCGGGGATGACCTTTGCGGTGGTCGGCATCTTGGGACACTTCAGCAAAACCATGCTGCTCTTCTTCATCCCCCAGGTGGTCAACTTCATCTACTCCCTGCCGCAGCTGTTCCACATAATCCCGTGTCCCCGACACCGGCTCCCCAGGTATGCTGTTGGCTTCTCCCTCTCACAACCTCCTGTTTATATTTTATTTTTTATTTTTAGTGTATTTCCAAAAAAGTTTTTTTCCAGAGTGCTCTGACCAAAGCAGGCAGCAGCAATCAACAACATAATGTTTCAGACAGACAATCAACTACAAATTATAAAAATGAAATCCCAGTACATTTACATTTAGGGCATTTAGCAGACGCTTTTATCCAAAGCGACTTGAAGTGAAACAATATATCGCTGTCAGTACAGTAAAGATGTTCATAGAACCAAGTGCAAGTACAACAATCGCTAGGCTAACCCCTTCCCCGTGTTACAGCAAT
>JAOSLM010000148.1:6932530-6943124 GCA_025629765.1 Eleginus gracilis
GGGAGGAGAGGACTAATATAGGGAGAACACAGGTGAAGGTGGTTGGGTTGATTAGGGGAGATCAGGGTGGCAGGCAGCTACTTGATTATTACTTCTAGTCGTGATTAGCCACAGTGTCTAGTGGCTAACTCCCCCATGCAATGCGGTTAATCTAACAATGTGTAACAACATCACTTCCTGTGCCCCTGTCCTACAGGTGAAACGGGCCCTATGGTGTCCTCGACCCTAAAGCTGGGCATCTCAATCCTCAACGGAGGTAACTGTGAGGTCCAGCAGGTACATGACATCATCCGAACAAACCATATGATGACATCACATTCAGTCATTCAAGTCATTCAAGACTGTGACACACATCATGACGGGTGTGTTGTTTCGCTTTTGGCAGAAAATGCTGGAGTATTTGAGGGATAAAAAGGATGTAGGATTCTTCCTGAGCGTCCAGGCACTGATGCAAACGTGCAGGTCAGTTTGAAGTTTACATTAGTATATATGAAATGGTCTACAGAAAAGACAACAAAACAAAAGATAGTGTCGGTTGGTGTGTACTTGTTTTGTGCAAGTTGTGGTCTATTCAGATCAGGCGTTGTGTGCTATTGGTGGGGAACATGTTTACACTGTATTGTGTACACGGCGCGATGTGTTTCAGTGTCCTGGATCTGAACGCCTTTGAGAGGCAGAACAAGGCAGAGGGACTGGGCATGGTCTCAGAGGAAGGAACGAGTAAGTATTCAAACACACACAATGAATATGAATAATGTTTGACCTGAATGCCCACATCCCTGCCCTCCTAGTTATCAGATAACCTACCCACAAACAAAATATGAATGTTTTGGTGTATTTTGTTGTTGTTTTGTTATGCTGTATGTCAAGAAAACTAGGCAAACACACAATCCAAGGAGAATCAAATACACCTCAGAGGTCAGCATAGAGTACAGAACATCATATTCTGATTCACATCATACAGCATACAAGATCATAGGCAGCATAGGCTTTTTGAGTGTATTTCATTAACCCATTTTTACCAAAATAATGATGATTATTATTTTGATGAACTCTTGAGTGAATCAAAATAATTTTCATAGATTTTTCCATTGTTTGATCAAACTTTTATGTTCCAACCATGTTTTTCATGTTAAACATTGTATGGGTGAATGAATTCATAGATCAATAAATGAAATCATGAGTGAGTAAATGAATGAATGAACAAACCTTGGCCCTCCCATCTCCCAGTCCTCTTCACAAGTCAACACACTCATCCTCTCTCTCCCCCCCTCCCTTCCTCTCATGGCCCCAGAGAAGAGAGAACAGGGTAAACCATCTCTCTCTCTATCTGTGTCGGTGTCTGTGTCTCTGTTGGTGGCTCTGTCTGTGTCTCTATCTATCTCTCGCTCTGTCTCTCTATATATATGTCTCTATCTATCTCTCGCTCTGTCTCTCTATATATATGTCTCTATCTATCTCTCGCTCTGTCTCTGGCACTCCTTGGCTCTCTGTCTTGGCCCCACTGTAGCTCTGCTCTGCTCAGGCTGCTTCTTTTTCTTCTATCTATATCTATCTTATGCTCTTGATAAGGCAAAGGAGTATCCCATCCTAATCATCTTATGAATGTGCAGTAGAACAGTGAAGTCTTAATGTCCTATGTCCGCCTGTTTGCTATGCTGTATTTACCGCATTTATTTTGGTGTTTTGTCTTGTTGCATCTTGTGCATATGAGTCAACGGTAGGTCATTGACGCAACAGTCACTAATCATGGCAACAGTCGGTAGTCATGGCAATAAACAATACAGGTTGCAAGTTCAGTTCAGACTTTAGGAATTCCGGACCATTCTGTATTTTGTAGAAATACTTACACTAAAAAATATGAATGTTTACGCAGTTTTATTTTGTAATTTGAACTAAAACTGGCTTTCCTTATTTAGGTGAGAAAGTCATGGCGGACGATGAGTTCACATGCGACCTCTTCCGCTTCCTGCAGCTGCTGTGTGAAGGTCACAATAACGGTGAGAATGAAAGGATTAGAAGTACGACCTGAAATATGAAAGAGTAAAACACAGTGTAGATTTGCGTGACTGAATCTCTACTCGGGTGCAGATTTCCAGAACTACTTGCGTACGCAGACAGGAAGCACCACCACAATCAACATCATCATCTGCACCGTGGATTACCTGTTGCGCTTACAGGTGAGTCAGGGGGCTCTTACTTTGAAACTCCCTTCATCTTTTTTTCTTAATTTCCATGTTCTCTACCAATTTTCGAATTCTCCATTGAGAAGTGTAAAATTTGTGTTCATGGTTGTTTTTCTGTTCTCTGTGAAGGAGTCCATCAGCGACTTCTACTGGTACTACTCTGGCAAGGAGATCATCGATGAGCCTGGCAAGAAGAACTTCTCCAAAGCCATGATAGTGGCCAAGCAGATCTTCAACAGTCTCACTGAGTACATCCAGGTACCCCAGAACGTAGCACAAAATACTGGACAATAGCTTAATTTTGTTGCTAAATATAATTCCAGAAAATGCAAAAATATGTATGTACATAATATAAGCAGTATAATGTATATGTAAATTCAGAATGTAAATGTTATCATTATAGTAGAAGTAAACATTTATATATCTTACATCATTGTCTTAACGTGTCCGGTGTGGTTCTGTATACCGTCTGTGACTTTTTTACTCAAAAGCCTTTTATTTGGCCCTCCTCAATGGTCACGAGGTGCTAACTGAGTCTTGTCGCTGGTCTGGTAGGGTCCGTGCACGGGGAACCAGCAGTCCCTGGCACACAGCCGACTCTGGGACGCTGTGGTGGGCTTCCTGCACGTCTTTGCCCACATGATGATGAAGTTGGCGCAGGTACGCACCTGTCATCCACCCCCTCACCCCCGGTTTGATGATCCAGGATACGATAGGGATACACACAAACACTTTGCTACTTTACATTGTACCACATTTATTATCAACAAATAGCTAAATAGGCACAGGTATGCAAATGCTTATTCTATGTTCACACAAGTAATTGCACTTTCTTCCTGCAGTTAATGCACTGGGGAACAATAGTTCATCTAAGGCATGGTGTATGCATTCTTTGGATGGATGGATTTTTTTTTTTGGGGGGCAATAGGGGTACTTTTGCAGTAGTAATGACCATATGCAATGGTGAGACGGTAATTGTTGCGCATGTGCCCAATATTATTTAATTTAACTGCGCTCAATTAATTACATTTGAAGGGAAAATTATATGCAAATATGTATTGTACAGTTCACCATGAAGGCTGAACTCCTGAATGTAACTTAACAAATTCCAAAGACTCTTCCTTGCATATAACATAGAGATTCATAGAGCATACAAAACCACAGCCACTAAAGAGGTTGTGGTGTGTTAAAATAAAGTCACCAGTGTTATGATAGCGCTTCATTGCTAAACACTCTCAACAAACTGGTGGCCATACACAAAATATGCAAAAAAATATTCTGCTGCCTGCAAGTGAAGTTAATTTATAGAACAAGATGTACACTTTTCTTCGGAAATATTTTGACTTATTATTCTGGCCTGGCTGTTCAATCCATCATTCTTGTTCTTCTGGATGAAATTTTATAAATAGTCAAAGTACTTCCAGGGGAAATGGTGTTACCTTTTTGCTCTATGGAATATTTTGTGCATCCATTAGAGAACATTGTAATACTTGGTGTATACTAAGTGGCTTGTGCTACCAGCTTGGTATGTTTAGTGGCATGGTGGCAGAGAGACTTGTAGGCCAATAAGATTTATTTAAAACTGCTTGAATAGGACTTTTCTAAGCATTCCTTTTGAAGTGGTAACATCTCGCTGGGATGAGGACTGTCTTTATCCGCATTGAACATCTTCATAGAACATAGTACATCTGCAAGAAAACTAAATAAAAATATATAAAACTAAATATATATATATATATATATGCATATGCATATTTAGATACCAACCAGCGTGGTGGTTAGTAGCATTTGTAGCCATCAGTATAGAGTCTAAGAAAATATGTTAAATTTCAACCTTTTCAGCTCTCCAAATATCTTGTTGTATTGTTATAGATAACATTGAATACTTCATACTTGCATACTTGTAAATGAGTATTTGATTGTGTTCTGTAAAAGGCTAAAGTAGAGATACCCGATTTAGACTGAACTGCTTTGCAATGTAATCTTTTAATTTTGTATTACTTGTCGTAAATTCCATGGTATATTGATTATTCAAACTGTTTTTCACATGGTCAATGCAGGGTAAAGTATGTATTAATTTTATTCATTTATCTATTGACGTGGTATTGTGATTACTGGTTTGTACTTTATTCAACCCTTGCCTTCCTTTAACAGTGAGTCTTTAGAATCACCTGCCTTAGCACTATGATTAAATTCCCATAAATTTGCCTCTTGATTTTTCTAAATATTTATTGGGAGTTTATTGCAGATACAGATCGATATTTTACCCTAAAGAATATGGGGAGAGATCGGATATAAAAACCTCCCTGTTGCTAGTTTTTCAAAACATGGCCAAATTAAATTGTTATTATTAAATACATACAAATGAAGCAATAATAGTGATATTATTTATGAAGCACTGCTAAACTCTTACCAACCAATCAGCCCTTGTCTTCTAGAATTGAACCCCGCTATAGTCAATCATTGACACTACATATGATCAAACCCTTACTGTACTCTGCTTTTGCTGTAACGCAGGTCATTTTAAAGGCTCTCTGAAGAAACGAATATCCTATTAACGTCTGCTGTTTGACATTAACCTGCCACCCGTCTCCCACATTGAAATACACACCAACACCCCCGTTCACGCACACGTTTAACATTTAACGATCTGGAATTTGCTGTCTTGTGGTTAGAGTTGGCCTGCGGACTGATGCTTTTCATGTGTACTGTGTTGCTTTCCCGCTAACTCTATGGTTAGGTAGTAGTCTGATGCTTTTCATGTGTACTGTGCTGCTGTCCCGCTAACTCTACGGTGAGGTAGTGAAGTAGCTAAGAGGCTCAAAGAGTGACCTCGTAGTAGACAACACATTTGTGTTTTATGTGTTTAACTAACTAAGACTAAGGCTTAACCTTAGTCTCGTGATCTAACCATGACATCTTTAATATAGCGTTAAGTAGTAAGTCGTTTTGTGTGGTTTATACACATTTTGAGAATGGTCGATTTGACTAGACTAGAGACTGGAAATTATACATAATAGTATACTATTAAACATGGGACATCTGTCCTCATATCACCATGACTATTAGTTATTCCTGAGGGTTAGGTAGGCTCCTAGGTGTCTCTCTGTCTGCCTGTCTGCCCGTCTGTCCGCCTGTGTTAATCTATGATAGACTGGTGTGTGGCATCTTACGCATGTATTCAGCTGGCCTCAGCTTCACCTCAACCTCCACCTCCGACCCTGACCAGCAATACACACACACAAAAGGGACAAGAGTGACTGGGTAGAGCAGCTGACATGAAGCAAATCAAAAAACAAATCCAGCCTCATAAATGCTTGTTGATTTGGGATTTAAAATGCTGTGAACAGTGATCATGACCATTAGTTTATATTGTTCTCAGATATAGTAATTGTACAGCACAGTTTACTTGAAGAGTTATACATACATTATACATTACTTTTTGTCCTTTTGTGAACGATTTAACTTGATGTTCTGACTAACTTCTTTACAACAATCGTTTCAGGGCACCAAAGTATTAATAATTAGTCTAGGTCCCTCACAGAAATACAATATTTACCTATAGAAAGACATTGGTGAGATCTATAACTAGAAGGTATGTTTATTTAGGGCAGTACATAATTTCATGAATTATGACTCTTGGTATGATGCCCTTGTATCTTGTTATCTTTCTATTCTTGTTTAACATCACATGAGTTATCCATGCATCATTAATCCATAACGTCTAAGAGATGTTACCTTTCATATTATAGTGGTATAGAGGTATGTTTCTCTACCGCAATAGGACTCCAGTCAGATCGGCTTACTGAAGGAGCTCCTGGATCTTCAGAAAGATATGGTCGTCATGCTGCTTTCCTTGTTAGAAGGTACGGCACCATTCCAGATCTGCAAAATTTGAATTTGGTTAAAATGTCCTCCCGGTTGTGCTAATTGTGCTTTCCGATGTTTGCCAAGGAAACATCGTGAACGGCATGATTGCCCGCCAGATGGTGGACATGCTGGTGGAGTCCTCCAGCAATGTGGAGATCATCCTCAAGTTCTTTGACATGTTCCTCAAGCTGAAGGACATTGTGGCATCGGACGCCTTCCGTGACTACGTCACCGACCCGCGCGGCCTCATCTCCAAGAAGGACTTCCAGAAGTCCATGGACAGCCAGAAGCAGTACGCACCCTCCGAGATCCAGTTCCTGCTGTCCTGCTCGGAGGCCGACGAGAACGACATGATCAACTACGACGAGTTTGCCAACCGCTTCCAGGAGCCCGCCAAGGACATCGGCTTCAACATCGCCGTGCTGCTCACCAACCTGTCAGAGCACGTGCCGCACGACGCGCGGCTCAAGAACTTCCTGGGGCAGGCCGAGAGCGTCCTCAACTACTTCCGGCCCTTCCTGGGCCGCATCGAGATCATGGGCGCCAGCCGCAAGATCGAGCGCATCTACTTTGAGATCAGCGAGGTGAACCGCAAGCAGTGGGAGATGCCTCAGGTCCGGGAGTCCAAGCGGCAGTTCATCTTCGACGTGGTGAACGAGGGCGGTGAGTCGGAGAAGATGGAGATGTTTGTGAACTTCTGCGAGGACACCATCTTTGAGATGAACATCGCCTCGCAGATCTCGGAGCAGGAGGAGGAGGAGAAGGGGGAGGACGACGACGACGAGGTCCCGGAGGGGGGCGGGGAGGGGGCGGCGGCGGCCGGGGAAGGAGGCGGGGGAGGGGGAGACGAGGAGCTCACCGGAGACGAGGCGCCGCCCGAGTCGAGCTCGGCCTTCGGCGACTTCATCAACAGCGTGCTGGGCTTCCTGGCCATCTTCACCTTCCGCAACCTGCGGCGGCAGTACCGCCGCGTGCGGAGGATGACGGTGAAAGAGATCGTGGTGGCGCTGACCGTGTTCTTCTGGACCATCCTGGTCAGCATCCTGCACTTCATCTACAGCGTGTGCAAGGGCTTCTTCATGCTCATCTGGCACGCGCTGTTCGGTGGCGGCCTGGTGGAGGGTGCCAAGAACATCACCGTGACGGAGATCCTGGCCAGCATGCCGGACCCCACCCAGGACGACGTGCACGCCGACCTGCCCGGGGAGCCGGGGGGCGGGGAGGTGCAGGACGCGGGCGGGCTGACGGACACGGGGGACGCGGGCACCGGGGACGAGGAGGAGGACGACTCGGGGGACATGGAGGGGGGCAGGGTGGCGGGCGTGGACACCCCGGGCGGGCTGGGAGACATGGGGGTGGAGGCGGCCGTGGATCCGCCCACACCGGAGGGTACCCCCATCACCAGGAGGAAGAAGGTGAGGGGGGGGGGGACCACTGGGACAGACTTCTGTTTGACTAAGAAGATTATTGGTCAATTCTTGTGATCTGTTTAGATATATTCGAGATAGTTAGTTGAATGGTAAAAATATAACTACTTTTCCAAAAAATATATGTTAAAATTGCAAAGATAACTGAAATGTTATGACGTAGGAGAGATGACGAATAAATAACCCCAGCTTGACTTTAACCCTGCAATGTAAAGAATCATTCAAACTGGGGCTTTCCCTATCAAGTTCTATGAATCCACCCACTCATGTTCTCACTGTCTTCTGGTGTCTGCAGGCCCCAGCGGAGGCTGACGCCGGGCAGGTTCCCCCCGAGCCCCCAGCACCCATCCCGGAGCCCGAGAAAGCAGAGTACGACTTCCATTCACAATATTCATCCTCAGAAGTTAGACGATGTTGTTGTCAACAAACCGACCAACTGAACCCAATCCATGATTGTCTTAGTAAATCATGTGGAGGTGTGATCTTATGATTTTTGTTCACTATTAGTGTTGAAAATGGAGAGAAGGCAGAAGCCAAAGAGGAGGAGAAACGCCCGCGGCCGAAGAAGGCGGTGGCCAAGAAGGAGAAGCCCAGGAGAGAGGGCGGCTTCCAGATCTGGACGGAGCTGGACAACCAGAGGAACAAGTTCATGGTGATGCGTCTGGGCTGTCGGTGCCATACACACCTAGTTCCACCGCACACGTGTCACAGTCATCTGAACTAGTTTGTGTGTTCTGATTCTGTGTGTAGAATTACCTCTCCAGGAACTTCTACAACCTCCGCTTCCTGGCGCTGTTCCTGGCCTTCGCGCTGAACTTCATTCTGCTGTTCTACAAAGTAAGGGAAACACGTTGTGAACTTGATTTGAAAATGAAAATTATTTTTTGGTTGGTCAAAGATGGACTTTTCTAGAGACTTTTCCCATGATGCATTGCTTTTTGCAAGATCCTTACTCTGCCCTAAAACACACCAAACTCTCACATGTTCTCCCTGATTTTCGTATCCGCCATTTACTTCTAAATAAGTAATTAAAGGTTCTCAAGGTGTGCATCAAGCATCTGAAAATGTTTTATGAAATTCATCGCAATCTCACAAACTTTCAGTTGATCCATTTCAGTCTTCCTCCCGGCTCCGTGCCCAGTTGACCAAAATATCACACAGCGCTTTCCAGGACTGTAACCGTGTTGAAACCATCGACAGGTGTCCGACGGCCCCCTCAGCGCCGAGGATGAGATGGAAGCTTCCGGAATGTTCGAGGGCAGCGCAATGTTCGAGGGTTCCGGGCTGTTTGAAGGTTCCGGGGAGGAGGCGGATGGGTCCGGGATGGGCGAGGGAGCGGAGGAGGAGGAGGAGGAGGAGCCGGGGCCGGTGTACTTCTTCCTGGAGGAGAGCACCGGGTACATGCAGCCCACCATGTCCTTCCTGTCCGTGCTGCACACCGTCATCTCCTTCATCTGCATCATCGGCTACAACTGCCTCAAGGTACGGAGAGGAATGTACTCATCATGTCAAAATTAAACGTATATATATGCCTGAACAACTGCCTCAAGGTACTGAGAGTAATATCATGATCATAATAAAATAATATGTGATCATAATAACATAATAATAACATAATAATATCATAATAATAATACTGATAATATTATGATCATATAATCATAACAATAATGTTTGATCATATAAAATTATATTATATTCACCTGATACAACTGTCCCAAGGTAATGATATTATTGATAATGATGAATAATAATATATTCATATGATCATACACACTGATATGTACCTGATAGAACACAAGGTACTGCTGATAACAATATAATGCTATAATTAACTGATATTAAGCTGATAACGACAAGGTACAACCAGGTGTTTTAAAGCTGCACTATATGCGTTTGTCCACGAGCAGCCTCTAGTGGCCTAAGATGTAACTACAGTTACATCTCTGTTGTCCTCAGACCACAGTCACCGTTGACGGAGAGTCACCACACAGATCTTCCTTGTCCTGTCAGACTACCATCCCGCTGATTTCATGTGACCGTGGCCTCTGTGTGTAACATCCTGGTGGGCGTGTCTCCTCCTCAGATCCCCCTGGTGATCTTCAAGAGGGAGAAGGAGCTGGCCAGGAAGCTGGAGTTTGACGGAATGTACATCACAGAGCAGCCGGAGGACGACGACATCAAGGGCCAGTGGGACCGCCTGGTCCTCAACACGCCGTGAGTACTGAACAGGAGGGCCTTCAAAAATACTGTGGAATATAACATAAATACCCCATACTGAAGAACCCCATAAGTATAACACATGTTCATACTTGTTATTAATATTACTATGTTCGTAGAGTATTCTGAGATATTGAAATTATGAATACTCCATAAGTACTAAGTAAATACTAGTAATTACTAGAAATTTGAAGTACTGTGGAAATAATATGACCCTTGTAATGTTTACTTTGAAATACATATTATGCTAATATAGTTAATTAATGAGTGAGTGAGTGAGTGAGTGTTAAACAACAGAATGTCATCTCTGAGTTGCCATAATCACAAAAAAAGCTAAAAATGAAACAGAAAAGCGCATTTCTTCTATAATTGTACTTGACTTTTCCTTCTTCTGCAGCTCTTTTCCAAACAACTATTGGGACAAGTTTGTCAAGAGAAAGGTGAGCTGGTTCAGCCGCCCTGCTCCTTCATGCTTCATGGTGTTGTGTTGAAGTGCAGCCTGACCTGTGGTTCCCCCCGGCACCGCGCAGGTCCTGGATAAGTACGGAGACATCTACGGCCGGGAGCGCATCGCAGAGCTGCTGGGGGTGGACCTGGCCTCGCTGGACGTCAGCAAGGAGCATGAGAAGAAGACTGAGGAGCCCGACAACTCTATGTTCACCTGGTGACCGCACACACACGCACACAGTGACAGCTCTATGTTCACCTGGTGACCACACACACACACACACACACACACACACACACAACTCTGTGTTCACCTGGTGACCACGCACACGCACACACATAGGGACAGCACCTGACCACAGACACGCACTGCCATAAATACACAGTAAAGAGAGTCACAGCACTTTGTTCACCTGATGACCACACACACACACACACACACAC
>JAOSLM010000148.1:6968156-6983023 GCA_025629765.1 Eleginus gracilis
ACACACACACACACACACACACACACACACACACACACACACACACACACACCCTCCCTCCATCTCTCCCCCCCCCACACACACACCCTCTCACCCATCCAAACACACAAATGTTACTATTTAAACCATTAAATAATAGCCATTTGGAGCCAGGAAAGGTTTACATTTGCGTTTACCCTCAAGTGAAACCACTTCTTCCACCCCCTGACCATGTCGTTAGGCTTATTTGCCGCGTTGGGGAGGGATCGTTTGTATGCGACGCCTTTAGGACCCAGCAGCGCCGCCCGAGAGGTAGCGGCACTCCTCTCAGACAAAGGCAAAGGCAGAGACCGCGTGCCGCTACCTTGCTGCATCGACACCCATTACCACCACTCCGAGAGCAGCACCGCAGGTGAGTTCAATTACTTTGATGGAAATACGCGTAGTTTGGTTCATGGGCAAAACACATGTGCATGTTCATTTGTAAAAAGCCAGACCTTCTCAGAGGTGTCATCGCTGTGAAGGTAGTATTAGTAAGTGTTAAACGTTTCTTCTTCTTCCATGGCACTGGTCTATAGGCTTTGAAGGCAGGTGGCCAGCTAGACCCGCACACACCCATCTCCAGTCATTCAACTTGAATTAAATCACAAATAAGGCATAAGATGTGTCGTATTTGTATGGAAAAAAATAAAATACGGCTCTAAAACTTTCCATTTTATTTTAGAAGAACAGCGTTCTTATGATTTTGGCCCGGCTTCTGATTTAAATTGAATTATAGGATAAGCATAATAAGGGCGTTAAAATGGTCCTGGGAGTGTTGAGTTCAGTGGGCGGATCTGTCAGAAGCAGAACACAGTTCTCCATGAAGCCCTTAATGTTACTGCAATGCCAGCTTCGTGTGCTACTCAGGGGACGGTTTTCTTCGGATGTATGCTCTCAGTTTAAGGTGTGGGCTAATTCATTCATTCATTCAGTCATTCATTCATTCGTTAGGTAAAATATCAAAAAGAAAAATATTGCGATTTTATATTGGGAGAGATGAACCATTGATTTATCAACAATATAAATATATTATTTTCACAACTCCACATTGAAAGGGGTATTGTTTGCTTATACCGAGTACGAATTCCTTACCCTGACCATATTAGGCTATTAACTCTGCCCCGCTGTGTACTGTCATTGTGTGGAACAAAACGGTACTGCGCCCGCTGGAGTCAGCGGTGGATGATGTCACTTTGACGGACCCACTCTGAGACAATGGGCCGTCCTAGTCGATGCTCCGGTGGGGAAGGGTCACTTCCAGGACTGCCCATTAGCGGAGCAGATGGGCTTTAACGCTTGTCTTTGTCAGCTGATGCACTGCCAGGCCACAGCAGGCCCTACCTCGGGGCCTCTGCTGTCATAAAGCCCCACTAACATCCATTTTATGATGCTCCCAAGGGGAGGCTTCTTTTAAGTGACAGCTAAAATGTTTTTATTGCCTATTGTATTTATTTTGTTGCTGTAAAGGTGTGTCTGTTTTTGTATTGATCGGTGATTGTTTCTTAGGCTAAATGTGTTTATTTGATGTTTTGAGTGGCTTTCCTTATATGTTTAATTATTCATGTAGATTTAATTGTGTAGCTTTTAGTTGTATACGTTTGTTTAAATGGTCATGAGGTTAAGTATTCTTTAAGTTTTATCAAGATGCAATGCAAGAACTTAAAAAAACGTTAAATTGTTCTCAAATTAAATTACCTGGTCTAACCCTTCAATTTAAAGAATTATGGAATACAAGGTGTGTGTTTCTTGTTTAATGTATGGCCTATTAGATTAACTAAAAAACAAATTGCTATACATATGGTTGTCTGTCTATTTTAGAACAAGGTGAGAGTATAATTGGATATTTGGGTCAGTGGAGCAGGCCACTTCTTGAGTTTAGATCTCACTGCTTGTTTTGTGTTTTGTTTTTCAATGAGGTGGGAGAGTGTCACTGTTTAGCTTAACAGTGTTAGTATTTTTCTCTTGCATTGAGAACTAAAGTGTGGCCTTTGGTTAAGCCGCAGTTCATTGACCACCAGCTGGTAGCCATTCACAGGAATGATTTGGCCTTTTGAACAAACACAATTCAGTTATCAATTCAAATCATTAGCTTAAAGCATCTAACCCAGAGGATCCAACTAGTACCTTTACAAGCCATTGGTAAGCAACAAGATCATAATCTGCATTCTGCAGGTGACAATCACCTCAAGAGGTTTGCTTGACCTAAAAGCTCAGATGTCACACAGATACATTTTTTACCATTGATGATTTATGTTTTCTTCTCCTGATAAGTTGCCAACTGATATAGTCTATCGGTTGGCAGTGTGTGAGCAAGTGGAGGGAGCTTTATATAATACAATCACATGCTCTGATCCCACCACTGGGAATCTCATTGAGAGGCTATGTATAGAGTGGATGGCTCGGTGGCGGCTTGCATGTGCTTATACTGTGTGAACCCCATGGCTTAATGGCATTTTGACACCCAAATATAGCTTATAGTCTTCTATTCCATCTGTCAATATGTGTGCATTATCAGATACATACACATAATAAATAGTATTGAAAGTCAAAACCCCGGCTTGCTGAAAGGTGGTCTTCACTAAGCGGTCAATAATTGGATAGACTAAAGCAATTAACTGCTTGAAATGTAAATCGCTAATGGTCACCATGTTACTTGCTGTGTCTGTCTACTTTCTCTAAATCAGTGGTTGTGTCTAAATGTACCTCCTATCACATAGGGAATCTTATCCGATCGATTGGCGATGACACCACTTTTATTATTCTAGATTTACAGATAAAACTTCACTGTGTTTGTCTTCTGGTCAGCATCCTCTCTCCTACCATGTATTTGCTGTTTGAGATTTGACTGTAGGGCAATGGTGCCTGAATTGTCTTACGGTCCAAATATAAGATAAACCAGGGCAACGTCACTCATGATCACTAATCCTCCTTCCTCTGTTTCCAGGCAACCCCGGACCTAATCACCAGCATCACACCTCTGCCAAAACCCCCCCCTCACAATGAGCATCACCAAGGAGCTGGACTTCGGACACTTTGACGAGCGCGACAAGGCGTCGCGCACCCCGCGTGGCGGCCGCCTCAACGGCCTGCCCAGCCCCACCAACAGCGCCCACTGCAGCCTGTACCGCACACGCACGCTGCAGGCCCTGTCCAACGAGAGGAAGGCCAAGAAGGTGCGCTTCTACCGCAACGGCGACCGCTACTTCCGTGGCATTGTGTACCCCGTGGCCCTGGACCGCTTCCGCACCTTCGACGCCCTCCTGGCCGACCTCACACGCTCGCTCTCCGACCACACCAACCTGCCGCAGGGCGTCAGGTTCATCTTCAGCATCGACGGCATGCGCAAGATCGCCACCATCGATGACCTCGAGGAAGGTACGTTTGTCGGTTGGTTGACCCAAAGTTTGGCGGAACGTGTTGTGTTTTTTGCTTCCGTGGCTAATATTTGCGCTTTCTGACCATGGTTGTCTTCTCTACCAGTGTTTTGACTTAATCTTAATTTCGGCTGGTGTGGTAGGTATAATTAGCTGTATCTTAATTCATAGTTGTTGGGGTTTAACATGTGGAGATGTGTTTGTCAGTTGATGGGTTGACACACATTATAGTACCCTTTCTGAACACCAGGGTATGGCGCAAACTAGCGTGGGTAAGTGTTACATCAGGATGAAACGTTAAAGGTCAAAGTCATTCCTGGCTGTTGGGAGATTCAAACCCTGGAATTTCCTTGGGAGGGTTATTGGGAGTTATCTTTGCAGTCTAGACTCCTAACCTCTCTCAATCCCTATGAAATTTTAATCTGATGGAAGGCTTCGGAATGGCAACCAAGGAGAGGATTTTGTAATTCATGAGCCTATTCCTACAATTCAGCAGGTTTAAAATATCATTGAGTAATGCTAGGTTGCGATCCAAGCCATGAGGTCATTGTTGATAAGAAACACGTGTCCAGCCTTTTTCGAGAGAGAGGTACAGAGTTTCAGCCATCATCCTTTGTGGACTGGCAGATGTGGAGGGTCCCCCCCCTCTTGTCCCGAGGGGATACAATGACTTAGTCCTGTTTCCGCTGCAACGTATAATTTTATTTAGTCTGTTTTAATTGGGGCCATAATTTGTCTGTTATAGCCCAGCTCTCATCTGCCTCTCCTAGTGTGTGTGTGTGTGTTTGCCTCCCTCTTTGGGCAAGTTCAATCAGAATGTGTGTAACCTAATATATTGAGTGCTGGATGGGGGATGTACAACATACAGTTTTAAGGAATGGGGAAGTAAGGTTGGACAAGAGTCTTTGGCATTCCGACTCAAGGTGGCTTTGACCCGCCATCAGTGAATCCAATACCACTTAAGATTATCTTGATCCCTGCAGTCTTAACCAATGGCCTTCACAACTTATAAATATACTCTTAAGAGAAATCCCTTTTCGATGTCTGGATTAAATTGGCCGTCTAGACAAGAAGACGGTTCATTGGAGGTTTCCAACCTGTGGACGTTTAGATTTAACTTTAAATGGTATTCTGGGACTACAGAACACTAAATATTGTTGCTAAAGATTTCAATGTAAATAATGTAGAAATATGCTTCTATTATTTATTATGTTCCGATTCAGACCTGTTCATCTGGTTTGTTGGAAATCTGCTGATACTGAATGCACTATATTTTTACCTCGACATCAGACGGCTCAGTATGGAATATGGATAAGATGGAAGTGGTTGTCATCACGGCCAAATTAATCCAGAGTTCAAAGCGATATGTAATGTTCCACACATCATTGAAATCAATATAGGAAATGGTCCTCAAACCACTTAATGAATAAAGCTATTGTTAATATTGGGTCTCTTCCTCTGCCAGCAACTCTCAAGTATATCCCAAACAGTTCCCCGTGGCATTGGAGACGGCCGATACCCTAGAACCCCAAGTCACTCTACACAGCGTTATGAAATCTTAGAAACCGGCTCTCCCACCGGGGCCGCCAGTCACTTTCATCACAACAGAAGCGTCCGGTCATCCATCGTCTCACAGCTCTCTCTCTTTTTGTTTTGTGTGTCTGCCCCCAGGGGAGAGCTACGTGTGCGCCTCGGAGAACTCTTACAAGCCGCTGGACTACACCAAGACGGTCAACCCCAACTGGTCTGTGAACGTCAAGGCCTCGGCCAGCCAGAAGATCTCGCTGGCGGCCAAGGCCACACTGGGCGGGCCCGAGGGCAAGGACTTTGTGCGGCCCAAGCTGGTGACGGTGATGCGCAGCGGTGTGAAGCCGCGCAAGGCAGTGCGCGTGCTTCTGAACAAGAAGACGGCGCACTCCTTCGAGCAGGTGCTCACCGACATCACGGAGGCCATCAAGCTGGAGAGCGGCGCCGTCAAGAGGATCTACACGCTGGGCGGGAAGCAGGTCGGTGGCAACACAGTGTAAAGGTGCTTTCAGGATGGTTGTCTGCCCATGTCTGTGTGAGAGTCTACTGCCGCATCGATTGTTGTGGGTTTTCGGTGCTTGGCCTGTGGTCTCAGAATGCAGGTGTAGGGATCTTCACGTCTTCTAGGGGATTAACAACTTACCGACATTTGAGAGTTTAAGAGGAAAAACCACAGGGTACTTTGATGTCTTCCTATACCGTGCCAGAGTTTCTAAGGGTTTTCAAATGTTTACGATCGTGTGAAATGACCTTGCTGACTCACAGATCAACTGTGTGAGAACCACATCCGTTAAAAGGCAGCGCACTCCATTGTAGAGATTCTCAGTCTTTGAGTGTGATGAGATTTGAGGCCTATAGTGACACTGTTATTCTATACCCTTTCAAAAAGTCCACTGCTCTTCACCTCCTCTATGGCATTGAAAACAGTGCCCACACCATTGTGTTGAGCCCCACGGCTCGTGTTTGATCCATGGGATCCTGGTCCGTCAGTGTTCATCAGAGTTGGTCACTTGTCACAAAGCTCATAAAAGAACTCATTGAGTGTGAGATGCACACTATGCTGTGCCGTTTCCCAGGACCTTGTGGGTTCCTGTTGTCTGTCAAGTGATTACTTTTCACCCATTGATGTGCATTTCAGCTGGCACGCAGGTCAAGCTGTACTGACGGTAGACCGTGGTCAACCGCACCTGCCTTCTGGCCACCATTCAACATCAAAGGGAGTTATGAATCAAAGCGTTCCTCCTGTGAACTTCTGTAACATCTGTCTAGTTGAAATGGTAGTCATATATTAGTAATTTATCAAACGCTTTCATTCCGAATTCCGTTAACGTGTTATTTATCAGCATGAAGAGGGGCGGGCATCTTGCTCAAGGATGCCTACATGCACACTGTGGACACTGGGGATCTAACCCAGTATCATTTTGGGCTGGTAGCCAGATATCCAAACCACAGGACTATCCTGCCCACCTTAATGACATGCATCACAATTCACTCCAAGTCGCCTTGAACAAAGGAGACACTAACTGCAATCTTCGCTGCGCTAATGTGTTTCTAAAGTAGGGCAGGCTGCGTTCCCTCCAGCGTAGGCCTGAACACAAACCAACTAGCTCGGTTACCCTTGGCCAGTCCTTCATGTGGTAGGTCCAGGCGGTTTAACCGCACAGTGAAATATAGGACATCTCTACTCCCATAGGAGCACCCAGCAGGGGCTCGAAAGGCAAACATGCCCCCCCAGCGGTCTCTTTCACTAGACAGGCAACTCGTCATGAAAGAGCTGCATTTTAAAACGTCCTGTCCCAGAATTGTAAAATTCAAGTTTGCAAAACGGTATTGACCAACCAAGACTGTTTAAAACATGTTGGTTTAGGTTTCACCTGGAAGAACATCGGATACAGCCGGAATAACAGCCTCTACTCCAGAGAGGGCTATCGGTGTCGGACTGGGAAAACACTCACGCAGGGGTCAGATGGATCGGCAGAAGCCGCCAAGCAGGGGGTAATGGCCAACAAAGTAGTTTGTATAAGGGCCGGCTCCAGGCTTTGCACTGTACCCAAGAAGACCGTCCCCCTGGGGAACGGCATGGTGTTTCTTTTGCCGTCCAGTTAAAAGGGCGACACTAAAGGACAGCATGTTTTATTCATGAAGGTGTCTCTAAAGAGTGGTCTTCTGGGAGAGGACCAGGGCTTCCACCTGGAAGGCTGTCAGGGAGGGGGGGGGAGGGAGGGGGATAAAGAAGGGGCTTATAATTAGGGATGATTGAATGATTATGTAGAACAGCCCTATCCAAAGAGGGGGGACTATAAATGTGGCTTTGGTTTCCCAGTGGTGTCTTGAAGGACCTAAGTGATCTGGAGGCGTGTCTTCAGACAGAAAAACTTTGCTTTCCTTTGTTTAATAATTTTTCTTAATGATTTGAACCTATTATTCTGAAGCATATCACAAAGTGATGCCTTTCTCCGTGATGCCTTTCAAACCAAAGAGACAAAGATTTGAGGTCTAGAATGTCTTTTATTCAATTGTGCTCTTTATATCGGTGGTGGTTGAGCAGCTCTGCAACCATGAGTGGTGGTATGCAACAGTGGAGCGTAGGGAGGAACCAATGGGAAGGCAGGAAGGCATCGCAGCAGAGCAAACATGTGGGCGCGGGAGTTCTACATCTGTTTCCCTGCCTCGTCTCCTCTGATGTGGCTAAATGATCGCTAATCCTCCCCGGCTTCCTGAATCATGACAGACGGTTTGGCAGTCGTACACGGTGTTCACGCAAGCCTGTTACACTTCCTCCGGTCATAGTTCACGCAGTGTTTGAAGTGGAAGATGTGCTTCCTTATGCCACTCATCCATTATAAGTGATTGTGTTTGTAGAATAGAAGATAATTTAGAAGTGAGTTATAATGGGATGGATGGCTGAACCCATTGTATGACTTCATGGTCAGGTGAGTATCCTTTGTTGGTGTGATTGGTTGACTGTGATATGGCCCCCCCTGTTATCCCCTCTTGATATATGTCTGTCACTGGCCTGCTGAGCTGTGCTGCAGTTACTGGAATTGAACTGGAATGTTGTGTTTTTAAATAACCCTTTAATTTAGTTTTCCAATTATTTGTTTGGGATAAGTGGCTTTTGATAATGTGATTAGTCCTTTTTAGATTGTGTATCATGTGACATTCATAATTTCACCCAGATTTAGTTTTGTTTCCACTGGATTCAGATACGGTTGTAGCTCCTCTAGATCCAGTTGTATCTTAACTAGCCTGTGGGGCAGTATCTTTAGTTATTTGTGTGTGTGTTGGGGCGTGCAGGGTGGCTGCAGACTGCAGCTGCTCTGTGGTGGAGGTAATATTGATGCAGTGGCCCCCGCCCCTCCCTAACTCTGCACCGGTTCTCCTCCTCCTCCTTCCCCATTTCATAGCGATGGCTGCTCGGGCTGGTTGCTAGGTTACCACATCCCAGGCACAAAGAGAGCCCAGCTGGTGTGGACTGGTCTGTCAGTCACCACATCCTGTACTTTAGTCTCTGTGATCGTCTGCAAATCAATTGTATCTGTCTACACATGTGCCTCTGTGGGTGTTGTGTGTGCGTATGTTTATGTCTGTTTGTGTGTGGAAAGCTAGTAAATGTTCAGTTTGTCCAGGCACTGAACGATATTGGGCTACATGAAGGATGTTTCTGCAAGCGTAAAATGGCTGCTTTCCTCGAGCGTGTTTCTAGGAACATTTAACCCACTAGCTTCAGCAGTGTTCAAACTGGCTGTGCTGTCTGCGGAGGACCCTCCCTCTCCTTTTGTTAGCTGGGAACATCTAACGCCCTTTTTTCCCTTTACAACCCGGTGTTTGGAGAGGGCGGAGCGATCCACCCGGCCTTTCCCTTCTCTCTTGGCAAATTAGGATAATTTTAACGTCTGCTGATGAGGAATAATTATTCTCTCAAATAAATTCCCCTCGCTGGCTCAAAATGGGGCTCCACAATGTCAGCAGTGTGTGTTTGTGTTTGTGTATGTGTCTATTGGCTGACACCCTTTTATTTGCACTCGTAAGTCAAATGCCAGGTCCGTCGATTAATTGAATGCAAATTCATTGCAGGCAGAAATCGCACAGTGATGGATGATGTATGATTGGAGCCGAGTATCGGGCTAAAGTCCCTCTCACGCCTTGTACACCGACATAATGTAGAATTTTGGGCAGTATTTCTGTGTTAATTGTTTCCTAAACGGATACACTGTCGACAGAGTAAATAAGACTCTGTTCTCTCATCGCAATGACGAGAACAAAAGGTTTCTAATGGGAGTGACTGCTCAATAGACTGCCATTCAGTGAGTAGAACAGGGAAAAGCGGGTCCGGGGGCTTCTTCATGTACCAATGTAATCTGGAGGTGGTGGATAGGGGAGGGTGGGAGGTGCAACTCCTTCTTCATCTCTCCCTTGCAGTGGAGGCGGTCGTCATGGCAATAAGCGGAGCCATGATGAATTCAGTCTGTGACAAAGACGGCGAAACGCTGAGTGTGCTCTTTACCTGGCTGCTCCCTCATCAGCAGCCTTCAAGCATGTGCATTTTCCCACATGCACGGAGCACATGCACCCACGCAAGGACACACATTCACATAAAGGGGACTCTTGAAATGATTTGCAACTCTTCTAAATTCAAGCCAACACATACCCACCAGACAACGTGTCAACACGATTCATGCGGACAGGCGTACTACGCTGTGTGCGTGTGTGTGTCTGACCTGGGGGTGGGGCTGGCCAGGCACCAGCTGGTGTCCATGACTGTGCAGATATTAGTGTCTGTCTAGCTGGTGTGGTCCCTGTGCGTTAACACACACGCCAACGTCGTGGTGATCCTCTGGGTACGGCAACGGGGAGCAGGGGTCACGTTTGTACAGCGAGGGGCCGTAGGTCAACTCTTGTTTAAAAACGGAGTGATTTCGAGTGGGCCTCACGCAGTAAAGGACGCAACGCCATACTGACTGTTTGTTGGTTAGATAGCTTTAGTAGATGTGTTTATCCATGCTGGCTTAGAAGTGAGGATGAGACCATCAAAAACGTGATCGAACTTTAACCACCTACAGAAAAATGGGGGGGGGGGGGATGTTCGTGTTCTAGGAAGCCTATTACTATGGGGTTTTGTGTGGAGGCTATCGATTCTGGCTGTGTGTTCAGAGTCGAGAAAGATGGAGTGGGAGTTTGCTCAGGGACAAAGGAGAATTAAAGAGTGTGGCTCCCATGGAAAACCTGGCATTTTCTCTATTGCTGTGCTTGGAGAGTGGATAGCATGAATCAAATGGCTGGAAGAATGCAATTAGATGAGGGAACTAGCACTTGGTTGGGGTGGCATAAGTACTTGCTTTGCTTATTTTGTGAATTTTCGATGTACGTAACATTGTTGAATGCACTTACTGTAAGTCGCTCTGGGGGAGTGTCAGCTAAATAAATGTAACGTGACTGGGGTGGTGAGGTGTGGGGAGGAAGGCTACAGGGAGGGAGGGAAGCAGAGTGGGATTCACAGCTCAGCAGCTCATTTTCAGAAGGTTTTAATATTTTACATGGTGGTTTGTATTTCAGACCCAACAAGGCATCCCTACCATGTCTCGACTCATGACATGCTACTATACTGTCTTTCCTTTTTTGCAAGCTACACTTCGTCATCCAGCTCATTAAAAGCACGTGTTCTGCCAAGTTAATGTCTCCTCAGAATAGTGTGTGTCAAAGCTATATGAGGTCTGACACCACTTTTAATGCTGTAAAGTCATTATAGTGTGTGTGTGCGTGTGCGTGTGTGTGTGTGTTCTCTCCATTCCACTGGTAATCGCCTAATGATGCCTATTGCCTACCAGTGAGTGGGTCTTGAGACTGGTAAGCCAGGAGGGGACGGGGAGGGGGAACTTTGTGAATAATTCAGCTGGTTGGTCGGGTCTAAGGTTTGGGTCATTGCCCGGCTAGTGGTGGTGGTGGTGGTGGTGTGGCTAGGGGTCATGTGGTCCTGACAGCTGGCGGGGCAGAGATTAGGGATGGGCTTGGTGGGGAGTGGGGGTGGGACTGGAACGCACACGCGCTCAGGAAGAAATGAAAGGGGGGGAGGGAAGTGATCCTAAGTGAAGGAGACATGAAAGAAGAGGGAAAAGGATGGAGGAAGGCGTTGAGATGTGGACACTGGTGGTTTAATCACGGGAGTGTGGAGATAAAAGCGCTCGTTACTACCCGCGAGACATCCAGGCGCCTTATAGATAAACGTCCCTTGGGGGTGTGAAGGAGTTTAATATTTTTGCCTCTATTAGATCCATTCCAGGGGGTCTTGTGAACATGATGGACTGACCCTCTGAGACCGAGTGAGAGAGGAAAGGATGTTGTTTTGAATCTTCTTCGTACACTGGCGGCTGCTTCCCTTTGGGCAGCAATCTTGTTGTAAGAATGATGGGAGAAATGGCGACCTTTCACATTTGTCCCCCACTAAACAGACAGGGAGGTGATCAAGGTCACAGCATGTCTGCCCAGCTTGGGCGTTTTCCAGAGAAGGCGGCTTGTGTGAAGCTACCCAGTGTGCTGCTAGGATACATTGTGTTTAGACAAAGGACAAATGGCTAGACATTTTAGAAGGACACCCAGGCAAGCTGTTATTGGCAAAAATATTAGCTTTAGGGGGGTCAATGTCCCTTTAGGTGCTTAAAGGGTGTCATTAAACTATTGGTTAGTAATATTTTTGCTGAAAGGGGGACACCCTTTAATCACACATATAGTGTATTAATTTACATTTATTTAGCAGACACTTTTGATCGTCAGACTCGCAGTGGTTGCTGTGAGTCTCTGCCTGAAACATGACATGTCAACAGCGAGAAAAGTTTGTCCCGGTCTCCCCTGGCCTAGTGGAGCAGCAGAGAGCTCTGGGCACAGGGAGGGTGCGGGCAGGGGAGTACAGCTGTTGAATGCCTCGCCAGCCAGTCACCAGCGCACTTTTAGCCTGTCCAGACGTCTGTCCAGAACCCCACCAGGGCAGCTGCCGGGGTGGGGTCACTCCAGAATGATCGGCGGCTCATAGTTTGGATGTGTGTCACAAGAGGAAGCTGCTTGGCAGGGGTCCCGGGTCCTCCTCCTCGACCAACCAACTGGTCTCTAATGTATAGGACCATGGCACTAATTCAAAGTGGCTTATAATACCGTGAGTGCGTACATTGTTAGTAAGGTCGGCCCCAGTGGGACTCAAACCCCTAACCCTAGCAGGTTAAAGGCTATGCCCCCCAGCGGTTGTGCTGATACACTTATGACTCAGCCTATCTTTTTGACTGTCCCAGCAATATTGAAGAAGACATTGGAGGAAGCAGGAATTGGAGGAGACAAGAGGCCAAGTGTAGATCCGTTATAATGTATCTGGGCTTGGGTATTCCAACAGGAAGTGGAACCATGCCAACAGGAAGTACTACTACAATTGCTGGTTTAAAAACTGGAATGACGGTGTCCAAATAAAAGAACAGCCAACAGGGTGAATCTCTTTGTTTTAAAGGGGTGTAATCGGCCTGTTTAAGCTTGGCAACAGGGCCAGACCATTGGAGTGCTGAGGGGAAGGTGTGGCTAGGGACATCTGTCTACTAAAGAGGCCATATTGTGGGAACAGCTGCTGTGGCGAGGGGGCAGGCCCCGGAGAGAGAGCCAGGATCACTTGGGCCTAACTGTGAAGGGTGTGACATTATACTGTCTTTGTGTGTACTCGTCATTGTGTTTTTGCGGGGCTTTCTGTAATGAGGTGGGTTGGTTGTGTGTGTGGATTTGGTGTGCTCAAAAGCAATGTTGTTGGTGTCTCACAGAGTTGACCTACTTCCTGCTAGCTGGGCTTTAACCCGAGGTCACAGGGAGAAAGGCAACAATGTTTACCTGTGTTGAGATGCTCTCGAGGGCCGACACGCTGGACAAGATTAGAGTGTACATGTTCCGCTATGAGGCTAAATGAGCATGCATTACAGCCGCTATGCTATTGGCTACATCAGGATGTCCAAGCTCTCATGCAGGATGTACCACAGCTGTTACGCTAATTCAGGATGTGTGATAGATTCTACACTGTTAGCTACATCAGGAAGCCCAAACTATTTCCTGGGAGCATTAACAACAAAGTGTTCTATCTGTGTGAAAGCCAAGCTGACTTTTACAATGTGCCAGAGTCTGTACCCTAAACACAAGTACCTTGTACAAGCGTAATCAGTCTTTACAATTCCACATTATTTTGATGCAACGATACGTTTCTGGTTTCAGAAATGTCTAATTTTCTATCATTTAAATTAAAGGAAATACCCTGTGATGTTGTGACCGTATGGCCTCCTTGAGATGCTCATGAGGGATCCATGTTGTGACCAGCGTTCCGTATGACCCCTCAGGTGACCCGTCTCCAGGACTTCTTCGGCGAGGACGATGTCTTCATCGCCTGTGGACCAGAGAAGTTTCGCTACGCTCAGGACGACTTCGCTCTGGACCAGAACGGTAAGCCTGCGCCCTCTAGAACACTGAACTTGTATTTCTGACATCTGTTGATTTACTGCAAAGTCCTATCCAAAGTGACTAGCGGTGAATTGAAAGGGGTTAGAGGTTAAGGGTTCGCTTACTCAAAGATGCCCACATGTAGGCTGACCTCATCTCTCATACAAACTTAAAGCCTAATTAATACTTCTGCGTCAAATAGTGGTGGTCTATACATCACTGTGGTAGACAAACACAGCTGCCACCCCAACCAAGTGCCGATGTAGAGACCTGTGGAATATCCGCGGCGGCAGAAGAAGAATTTGAGCTTTAGAAGTGAATCATTGCGTTACAGTTGCACTCCCAGCCGTCCCTGGGAGGAGGGATCCCTCCTGTGTCCCATGTCACGGTTTCCTCCCTCTTGCTTCTGGTGGTTATTTTCCTTGCCTTTCCAAAGGCTTGCGTGCGAAAAAGTTTTGTGATTAAGGGCGATTCTAATACAATTTATTACGCTTTTACTGGACCGCATAATGAATACACGGAAATGTTACAGTGTACATTTGGATGAACCTATGTGTGCATCGGCCAATTTGTCAGCGCTATGAGTAGCGAATATCTATACAGTTTGGCCCAAGTGAGCCTTCACCGATCGCCATTTTGCTACAGCCCGATCTGAAATGTGTTTCCTAAGCTCTTACTTTCTGTAAAATGTCTGTGTGTTCCAACCTAACAATAAGCACCTCACAGGATTTATTTCAGTATAAGCCCTCTTTCGGTCTCTCCTACGCCTGCAAATATCTGGAAGACATCAAATGAGAAACATTCCTGGCAGGAAGGGTATTTATGTCCAGGAGAGAAAATATGTATGTGACGGCGAGAGGGAGAGGAGGAGTGGGAGGAAGAGCAGAAAGGAGCCGGCGTTATCTGCTGGCGGCAGCAGCCAGAGGTAGAGCGCTGCCATTAATCCTCCTCCTGATAGGCGTAGGTCGCTGTGACGCCAGCAGTGGGTAAACACACCAAATCCCGGCAGCGCTAGCATACAACGGATATTATACGCTATTCAGGATATTAAGTCGTTGCAGAGCCGCGTTTATCCAGAGCCACCCGCAGAGCATTCCTTTTTAAAATGCAACGTCATTAAGGAGCAGGTACGGATTGGGCGTCTTGCTCGAGGGCGCCTTCCTTCAACTAAGCTCCCAATCTTTGGGCTGGGGTAAAACTCTTCTTTTTATTTTAAACCATGCATTATTCCACAGCTCAACTTCTGTTTCCTGTTGTGTTGCTCTTCTCTCCGTCTCTGGACTTGGAGAGGAATTGCTTTGAACCCGAACGCGTTTCAAAATATAGGCCTCATTTATCATGCATGTCATGTCACCCCTACTTCTCCGACGGGGGGGGGGGGGGGGGGGGTTGCTGTCGGCCCGCGGCCATGTCCCCCGCCGTTGTAATTGGGGCGCTTTGTTCGATTGGCCAGTAGCGTACTTTTATAAAGATGCGTCTCTTCCATGAAAC
>JAOSLM010000148.1:7031353-7042718 GCA_025629765.1 Eleginus gracilis
CACACACACACACACACACACACACACACACACACACACACACACACACACACACACACACACACACCCCTCCACCAGCACCAGCACCTCCACATCATCCTCACTCGTCTGGGCTCATCCTCCTCTTATGGGCTGGAAACATTTCTTTCCGTTCCCAGTCCTGTCATGCTTAAACAAGGCAGCGGCTTAGTCCTGCTGATTACGGATTAAGGAGAAGTGTCTGGCCGACGTGTCAGAGACGCCGGGCAGGCGGCTGAACCAGTGCCAAGGGGGTTAGGCTTGCAGCATCTAGAGTCTCACCTGTCCTTAAAGGGCCCCTATTCCTCCACCAGGTGGGACGCCAGCCTTTTCAAAAGCAGGACAGTACCAACTGGGACTAGCCATCCTGCATATCTGATCTGACCTGCCCGAGATTGTGATTAATCAACCTCACAGTGGGTGGTGCTAGAGGGGCCCTTTAAGCTGTGCGGCGTGTCCACTAGGCCTGGGTGTCTGAGATGGTCGTGGTGGCACAGCCAGGTTTTTGAAGATGTGAGTGACAGTGGATTGAGAATGGAAGCAGATGCATGCAGATGTTTATTGATCGATTGCTTGATTGAAGACAAACCCTTTGTTACATGCAACCCACTCCTGACAGGCTGATCGAGACTCTGCTCCTTCGGGGACTGTTCAAAGAATTGAGTAGCTGTTTTTTGTGGCATTCTAATTCTAGAAATGTCTTTGATCCCTTGCAAATTAATCCCTGCCATCCCTCCGCTAAACATTTTAAGCAGAGTGTGACATTGATAATGCTTCCAAAATTGCTAAATCAAACTAGCAGATGAAACCCAGAGGGTAATTCTTTCCAATCAAGCAACAAGTGTTGCTGGAACTCATTGCGTCATTCATGTAGAGGCTATTAGAAAGCTGGGGAGGGTTATATGAGTAGAAGCTGGCCCTGTGGCCAAAGGCAGAGGTATAAAGCATGGTTATGGGGATATCAGGTCATAGATGGTGGAGTTACCTTGTCAAATAATGCGCTGCAGGTTCTAAGGCTGACGGGTGGCCCGGACGACAGCAGCCGGTTCTGAATGTGAAGGTTGAGAATGGGAGGGTTTACTACTACACAAGAAACCCACACAGCAGTTCAAAAGTCAATTGGATTGAAGTGAAAGGGGGGGGGGGCACGGCTGAGGGGTGTCTACCTCCACAGGTAGAGGAGGGGGAAGACAGGATCGGTCGTCTCACATCTGTTGAGATCATGTAATGATGAGACCATAGTAGTGTTCTCAGGGACCTTCTCAGGGAAAAACTTTCCTGACATTTGGAAATGTTTCGACCTTGTGGAAAGCTTCTACTTTTGTGAAAGGTTTGTTGTTGTCAAACATTAGTGCACGTACATACAAGGTTATATACAATGTCTTTGTATGCAGAGATATCGTTATGGATTGTTGAATGGGACTGGTTTATAATCCTGGACTGAAATACACAATGAGGGTGAAATCCAGAAGCTTTGTCTCATATAATCATCCTTTAGAACACATCATTTGTAGCTCTTGATGGAATACAGGGTGCACTGAATTCAATGCAGAGGGGGCGATATGGCTTAATGGCTTTTGACAACCAGGCTGCCATGAGAATATGTAGCTAAATTTAGGCTTACTAAACCACTATCAGTTGACCTTTAAAATAGCCTTGCATGAATTGGCTTGTTTATATTTGCCTCTGGCTTCATAGTATTTCCTTGTAATTTTTTTTTTCATTAGCATATCTTTTAGACGTTTAGTCAACAGCCCACATAAGAGAGAATCACTGACTAATACGAGGGTATGGTCACGCACTGTTCATCCAGGAGCTGTTAGCTTTGTAATGCTAGTCATGTACAAGGTCATACAGCTAACTCAATTTGGTCGCATAGACCTAGATCAGAACAGAAACTAGTGTTTTAAAAATCCAACATCCTCAACCTAAATATACAGCAAAAAAACATGAAATATCCTCATTGTTTACATAGTTATTATTCTAAGAACGAAGATGAAACCTGTTTATATTGCCTAGCATGAACCCCCATCACTAAGGAAAACATGATGAGACAGACAGACAGATAAAACCGTTTTGTGACAATTATGTTAGGAGTCTATTCATCCCTACAATTGGTCACACACAACATTTTCAATGATTGAAGCGAGCAATTGAGAAACAGTCACAGACACATAACGTTTGTGATAAACATTTTTATGAAATGACTGTGTGGTTTTCATAGAGAAAGAGAGAATGAGAATGGCGGCTAATTTGAGGACCACACACGCAGCAGCGAGAACCGAAGACTGCCTCTGCTCCGGATGTGCAGATAGTCCGATAATTTAATCTCATCCCTCAAAATGGAGTAGAGAGGGAGGAGAGGATTCAGATGAATGAAAATTACTTTGACAGAGCACTCAATATTCCTCAGAGCGAGTCCCTGGTTACGAGGCCACAGAAACACAAGTGAAACCACAGAAGACAGTTGGCCATAGAGGGGGAAGCCCAGGGTGTGCTGCCACCCATGTGACCTGGGTGAATAACAAACAAAACGGCAAACGAGAAAATCTGGATTGAAAAAAAAAACTGTGGGAGATTTTACACAGTTGATTGTAAGTAAGTAATAAGTTATTTATGACAGTCAGGCTGGCGGTGGCTATGAACTATGTGTGGGTTCTGAGTCATGGCTCAAGCCCCTTGTGATTATCTTTTTCAAAAGGAAAGTAATAAAACAACAGGGTTCGGTTTCTCCCCTCAAAAGTCTCCTCCGAAACAGAAGCGCAAGAATGTTACGCAAAGCTTGTCGCAGTGGATACAATTAAATGAAGAAAGATCTTGTGTTTTACTTTTACCTCCACTGGCCAGCTATTGACAGCACTGCAGCAGAGCTCAGCATAATGTGATGAGTCACAAGGCGTTTGGGAAACCAAACACTTTGGCGTGGTTGGCCACGCGCCAGAATTTTTGTCTGCGTCTACATTGGTGTCAGTTACCGTGAACTCTATGAAACGTTCAGTTACAGCAAAGGGCTTATTTGTCTAAAAGATTTAGGAAACTTGAAATATTATTATTTTCCGTCTTTCGGGAAATGTCCCATCATTCACTTGGAAGGGAACTGAATTTACAGCATGTAAAAAGCTAGGAGGTTGAGAAACAGAACTTTGACGTTATTGTCTTTGTCTACTTCGGTGTCTGTTATCGGGAACTCTTGTGATATAGAAAAAAGCGAATCATTTCCTTCCGGGAATCTCTCAAAGTAACTTTAGAAGGGGGAACTCTTTCCAGCACGCAAGCTAGCCATGACCCAGTGAGTTGTTAGCCTGGGGCTTAAGGCAGTCCATCACGTTCATCACAACTGGGTTACACACTAGGCGATGCCAAGCTAGGTCGATCCAAGTACGCCTCGGGCTAAGCTAAGCAAGGAGTTTGACCCAAAACGTTATGCTGGTCAATAATGTAGAATAATCTATCAGTATAAGATCTATCTGCTCATAACTGGCATTATCTGCTTGAGTGCTTATAGGGAAGAGTCGATGTCTCTCAGAGCAGCTTGTCACCTTGACCCACTACTACGGTGCCACTGCTTACAAACACGTATGCATCTATTGTGAACGTTTCAAGTGACATACTGTTGAGTCGATCCTAAACGTTGATCAAGAGTGATACGTGTGTACAGTTGTGCTGGGCAAAGCACATTCACTACCTCACTGTGAATACAACGGTGCTCAGTAACAGAACAGTGCTAACACTTACCTTGTCAGGATCATAATTCATACTCTACACTCCGGAGAACTACTCTCTGTAAAATACTTAATGGCATAGTGTGATCTTGTAGTTGTGAAGCACAGCCCAGAGCTCCCAGCTAAACTCCAGCGGGCTGTGTTCCTAATGCTCCAGAACACCAGACAGTCAACCGAGGCCACAGACACCACCATTATTCTGCTTCATGATTATTTTAACACAGACCTCTCCGTAATAAAATAAATGATGCAGAATGGCATATTTCAATATAGTATTCCGTCTCATATTTATTTTATGACTCGCCTCAGGGAAAACATGATCACACATTTAGCACACTGTTTTTAGTCCGTTTTGGACAATCTTGGCCAAATTATGAAATATCTTTATTGGAATCAAGTGAAGCAGTGAAGGTAGGATGTTTGAACTTACCAAGTTGTTTGCTGCAATGTATCCCTGGGCGGATTTGTCTGAAGCAGAAAAAAAGGAAAACTACATTATTTTCTAGTCAACGGAGTCTCTGACATCGCAGCCCTGTTTGATGTTCAGAGACATTTTTAAGTATCTCTAGCCAAACGACCAACCATCAGGGTCGGTTGTTATAGTGTTTAAGACTTTGGAAGTGAGAATAACACCCAAGTCCTTTCCAAGTCATGTGTTTTATGTGTTTTATAGGTTATTATGATGACTGTGATCACAGCCGTACCTCCTGAGGTGAAGCTCATGTACTTCTGGTTGTTGACCGTCTCCTTGGAGTCGTAGAACTTGAGCACGTCCAGCACGGCCTGGGGGTTCTTCTTCTGCTCCAGCTTGGTGATGTTGGAGGTCTGGAGGAGCCGCGCCCACTGCTCCGGGATGCCCTGTGAAGAGACCAGCATCAGACCAGAGAAGAAGCAGACAGAGAGGCAGAAAGGGGAATGCTAGGTTTTAAATTGTCCTGTTATTCATTTCTAAAAAATACAGTAGTTATTTAAAGCCGAGATCACGCTAGCTCCGTCAGTTTTGAAATGGGGAGGTTTGATTTCAGCCTTCTTCTCTTGTTTGTCTCATCTGAAATCTGGACCGTATTCATGGAAATGTCCTTTGAGCAACTTGTTTTGAGATAATAGCAGTTTTACTTCCTTTTCACAAACAAAATAGGAACACAATTACTGGACCAAATATCTTACGTTATATATAATACGTTCTTGTGGTTTTTGGGCCTCCACTTATGAGTTTGTTCTTTCACTGTACCATACTGTACACAACAATACCACAAAAAATGGTTGTGGTACAGTGGTTAGGGTAGGTCTTCCTGTGTGTGTTTGGTAGCCAGGCCTTGTATAAGTATTATGATATGGCTGTGTGTGTGTGTGTGTGTGTGGATGTGTGGTAGTTCAGATGTGTGTTGTCTATTGGCCTTGTTTGTGTGGTGGTTCATTCGACCTAGCTGTGTGTGTGTTTGTGTATGTTGAGCTGGCTGTGTGTGTGTATGTGTGTGTGTGTGTGTGTGTATGTATGTGTGTGTGTGCATGCATG
This sequence comes from Eleginus gracilis, assembly GCA_025629765.1. Taxonomy (NCBI): domain Eukaryota; kingdom Metazoa; phylum Chordata; class Actinopteri; order Gadiformes; family Gadidae; genus Eleginus; species Eleginus gracilis. Next base: position 7,036,610 of record JAOSLM010000148.1, read on the forward strand.
TATGCGTGTACGTGTGCGTGTATGGTGGTCACTCACAGTGAACTCCCCTGTGATGGCGTCAAAGCCCACATGGATGGTGTGTTCGAAGTCGGAGGGCAGCGAGATCTCGGGACGTTCCTTCTCCTTCTTCTTGTTGGCTGCGGAGGGAGAGACGAAAGAACGCTACATGACACCACATAGCATAAGGTGCTCAGACACAGTGGGAAGATGACTGGCCTCCTACTCAAAATCAAATCCCAATGCATGATCCTGTTGACCGGAAGGCCGGGGCGGGTCACTCTAGCACTCTACCGCCCACTGACAACCAACACAGCCGCTGGTCCGCAGTAGAGGCTGGCAGAATAGGTAGTGGCGGCAGTTAGAGGAAGTAGAATCTTTTACATTCACATTTACATGTGACGCTTTTATCCAAAGCGACTTCCAACCATTCAACGGCGGAGTCAACCATGCAGGGCGACAGTCAGCTGGTCGGGAGCAGTCAAGGTGAGGCGTCATGATCAGGGACACCTCGACACTCAGTTAGGAGGAGCAAGGGATCAAACTAGCAACCTTCCGGATACCAGCCAACCCGCTCTACCTCCTGAGCTACTGCACACTCCCCCTGGGACTACTGTCCACCCAGCGGACGGTCCTGCCGCCGCTGGGTGGAGTTGGCTGTGTGGGTGCGGGGGGTCTACTCACTCTTGTCTCCCCCAGGGAAGATGGAGCGCAGGCGGACCTTCTTGTTCTTCTCCTCGGGGGCCATTGGAAGTGGTTTGGAAGCGTGGTTCAGTGAGGCAGAGTCGCGGGAACTACTGTTCATTCTCAGGGGAGGGGCTGGCGGTTTCTCTTCAATATCCACACTATCAGACATCTTCAGCAGCACTCACTGGGACCTGAGGGAGGGAGGGGGGGGAGAGAAAGAGGGAGAGAGGCGGGGAGGAGGAAGAGGGAGAGAGAGATGTTAAACGTGAAAACGGAAAAGGATGCGTTGCCTTATTCGCTTGCTTTGTTTGCTTCGATAAGTCGCTCAGCTGGTGGAGCATGGCATTGACGCTGCCAAGGTTGGGGGTTTGATTCCATGTGTAGCTCATCTGGTAGAGCAAGGCATTAACGCTGCTATATTTATGTTATTGTGCACCAAGCCCGAGCATATCCTTCCAATGATACGTCAAATCTATTGCTAACCGCAGGGCAAGGGATTCTGAGTAGGCTATGAGAAAGATCAGTGTAGAGTAGGCTCACAGCATTGATGCTGTATGGCATCAAAGAAGATATTGTGACCAAATGTTGGTCAATGGGACTTGGTAAATGGGAAAAAATGGTGAATGGGACTCTCAACTAGTGGCCATCTTGGAAATAAATTAAAAACAGATGTGATTTCTGCCATGTCATTTAATAGCTGATTAACACATTATATAACACCATGCAACACTCCACAAAAAGGTTTTAATGCTGTTGCAAAAGTATGAATTCTTTAGGACACAGCGGGTCCTGGCAACTGTGATGGAAAATCCATTCATTGTTTAGTTTTATTATTTATACTTTGTGTCCTTCAGGTTTGAGTTATCTAGCCACCCCATCTGTTATCTGGCGTTACCTAGTTCCCCTTTGTTAAACTTTGGCCTGTGGAGAACTGGTCCAAGGACCCCCTTATCTATACCAGAAGAAACTCCTGTATGTCAACATTTCATGATGTAGGGACTAATGCATTGTGGGAAGTGTGTTAAACTGTATTCTGGGCTCACTCTGCTAGAGAGGAGACTGGTGTATGCATACATTTATGAATGGCTATTTACATACAACTATTCTGTTCTTTTTTGTATTGAGAAGTCTCATCTTTCCTAGACTCAATCTCTCATAAAGAAATGACCATGACAACGCTGAGCTATGCAATGTGTCCTTAATGACACTTTAGAGGGAATGACCCTTAATATGTGATTGCGAGTCCAACGCTTAATTAATTGCATTTATTATTGCAGTTTTTAACCTCTATGGAAACATAAAGCCAATGCCTCACATTCACCCATTCATACATTCATATATCGTTGTGTGGTCACCTGGCAACCATGGTTTCATCTGGAAGAGTGTAGGCGTCGAGGAGGAGGAATCCTGCTCATGACTCGGCACCAATCAAGGAAGATATCTATGATTTATGAATTGAATAGTCTTCAAGGGCAGTCTAGGTATTTGTTTGTTTGTCAATTGTCAAACCGACACCAGACAGGCCTGATGGGTCGATGTGGTAGAGTTAATGAGGTGAAACATTTCTTCCTTTGAATGTGCCGGTTATGATACCGTTACACCAACTGTGAAATTCCACAACATTTATACATGAATAATTTACAAGCAACAATGGGTTTGATGTTTTATTTTTGCAATTTATGGGGGAAAAGTTATATATATAAAACGACCAGTCCTAGGGGGAAGAACAATAATGACTAAATGCTAATGTGAGATAAATACAAAAGTACAAAATAAACAAAGCAGAATCCATAAATCTTTTTCCTTGTGCACCATGTTTAAAGTGCCCAATTGCGCAACGAAGAGAAAGCGTGCAGGAAGACTAAGAGAATGGATAGGACTCTACTTCATCTCCGAGCTGCTCTCCGTCGCGTTCCGGGGATAATCCCTCCTCTCCGGACTCCTTCGAGTAACCACGGTAATGGGAGAACGTAGAGGGCATATCCGAGCGTGCACGCTGAATACCACAGTGGTACGTGCACCAGAGTGGGCTCTGCTTACATTACACACCTTGAACAGTGCACTCTCTGCCGTGGCCTGGTAGTAGGATAGGAGGCGTCTTGTTACTGTGGACTATGCGGCAGTACCAGATCCTCTACCTTTAGAACCACATTGAGAACATCAATTGGTCATGGTGGCATTGTGGATAAAGTCAACAAGATATTAGGGCAGGGCAAATTGGGGGATTTGGACTATTCCCATTTCAAACTGGAACAAACCCCCGACTGAGAGCATATTGGATCAAACGATTCACCCTTCCTGCAACATTGACTTTTAGAGCACAACAGATCCTATTTCTGTATGTTTCGCAGAGAAGTGGAACAATATAATTGGACAAAGTTCTAACAAGGTAAAAAATATTGTTTTTATCTCATGTTGTCTTTTAAAACCTAGCAACCTAAAAACCCTCACTGAAATCCAAACAGGTGCATACTCCCGGTATTAAAGCACACCCAAAGAGCCCCCCGATTTCACGCCTGTCCGATGGCTGGGCTGACCAGAGAATAAAAGTAGGTTATTTCAATGTGCCCTGATTCTACTCTGCTGCAACATTGGAACCGGGTGCCGGCAGGCGTACATCTTCACAACACTTTCACATCCCCTTGTCTCACACCCCCCATCCCCCATCCATCAGCCATGCATCTCAGCCCTTGTCCCATGCAGCGCCCGGGGGCCCATGGTGTAACACCCATCATACCGTAATGGTATTCAATACTAGGCTTTGATGAATACTCGATTCTGATTGGTCAATCACAGCATTCTGTGATTGGTCTGTTATTTCAGTTGATGAATAACAGCGACCATTGCTATGGACAATGGACATTATTTCCAACCGACTCATTTTTATTAGCAGAAGCAATCAAATTATTTTTAAATCAATACAATAATTAATACATGATTATATTCTGTGGCAAATGATTAATTTCTTTAGTAAGTAGACTTATAATAGGCGGGTTAATGTACAGCGAGCTGGACATTATCGTGAAAATAAACCCTGACATGGTCCTGTACATTATCATTATACATTATGTATACAATTATATATGCTAAGAAATAAATGTAATTTATCCCTTACATAGAATAGGGCGATATGCTATCAGGATATATAGTATACAGTATACTAGTATAACTGTGTGCTAGTGGTTTATATAGCATGGGTTGCTTCTAATGGAATATACTGTATACCAAGCTATATGCCAATGGATTTACTGCATAAGGTAAAAGTGTTGTATGATACGATATAGACAGTATAGTATAGCATTAAGCATTGCACTTTGTACTGAGGAAAACTATTGGTTTTACATTATTAACAGAAAAGGAAGAGGCATTTTAAAACAAACAAAAGGGAGAAACTGAAAGTGATGAAAGTTATTCAATGCTGTAGGCAAGTCTTATTTGCATGTTTTATGTGAGCGGATAGGCAGTTCATGTTTGGGTCATGTTTCACTGTATCGCATGGCAACTTGTACTGACACACAGCACAGAACAATCACAACAAACAGACTTTTCATTTAATAAAAGTTATTACAGCCTCTTGACCTTGTGATTACCATTTATCAGGTGGTTGGTTTGTAGTCAGGAAGTAAACCTGACAGAACTACAACACCAACCAACAGATTCCACCTTGCTGGCACTGGTCCAGGAAAAGGCTCGCCAACCGTGAAAGACCCTCTTAAAAGGGGGGATTATGTAGGCCTGTATAACTTTGCATGCAAAGGGTGCCAGACAAGCTGTAAATACCATATTTGTGTCACGAAGTGACAGAAGGACTGCATGACAACGTAGATGAAATACAGATGCTTGTGAAGAGACAAATAAAGCTACACAGATAGAACAGTATGATAATAGAATAGCCTTCACCAGCTATCTTAAAAGTGGGTGCATGGATTGAAGTATACTTATTTCAATACAATTAATTTAGTTCAATTAAAGCTAGAAAAAAACTGTTGTCTGCGGCTGTCGTAGACCTGTTATAAGCCTGTCCAATCACCTCATTTTTCCAAAATGAAATTGTTGGATGGCCTACCGGTCTGTCTACCTACCTACCCGGCTACCTGCATGCACTCACTTCACCTGACCGGAGTCTTCCACAAGGCTAGGCAGACCTATGGCTACGACTAGCAAGCTAGTCACATTTTTTGGGGGAGTGGCTTAAGAGGGAGGCCTGAAGGGAGGGCTGGGATTTGTTTGTGCTTGGATAGCAAGGTAGGGTAATGCCTACCCTAGCTATAAATATTATAATTGCGGCCCAATTATGAAACTCATCAATCTAAACACAGCTGTTCAACATAACATAACTCATAAAACAGTCGCCTTGCTGATATACAAAATGCCCACTTCCCTTCCTTAGTTTGTTGAAAAGCATCTGCTTTTAATGAACAAAAGAGAATTAAGAATCTAATAGTAAAATATACGTGTTATGAATTCACCATGTTCATTGTATCTTTATTATTTTGTATACGAGGGAGCCAAGATGAGACCACATGAGACACACAACAATAATAATAATGCTTCTCAAGACTCTCTTTTTAGATTCCATAACAACAATTAAACACAACACGCAATGCAAATAAAATACGAAGCACATTTTTGCATCATTAATGTTCACAAATCTCTAGCTGGGTGCTTCTTATTGCGGTCTGGCTGGGATGCCCCATGTCACCTGAGGGGCAGTGAGGATAAGTGGTCTATTCTCCTAGACATCGGGCAGCACTGAAGACATCACTGACTCTCCATAAAGCGCTGACCTATATACTGACCGACCAGCAGCGACCGAAACCTACCATCTCCATCACCTCTCCCCTTTCCCCTTTCCCTTCGCTCCTCTCAGACACAGTTAAGTCGTGCTCTCGACATAAAAGATAAACATTAAGCCCACCATTTGCCCATTTAGTTGACACAGAGCTTAGGACAAAAGATAGGCTGAAATATTCCACTGTGAGGCTGGACACGGCAACAAAGGGTCATTATGCACACGGCCCTTATCGTTTCTAGATCAATAGTTCTGTTGATTCCAACCAGCAGCCCGTGGATCAATACCGCTAACATTATGCACATTGTTATGCAAGAGAGTGAATGTGTTATCCTCCAAAACACAGCTGGCTGTTGGAACTAATTAAATCACCAGATACATGAGTAACTGAGCCATGTGACTCTTCATGGGCCAATGTGGTCCGATATCTCACTTGACTCCATGCTTGGCTTGCCACATTATAAACCTAGATGTGGACGAAGATAGAGGCAGTATACTTCTCAAAGAAAACCTATAGATCCATCTTGCACTACATATACACAGACACGCACCCATGCACATGCAAACAAACACACACACACACACACACACACACACACACACACACACACACACACACACACACACACACAC
>JAOSLM010000148.1:7298195-7311620 GCA_025629765.1 Eleginus gracilis
AACACAACAAATATCACCATGCATAGTGACAGTGTGCCCGACCATGTGAAGTCATGTCGGAAGTTGGTAATTACTAGTCAATTTAAAAGGAATCGTATACATTCTCCCTGTACCTAGAGATACCTCTCTGACTTACGAGCTGTTAAGATCGTTGGTGTTTGTATTGCCACTGTAGTCACAAAGTCTGATACTAAGGCTATGCCAATCCACTGACTTATCTGTTGTGTAGATTCCTTTAACTGTCTTGCAGCCTTGCAGACATATCCACTTCACCCATATTGTATTGCAGTTTAACTTGGCCTCTCCCGCCAATACTAAACTCTCAACGATGGTCACTCCCACTCACCTTTGTTACCTGTGTATTCACTACCCACAATGCAAAAGTTTCCCAATAAGTATCTTGTTCACCCATTGTCTTACTGAATGTATTCATTCAGTAAGAATGGTAACTTTGCTACCTGTATCTTCCCAGGATCATGCTTTAAAATTAAGTCAAATATTTAGCTGGCCGACGTGTCCTAAAAATAAGTTAATCTATATATCCAATACATGAACACACACACGTATAAAAATGTATTTATACACATGCACACACACACATATATTTACACACACCCACACCCCTAAGCCCACATACTTACGCACACACCCAACCCTACACACACACACACACAGCCCTACACATCGCACAGACACACACCCCCCTACCAACACTCTTTCGGTATCACACTTAACACTCACACTCCCTGTGCTTGTGCTTCCAGAGCTCTTGAGAAGAGACATTTGTGAGGAAAAGCAGTCTTGTGTGGAGGGTGTGGCTCTACGAGAGGTTAGCACAACTGCCGAGGGAAGATTTGTACCTAGGAGCTGTGTCATTTTCAACCTTGATTCGTAATTGATGGTCAGGTAGAGCGGCGGGGACGTCTCCTGTGTTTAGTTAGCTCCGCGGAGCCAAGGTTCCACGTTAATGCTGTGTATGAGTATGTGTGCGTGTGTGTGTGTCTCCTATCCGGCTCTGCTTCATGCCTGGGCTCTTTAACACACACACACACACACACTCACACACATGTTGTATGTTCTCTCTCCTTCCTCCCTGCCGCCTCCTGCCTCATCCTCCTCCTGCCCGGGCTGGGTCCCGCACCAGCCGGCGAATCAACAGATGATTTGGACGAAGAGGAGCCGCCGGAGCACCTAGCCGTGCCCCCTGACCCGCCACACCTCCGCCACCAGCAAACCTGAAGCCTTCTCCAGCTTCACACACACCTCCTCTCCCACACAACATTATCTGGCTGTGAGTACTACAACGCCTATGGTGTTTACCCTGCCGTTATTCAGGTTATTAACCGGTGAGCAGAAGGACCATTTAACGGTATTGGCTGTGGGGCTCTCGATTGTCTCCAGGGCTCGGGACTAGAAGGACCCTGCAGGCTTGTTTTCATTGTTTAAACAAATGTACGCTGTTAAAGGTGGAGAAAACAGTGCATAGGATTTTGTGGGGAACCAGTTTGTATTTCAAATACACTTTGTATGTTTGCCGGGTTTAAGGGAAGTTTTATTTTTTTTACGTCCTTTCCTTTTGGACGTTAATCCTTTTGTTGAACAGAGAAATGTGTTTTGTGTTCATTGTGTTTAGTTTGAAAAATTTATCATAATTCACACCTGGATTTAATGTAAAATATGCATTCATTCATACATTCGGGAACTCGGTAAGTACAAAAAAAACATTCATTTGGATATTTTGAATGGGGCAGATTTGTATTGTAGGCCTATCCAAGAACAAAATGGAGGCAGTTTCTTGTCTCACTTTTTTTGTAAGCAATATGTTGGACAGCCGTTCACGGGTGGGGTCATTAGAATCTACAGGAGCCTTTGTTCCTGTATACAAAGAAACATCTGAATTAAATGAGAAATTAGATAACCAATCCTATTTTTGCATCTTGTCATATTGTATATTACTTTATTACATTACTTTTGAATTCCAAGTTTTATTTTATTTGGAGATTTTTCCTTCCATTTGGAATGGAAAAACTGAGCAAAGATTAAACTTAAACAGTGCTAAAACTGCGGTGCATTTACTGTAAGTGTTTTCCCGGGATAGTGAGAAAGCGCCATCACGGGAACACATGGCAGACAAAGGAGCCAAATCTATTTGTGAGCTAAGTTCGCCCCCTATTGTCGGCAGGCGATACTACAGCCAGATAAGAATCCTTGATGTACTTGTACAATGTACTCGGAAACCATTTTAATTGTCCTTCGCCGAGGACGTGCATCGTGTTTTTTTCATTCGAAAAAAGCTAGAAGAAAAACCCCAACTTCACAGAGAAGTTGTTTGATTGCCACATTTCACTTTAACGCAATTTAAAGTTTTCTTTTTAGAATTACTTAAATTCCATTATTTCTCTATTATGGTTCCAAAGTATACGTTAAATGCTCTGTAGACCAGTGCCTCCAAAAGCTAGATCCATTTGAAATATTTCAGAAAATATTTTATATAATACATTTCATAGACATAACATTTATTATTTAGTAAGAATGCTTTTGTCCATAGAAAGGCTTTGCGAACAAGCATTTAATTTATCCTTCATCACAGTATCATTGTAAAGCAGAATAGTGTGGTGGCTTGGGATTCCGATCCCCAATGTCATGTTGAGGAATGTGTCAACCGCTAAACAGTTAGATCTGTTTTTTCCTCGTTCGTTTTTCATCCCACTCCCTGCCAGAGCCCTATCTCTGACCCCGGCTGTTAGTTGATGACACCTTTACCTGTCCCTGTCAGACTCCCTTCTCGAACCAGCACTATTGAGTGATCAAAGAGTTTATATGAATACACCCTAACCCGTCCCTGACAGATCCGACTCAGACCCCCACTTTTAGTGGATCAGACCGTAAATATTTCACCCTCATCCTGTTTCTATCCCCTTCCCTGCCAAACATCTGTCTCTATCCTCCCACTCTTAAGGAGTTGATCAAACAATTAATGTGGATTCACCTTCATCCTGTTCTCCTCCTCCTTCTCCCTGCCCGACCTCTGTCTCTATTGTTCTTAAAGGAATTGATCAATGGAGTAAGTGAAGGGTTGGTATGAGCACCAAATGGCCCTTTGTTTGTCTTACAGTCTAACAGACCATCATGTCTGGGGCCCAGGTATCACGTTGTTCAGCTTAGAGAGGGTGTAGGCAGTTTGTGATTGGCTTGATTTGAGTAACTGTAACTCAATAGAAAGGGGGTTGCACCTTTTTATATGTTAACAGCTAATGATCAGAGGTATCTGATAGCCCCGCCCTTGAAACAGAGTCAGCAACTGCATCCTGCTTTGAACGAACTTCTGCAGTCCCCCAGTTATCCCCAGGTCCCCAGTCTGCTCGGTTGGGGCATCCTTGAGCAAGGTGCCCTTACCTCACCCTAAATTACATCCAAGTTCCTTTGGAAAAAAGCATCCGACACATGAGTGTAATAGAATAGAACAGCCGGGCTGTGAACGTTCACCCGCTCTAAACAAGTGCTTTTGTCTTTCCTCCTCCTTGGTTTCCGGGGGTCAGGTGACACCAGTTGCAAGGGGATGACCGAGCGTATTCATAACATCAACCTCCACAACTTCAGCAACTCTGTACTCGAGACCCTCAATGAGCAGCGGAACCGCGGGCACTTCTGTGACGTGACGGTGCGGATCCATGGCAGTATGCTGCGCGCTCACCGCTGCGTGCTGGCCGCCGGCAGCCCCTTCTTCCAGGACAAGCTGCTCCTGGGCTACAGCGACATCGAGATCCCCTCCGTGGTGTCGGTGCAGTCCGTTCAGAAGCTGATCGACTTCATGTACAGCGGGGTGCTGCGCGTGTCGCAGTCGGAGGCGCTGCAGATCCTGACGGCGGCCAGCATCCTGCAGATCAAGACGGTCATCGACGAGTGCACGCGCATCGTGTCCCAGAACGTGGGCCTGACCGGGGCCGGGGGGTTTCCCCTGATCCCGGGGGACTCGGGCCAGGAGACCCCGCTGGGCACCCCGGAGTCGGGCACGTCAGGCCCCAGCAGTGACGCCGAGTCCGGTTATATGCAAGCCACGTCGCAGCACAGCGCCTACAGCTCGCTCTACTCCTACACGGGGCTGTCCCTGCCCAACGGCACGGCCCGCGAGCGCCCGCCCTACGTCACCACCCTGGCCTCCAACTTTGAGGCGGCGGCGGCAGCGGCGGCCGGGGCGGGGGTGGGGGCNNNGGGGGCGCAGCAGCAGAAGGACCAGCAGGCCCAGGACCCGCCCTGGATCACCCGCATCCACGAGCGGTCCCAGCAGATGGAGCGCTTCCTGTCCACCGAGAGCAGCACCCACTGCCGCAAGCAGCCGCGGCCAGTGCGCATGCACATCAAGCAGGAGGCGGAGGACGGCGGCTACGGCTGCTACGACAGCGTGGACGAGTGTGGCCAGGAGGACGGCGAGGCGGCCGAGGGCCGCGAGAGCGAGCCCAAGGGTGAGAGCTTCGACTCGGGCGTGAGCTCGTCCATCGGCACCGAGCCCGACGCCATGGAGCAGCAGCAGTACCTGATGAGCTTCGGCCGCGAGGCGGGGGAGCTGCCCCACGGGGGGGACGAGGGCCCCGTGCAGATCGAGGTGGACGACTCGTCCCCGGAGCAGGGCGGGGACGAGGACGGAGGCTCCTGCCACAGCACTAGTGAAGCGAGCATGATGCAGCCCCTGGGGAACCCCGCGTCCGGCCAGTCCTTGTCCGGCACGCCGCAATACCTGCGGCAGGGTGCAGAATCTCTCACCAGCAACCATAGGATGCCCCTCACCATGACCAGCAACTCCTCGGTGATCGGGCCTGCTGGCAACGGCTACCTGCCCCTGTTCGGCGGGCAGTCGGCCAGCAACAAGCCTTTCTTATTCAGCCTTCCACAGAACATCGTCGGCCCGCAGCCTCAGTTTGTGGCCGTGCCGCCGCCGACGATGACGTCGTTCCCCAACCCCCTGTCGGGACAGCAGCAGGTGTCCTCCCAGCAGCAGCAAGCGGCTGGCGGGATCGGCTCCGGGGAGAAGAAGCCCTACGAGTGCACTCTATGCAGTAAGACCTTTACTGCCAAACAGAACTACGTCAAACACATGTTTGTCCATACCGGTACGTCACGTTCGCTCTCTCTCTCTCTCTCTTGCTTTCGCTCTCCCTCGCCGTGTCACTGCTAAATGGATGTTGTTTGTGTTTCGGTTATTCGTAATGGCAGGTGTTGGATGTATGCGTGTGTGTGCGTTGCCGTGTGTGTTGCCGTATGCCTGCATGTGTGCATACAAGGTGTCTGTGTTTGTGTTTACCTTTTAACTTATGTTCTTGTGATGTCTTGTTCAAACAAGCAACGCATCTGAGAACATAAGTCAGTGAGCCAGCGCTATGGGGCCACCTGTGTCCCTAACCCTTGGGAAATGGATGGTTTGACGCGTGGTTAATGCAGAGTGCGATCAGCGGCACCGCCACAGCGCGTCACTTCAGTCGCTGAGTCAACCCCACCGCCCTGCGCGTCTTTATGATCGTGTTGCTGTAGATCAAATATTAAATGTTGATATTAAAGAGGAGGATAATATTAAAGATGATCTTAAGGGTCGTCCCGATGTGTTGAAGAGTGTTCATCTGCATCACAGCGGGGGGAGATTAACCTCTTCTTTTATATTGCCCACGTATTAGTTCACATAATATAAGTCTATATATAGATCAACTGCTCAGAATTGTTCCTGCGTGTCCCTAATGCTCATACAAGTCAAGTGGAATAGATTGTATTTGTATAGCCCGTCAATCAAAGTTGCAGTCTGAAAGTGCTTCACAGGCCCACATTATAGGATTATAGGAACATACTCATCAAGGAAAAAACCTTGAGGAGTAACCCACAAGAGGGACCCCTCTTTCTTTCTAGAGATGGACAGATGTAAGAGTTTAAGTTGAATGTTGTTTGGAATAGGGGAATGGAGGATAGAGACCATAGCAGCCTAACTAATCTCTCTCTCCCCCTCCCTCTTTCTCTATCCCTTTCTCCGCAGGCGAGAAGCCCCACCAGTGTAGTATCTGCTGGCGGTCCTTCTCCCTGAAGGACTACCTGATCAAACACATGGTGACGCACACGGGCGTGCGCGCCTACCAGTGCAGCATCTGCAACAAGCGCTTCACGCAGAAGAGCTCGCTCAACGTGCACATGCGCCTTCACCGCGGCGAGAAGAGCTACGAGTGCTACATCTGCAAGAAGAAGTTCTCCCACAAAACCCTGCTGGAGCGCCACATGGCGCTGCACAGCACGGGCGCCGCTGCCGTCACCGCCCTGTCCGGATCCCCCATCGGCCCCACGGGGCCCATCTCCATCCCCATGCCCATGGCCATGGCCGAGCCGGGAGCCGGGGTGGCGGCCCCCGCCATGCCGGTGAGTGCCGGCGTGGGGGGCGGAGTGGGGCTGGGGTTGGGCGTGGCCGCGGAGGCCGGCTGCCAGGACGGGACCACCTACGTGTGCTCCATCTGCCCCGCCAAGTTTGACCAAATGGATCACTTCAACGACCACGTGCGCATGCACGTCTCCGACGGATAAGTACAACGACAACAAATTTACAAAAAAAAAAGATGAAAAAATACTTCTTTTTTCTCAAGAGAAAAAAAAAGAATGAGAAATTTAAATGGCACTAGATTTTTCCTTTTTTCGTTTGTTCTTTTGGGGGTATGAAGAGTAATGAGTAGAGACACTGGCACGTTGAGTTCCCAAAAAATGTTTTTTTTTTCTTTTCTTCTCTTTTCTTTGTTTGTTATTCTAAAAGAAAACAGATTGGTGGCCTTAAGGCTTAGTAGTTTGAAACTGATCTACTGGATGGATCCAACTACAGGCCTCTAAATGTGTGCTTTCCTAAAATACTGATTATGTGTTGAACACTACCGAAAGGCCTACACGAGAAACACATTACACACAAACACACATATAATGTAGATATGTTTGTAGGAGTATACAAGTGCATATGTATGTGTGTGTGTGCGTGTGTGTATTTTGCATATGCGTCTATGTGGTCGTTTGTGTGTGTGCGTGTGTGCTTGTGTGTGTGTGTGTGTACGTGTGCATTGCCATGAAATGTTTACCATGGCAGATGTGAGCCCATATTGACCAGTTTGGAACATGAATAAGTCCAAGCTTACTGTGGTATAATTTACAACAACGACGACAGCAAACACACACACATCTGGGTTAGGCTTCATATTCCCTCTAAAATACTGATGGTCACAAGGTTGCCTTCTTATGTAAAATAAAAAAAACAAAAAACAAAAAAAACAAACACAGAGAGTAGTTTAATTTGACACTGGGTTTATTTATTCCCATGATTTTTAAGGGATGACAATGACGCTGTTGTCAAGGTACCAGTTTGACTCATTTTAATTGAAATGCCATGTTCCTGTTAGCAGTCACAGGGGCTTCGCACATGGTTTTATTGTCCATACATGGCTAAGAAAGGTTGAGTTTACTCAATTTCGAGTGTGTTGATGAGACAGTAATCGATCAAAGGTCATTAACACTTTGGAGTTTGAGCTTTTGACTTGTTCGCATACACTGCCACTAATATCTTTAAAGACTGTTAAGGATGGTAGACCACTTCATTTCAAATCCTAACCTAAAAAAGAAAAAAAATGCCTGATGTTTCTTTCCGGCTTTTTTTTTCTTTTGGCCTTTTAGTTAGGGCTTGAGTATGCTGAACGAAACTCCTCCTTCTCTTATCGCTCACATCTTTCACCCAACTGGTAAACCAGTGTTGATTAAGGTGTTATCAAGTGTAGCCCAGTCATGTGGCTGCAATTTTGGAATCTAATTATATCTGAACAGTGTTCAAGCCAGGCTTTCTTTAGGAGGGTACAGAGGGAATAATATCTATCGAACCCGTATAAAAAACAAAAAAAACTGAACAAAAATGCCGTCCTACTTCCTTCCTGGAATCTATGTACAACCTGTTCCCAGGTAGAAACTACAATCCATTTTTTTTTTCTCTCTTGATGCACAGCACCACCTAGTGGCACAAATGGCATGCAACATTTCTGAAAGGAATTACAGTCACAAATCAAGTACAACCACCAATGTCACCGGTATGCTGGTGAAAGGATTCAAAGAATTTAAGTGTACATTCCTTATTTCCGTTTAAAGACAAACAATCAAACAGACCCAGAAGTGGTCGTTTCAAAAATAGTTTGGAGGAGAAATGTGTCAATCAAGCATGAGGTGAAAGTGGTTTGCCTATTATTTGATTCATTTGGTTTTCTTTCTAACTCAGAAACAGGAGCCACATACAACTGCTCGTATCCTCTCCCTGCCGGATATATCGCGCGTCGGCGGTTGTATTGTGATAATATAACGACCCACACACGGCTCCAAGCTGTAGGGTCCTCTTTTTTAAGTGCTATTTTGCACATTGTCATTGAATGCCTGTGCTTAATATGTCATTGTTTCTGTTCCTTTCAAATTACCCTCTACGGTTTTCATTTAATCAATTTAATCAGCAGGAAAAAAACAATAACTTTAATAAGTGGACTGCATTGTTTTCTTGCATATATGTTGCACTGCCTAAACCAATAAGTGCACTACTGTTAGAGATGTTATAGTTCCAGCAGAATCAGCTTTCAATCTTAGCTTTGGTTGTAGAGTAGAAGAGCTTTTTTTTCCTTCCTTCAATTTATTCAATAATAAGCCACCCAACATTTCTTGGCTTTTGTAACTGCTTGCCATCACATATTTACTTTAATTTTCTGTTGTTTTTTATTTAATTTCAATCTATCACTGTGTGTCTATATTTCTCCTTTGAACCTTTTCAATGAACCTACTAATTCCCCCCAAGTGACAAGTGTACATACATTAGGACAGATTCCTATAAAACCATCCAAGCCAAACAAAAACATAAATAATACAAATAACGACAATAATAATAATAATAGTATTCATAATAATAATAATAACAATGTAACAAATGATATGGTATATCCTAAAGTGTATTTGGAAATATCTGGGATGTAATGGTATGCAGTGTGAGATCTGTCAGTGGCCGTCGTGACCCTTCCTCTGTGTTTGTCCGTGTGACGTGTAGCCCAATCCAACTGTTAAGTGAAATGTGTGTGTGAACTCTGCGCTTCCTTCGCAATATGCAGCGCCGGTACTCAGAAGCATCGTTCCAAACCACCCAGGCGGATAGAAAACAGGGCACATGATGTGGATTTGATTTCAGACTAGATCAAATATTGACCTCTTGGTTATCCCTAACCAGAGAGGTGCAGTATCACGTTCGTTGGTGTTGCCGAGCCGCGATTACACACCCTTGTGGCGTCGGTTTCACACTCCACAGAGTACAGTTTCAATTCACACCACTAAAAGGGAACTGATATTTACCATTGGAACACATGTTGACCTAAGAGAAAGCCCGCATTTAATTCGCCCCATCACTAAATCAAAGTACACCAGAGTTCATTAAGGAATAAAAATACACATTTAGGCACTAAACCAATTGGTTGGTTCAATAACGATAAAAAAGTAGCAACTAGTTTTGCCTGTGAATAAGTATGCCGTCTGTCGTGCGTGTGTACTGTTGGTGGTTACCATCTGTAGCGTTGGTCGCCTGCTACTTTGTCTTTACACAGCACCACCAAGGTTTTCTCTATTGCCTTAACAGACAATGCACTATATAGAATATAGAATATATATAAAGCAACTGCCGGGATATCTCCAACCGCATTGCTATGGCACACTGCTCATATTTTGGATTTATTTTTGATCTGCTCAGTACAGACTCAAGCACTGCCAAACTAACATCGCGATGTATCTGAAAGCAAAGACAAATATACTAGTTTAGTTGTGTTAGTGAAGTGTGTGTATTTGGTGATCTAGCATTCCTTCTTGGCACTTATCTGCATCTCGCAGTTTACCTAAATTTGCATATTTTGTATTATACATATATTAAATGCACTATTGACTGTAGCTAGACGCGTCTTCTTTATAAATCTGCTTGTTATCATTGGTCTTTATAGTCGGTTAGCTTAGTTAGCTTGGCGTTGGTTTCTTTTCCGGATTCATGCTATACAAAATGTTTCTTTAAAAAAAAAAAAAGAAGAAAACCAGTGATCCAGATGAGGGCTTAATGACTGATTCTTATGGTCCGTCAACGTTCTGTATTTATTGTAAGGTGTTGAATGGCAAACAAGGGTTTAGCGAGGAGATCTCCTGACTTTTTATTTTAGCTTGTGCGGCATGACCTTCCACATGGCGGAGACGCCACATGTTGCTCGGTACCCGTCGTTCTCCTCTTCTCACATTGCTTCTGATAGCCATTATTCTCGTGCTTTTATTCATAATCCTCAATGTTGCAAATGGTCTGGCATTTTTAAATGCAATATTTTTTTTTTGCAACACACCCCTTCACCACGACCAATTTCTCAATTGTGCTTCTGTAATTGCTAGATTTAAAAGAAAAAAGAAAAGAAAAAAAAGAGACCTTTCGTTTGTAAAGTGTATGCTATACATATATTTTTACAGAACAAACGTGGTAACATAGATAGCCTTGAGTCAGCAGCTTTTTGTATGGTGTTTAGACGATATTATTGTTTGTCGTGTGTGTGTGTGTGTGTGTGCGCGTGTGTGTGTGTGTGTGCGCCTGCACACAGTCCAGGGTCTACGTCGGTGTCCCTTGTGCGTTCTTCTTCATCGTTATGCATCTTCATTTCCGAACCTAATCCCGCATTTTTCTGGCCATCATATTGACTCGTCTATTCATAGTTGGGCGTGATATGATAAAGCTACTTTAGCAGCTAAGATGTCCTCCGTGTGTGCTCGCTCCACACACACACAAAGTCTGTCGAGATAAACGAGACAGGAACACATAAGAAGCACGGCTAGTAAGCAGAAAGGGTTTGGGTCCGTGAGGATACGTCTGTCATTCTCTTCAGTCTTCACACTTCATTCACCTTTCATTCTCCATGCATGTACCAAGTCTCAAAGTTCAACTGTAAACTGTAACTCGTACTAAGATGCAACTCAACTCAATGAATATTCAACGACAGCTTTCTTTCCTTTGGTCCTACTTCAGTACATACAAATAACTAACTTCTTATAAATATACGTTGTATATAAGACCATCTTCACACAGATACAGAAATACATTTTCAGATAGTTAGATAAAGAAATACATGCAGCTAGGTGATACCTTCTGGGATATAGGGGATACGCCTATCAAGTGCCTATTTAAACTATACAACATATTCATAGATTTGCTCTCCTCCGTTGCACAAATACAGTATATACACAATGGTCTATTGAGATGACACTATTTATGCTTGACTGCTTGAAGGACGTCGTTCACCGTGGCTGTATCCTTTTGAGAGACCCCTTTGAAATACCCGGCATGTTCTATTCACAAAACATGATATATGCAGTTTAATTTGCAGCTGGCATTTAATATATTTATGGAGGATTAAAAGATTAACGGAATTCTGGTGCTTGATAAAATAAAATAAAACTGGCCTTCATTTTTAGGTTTTAATCATTTAGTTTTATTTTCTCTGATAGGAAGATTATTCAAGTGAGGTTCCCTTGCTGTTTGGGCATTTGTTTTTTTTAGTTCAAGTCACATTAGACAAATTGAAAGAGAAAGTAGCCTTGTAAAGCACATCCATTCTGGTACTAAAACCCAAGGCTTTACCATCGGAATACATCTTGTGAATTTATTTTGCATTATTCTGTTTGGAACTTTCTCTGTCACTGAATTTAAGCCCATTTTACCGCTTGAATTGTACTTCTATCACTAATTGGTTGCTGAAATTGTCATTTTTTTATTACAAATGTTGGCTGGCTGTATTGATAAGCAAGCCTTTAGCAATCATACAATCACGTCAAAGAAATGTGTGTAATGTTGGATGCTGATTGAAGGCCTTGACCCCATAATGCGGGGTTGCCAGAATAGGAGCACAATCGTCCTTTTTAGCTTTTATAATTCTTGAATTGGAAAATGGGGATAACTGTTGGTATTCGTTGCCCCTTGAAAAATATTAGGCGCCAACACTTTGACGGTGATAATACACAAAATATTAATAATTGCAGTGTCGCCTGTAAGGATTGAATTGCTCACTTTCTTCTTAAGTTTAAGATAGCACAGTAATTCCCTTAATTTCTCTTTTACATCCTCCCAAAATACACAATCTACACAGAGTAAAAATAGGAGAGTATAGCTATGAGTGAAACCGTAATGTTAAACATCTTGACAGACATGTAGTTTACATAAACCTATTTTTAAGATATTTAAAAAACAAAAACAGATAACTTCATACCGCTTGTCCCTTCCACCCAACCTCCATACCACACTCAGACGTTTTCTTGTACAAGTTTTTTGCTAAGCTACTACACACTGACCAGAAACATGTAACAGTAGGCTTATCCTGGATAGCCTGGGATAGCCTACAGCTATCAAAGCTATTAAACATCCCTATGCTAACAGCCGCCATGCTAACTTTTGCAGTAACACAGATGCTATACTTGCGGTTGGCTTTCTCAAATACATTTATGAAATATAAAAGAGGTTAACCAGCATGTGCCACTTATGAGTTATACTAAATACACCCTCTTGTCACCACACAGTTGCATTTAAAGAGCTTTGATTCAACTAAATCGTTATTTTTGTTTTGATGGGGGATATATATTTTAAAGAGTGTCCCTTCCAGTTAAATATTTTCTTTCGGTTGTGAAGAGTTTAATTTTGGATATAGTTTAGCCTACAAAGACCTTACATGTAGCCTGTTCTGTGTTTATCGGTCGCGATCCTACGAGAGCTATCTGAACATATAGTTTTCTAAAAATGTCAACAACAAAAAAGCAACCCAAACTGAAAAAAGTACACATTCCTACGAAGCCCAGCACATTCCAGCCCAGCTAGGTGTTCTCCATCTTCTTCCGCACTAACCCACATAACAACCAGTCCTGATTTCACCAGGCTCACCCCTTTGACACGTCGGTCCGCGCGCCTGCCGTAGCGAGCACTGCCCCTGCTTTGTTTCCCAAAGTCGAGAGAGAAAAAAGGGTACCCATAATATATCTTACATTTTAGGAATAATCATTTAATCATTCTGAGAGGAGAATAAGATCTAAGATCGAACAGCCAGCGATTACATGATAATTGTCAGAACAGGCATGCAAACTTTCAATTAAAAAAATGTAATGTAGCACTAGTGTTTGAGATAAAGGTGTGGTCGTGTGCGAGATGGGGCCATTAGTATCGCTAGAGGCCATTTGAATTGCTTGTTTGTTATTATTTAAAAAATACCAAAGAATGGTAAGAATATTTAGGATATTAGGATCTGTATTTTAGTGTTAGGGAGAAAATGTCTATGTGTGTGTTTCCTATTACAGTATGGACTTGTATAATCAAGATTCCTAGTTGATTTGATTTAGTTGTGTGTG
>JAOSLM010000148.1:7478122-7493252 GCA_025629765.1 Eleginus gracilis
GGGGCGGGGGGGGGGGGGGGGGGGGGGGGGGGGGGGGGGGGGGGGGGGGGCGAGGGTTCCTCCTTGGGTGCCTGGGGGGGGAACCTGTACTAGAAAAACCCTAACTCACCTTAGCAACGCTGGGAGAGGGCCGTCAGAATAGATCCATCAAGCTACTCCTTAAGCTCATCCCTTCATCCGTGTCTCTCCCCGTCTCGCTCCCTTTCTCTCTTTCTCCCTCTTTCTTTCCCTCTCTCCCTCTATCCCCCTCACTCTCCCCCACGCTCCCTCTCCCTCCCTCTCTCCCTCCCTTCCTTACGGGTGAGTGGGTCTCATCTGTCTCTGTTTCTTTAAGGGTGGGTGGGGGGATTAAGTGGACTGGTAAAACCGTGATTTAATGATCTTTCCATGGACTTGTTCACCACTGAAATGCATGAGAGAAAACAAGGCGAGCCACTGGAGGAGTCACCCCCTCAGAGGGCGGGATCCGAGGCCCTGCAAGGCTTTTGATAGCTTAAGCTCAGGGTGCTTATTTTTCACGCTGCCATGTGATTCGCTTTGGTGTTTTTGGTGCTGGGAAAACCTGGGAGTGGTGGTATGTCCCCTTCAATAGGGGCTGTGGATGGAAACAAAGGCCCCCCGAGCAAACAATGTGATAATTAGTATATGATAGCTCAATAACGATAATGCAGCGGGAATGTTAATGAAGTTTAAAAACACATGGGAAAAGCAGCAGATATAAAGGACTATATTAAACAGATCAACACCCCTCCTCTCCATCTTAAAGGAATTGTAAAGAATGATATACATACATAAACATGAACACACAAAACCATTGTCCTGTTTTTTGTTTGATACTCCTTTTCAATGTATGAAGAAAAACAAAATTTGTTTAAGAATACAAGCAATTCCTCCATCCCATTGTGTTTTTGCAGATTGTATTTGTGAGTGTTTGTATGGTGTGTGTTTGTGTTTTTCTGTTTGTGTGTTTTGTATCGTATTCACATGCTGGCTTCATTTCTCGTGAACGAGCTGAGCTAAGGACTATTTTAAAAACATAACCCGGGCAAAGTGGTGGGAAAGCTTGGGAAAACCTTACTTACTTCAGCCAATCATTGGCCCAGTGGCCTTGGTAATTATGGAATAGTCGAAAAGTACGAAGAGGCATTACTACACAGTATTATTATACAGCTAATTATTATAAAACATCCCCCAAATATCTTTAGGGGACATATAATTGACTGTGTACAATTAATCAATGCTATGCTGCAAATAAAAATAGATGAAGCCACAATAAGTTGAAAACAATGTAGGCAGATGTTTGTTTTGAGGGAGCAGCGCACTAATAGGCCAAACAGCATTGTCGTGCGAAAACAAGTTAATGATACAATGAGGCCAGTTAGCACCTATTGGGGTTAATACTTTTAATCTGTCCAGAGATTATGGGATGTCAGACCGACTGAAGACCACTGTGCTGTGGTTCAAACCCATTATCTCTCTGAGAGGGGGCCTCACCCACACACACTCTAAAGAAATGACTAATCATGGTATGATGGTTAGCTGGCAGTGGTGCTGTGGGCCTTGAATATGGGCCTACATTCACGGGTATAGACATAAATGAGTAAACCCAACGATTTTTCAAAACCAATTATGTCTCCTGCCGACCCAAAAATAGTAAAAATCAGATTTGACAATACTTGACCATAATAAAATGTATTGGTGATGTAAAACAGGTATTCTGATGGTTTGTTTAAGTGCACTCACATAATCAAAAACAGTCTGACTTATGCACTGGTGTCAGTGTTAGCATAACCATGTACTTACATAACAAATGGTTTCATAGTGAGCTGGGGGTTAAGCCTATAGATCTAGGCTGCACAACCCTCCCCCCCATCCATCCAGATGAAGCCATCTGTTAGTGAAAACATGCCATGCAGTTACAGTCATTTACTAAATATGACATTCCAGGTTCAGACATGTATGCAGAAAGGTTAAGAAAAGCTTAATGTATGGATACCACAAATGTAACAGCAAACAGCACCTGAAGGGATGATTGCAAGAGATGTGTGTAGGCCTACTGTTTTTCAGGGATATTAACAGACTTTAGTTATCGGTTAATAATTGATCTATAACCGATCATCATAGTTGATCATCTTTGCTCTCCATTCGATTTGTAATAGGCTTACGGATGCATCAATAACATGGCAATATAACCGTAGTAATTTACTTTATAGATGTTGTTGATGATGATAAGATTGTCTATATAGGCAATGCCATTTAGAATTTAGAATTTACCTCGTTGTATAGTAGCATTAATTTACTAAATATTATCATCATCATTGATAAAAACAAAACAGGACTAGTGACGTGCATCAACAACACGTGGCTTACCTACTGCGTTTATTAAACAGCCTGACAAGATTGCTGTGTCGGACATGATTGGACAACAGGAGTAAATCTGTCTGCCAAATCCCTCGGCCAGAGAGCTGCTTTAGCCAGGACAACGTTATGCGCTGTACGTCCTCTTTAGGAGCGAATGTATTCAATTCACAAGTAGGTTACTACAAACAAGGCGCGAATTCGTATGCTTTTTTAGTTCGGAAGGTTTTCGCTACGAGGTTAGAGAAGTTCGAATCATTTAATTGTAGCTCGCTGCGATACGCTTTGCTGTTATTAATCAGTCACGACCTACAGTGGGACACACGACATTAGAGACGAGCGGTGCATGTTAAAATGAATAAGTTAAATAAAAGAGAGAAATGAAAAGACAAGGCTGATCATTGACAGACTTTATCGTGACGGTGCACGTCACACACGCGACACAAGGTAGGCATACAGGAGATCACTCCAGACGATGTGCGTCCGTGTGTGTGTGTGTGTGTGTGTGGGTGTGTGTGTGTGTGTGTGTGTGTTCGGATCCATAAAACAGGTGTTGTAGGATAGACTACAACTACCACACAGACACTTCTTGCCATCTGCATATCTTCTCTCTAAATCAATTGACTTGAATAAACTGAATGGACAGTTGACTCTATGCTCAAAACATCTCTTTTAACTTGAACATGTTCATTACATGTTCGGGACATTCCTTCAGCTGCCACCCTGGTCGAGTTGGCTGCTAGTTATTCGTTTTATTGACATGACATGAGACGCATATTCATCCACAGTAAGAGACATTAAATACAGGTCATCAAGGAGCAGGCAGGTCTTAGACCTTGTACTTAAAGGTATCCTATGGAGCTCACCATGTCAATTAGTTGATTCACTATATTAACACTCTATCTGGCAGATTATCCTGCCCCCTAGCACTACTGCTGTTAGATATTGGTATCATATTATATGTGTGTTCTAACCTCTTAGTCTCTCTCTCTCTCTGCCAGGCAGGGTGCGGTCGAGATGTGAGGGGTCGTCATGCCGCTGGTCAAGAGAAACATCGAGCCACGCCACCTCTGCCAGGGCGCTTTGCCCAAGGGCATCGGCGGGGAGCTGGAGTACGTCACCAACAACTCCCTGTCTGCCATCATCCGCCAGCTCAGCTGCCTCAGTGAGTCTTGTTGTCTGATGGCACCCGCAGTCCTACAGCACAGAAACCAGAAAATAACAACCATTATCCACACGGGTTGCCAAAATGCCTGTGTTACAATGGTGGGGCAGGATAGTCGTTTTTGAGTACCTGTGGCGAATAACAAAAACAAACACATCTAGAACGCATCTTTTATGGTTAATGTCTTGCGTTGAATTTATTGAGGGGAGTTTGGTGCTGCTGTGCTGTGTGTTTGATCGCTAATTCGACATTGAACTTGTTATTCACATTTAAATTAATTTATTGTAGATGACTCGGTATATGAATTCCTGGTCATGAAGAAACATGGAAAGCGTATTTATTAGTGCCAAAATAATGTAGTTGTATTAAGGGAAACCAAACCGGTTCAGGAACACTGTTGTTTACTGTGCGTGCGTGCGTGTGCGTGCGTGTGCGTGCGTGTGCGTGTGTGTGAGAGAGACAGGATTTAATGAAGTTAGAGGGGCTTAGGATTTCGGTAAAGCTTTAGAGGAGAATAAAGCCAGTCAGGAGTGCAGAGACACAGACCATGAGTCTACTGTTTGCCTCACTTACAGTCCGTTTTGGGCAGGATGGTGTAGTAGCTAGGAGGGTGTTTGTCTCCCTAAGGACAAAATGTTCTGGGTTCCATCCGCTAAATAATGAAATGGTTAAAGAAGTTTACCGGAACACATGAGAGGATTCAATCAAGTAACCCTTCAGTTCCCCAACAACCTCCAGCTCCGAGTCCACACATGATAAAATACAATCTAAATAAAAGCTACTGAGTGCCCAACGCCCTTGATCCATGTTAATTTAAATGAAAATCTGTATCAATGAGATAGACTCCTTGTAACCACAACAAGGCGGTAGCGCTTGGTTAAATGTTGTCCACAGACACAATAAACATGCAGTCCTGCATCAACCATTTGATGTGAAAAGATGTGGGCCATAAATGTATGTATCTGATGTATTTTGTTAGTTGTTAAACAAACTAAACCGTGAATTGTCAACATTGACCCTGACACTGAGTTTCATCATAATCAATCTAACTTTTTTACATTTCCTCTGGTTTCAGGCAAACATGCAGAGGACGTTTTTGGAGAGCTGTTCGACGAGGCAAACACCTTCTATGTGCGTGCCAACTCCCTGCAGGACCGTGTCGACCGCCTGGCTGTCAAGGTCACCCAGCTGGACTCCAGCGTGGAAGAGGGTGGGTCTGGGGGTAGGGGGCCCTAAGGGGCTAGACGGTGGTCTGGGTCCCTATAGGGGACTGGCCGTGAATCGCTCAGGATGACTAGTCTGTGTGTCATGTTCATGCTCATTCCTGTCTTGTGGACATCTCAGTAAGATGTCCACTATCTAACCTTTAGACCGCATTGAGCAAAGATTATCTTGCCACTACCTGCTCCTTGATGACGTTAACGACCTTATTGTGGGATTAAGAAAATTTAGCAAACAATTTAGTTTTCAGACATAAACTTATAGTTCTTCATGACACACAAACCTCTTGCAATATGCACTTTTTAAACAACCAAAATTCAAGATGTTACTGTTGAATCTTACACAAAAGAAGGTCACGTGTGTCATTGTCTTCCTCTCTATGCACCTCAGTGTCTCTTCAGGACATCAACATGAGGAAAGCATTCAAGAGCTCCACCCTCCAGGACCAGCAGGTGGTGTCCAAGAGCACTACACCCACCTCCGTGGACCACCTGTACACCGCCAGCGAACCGCCCCCGCCCCTTGGCGGCCTCAACGCGTATAGGTAAGGCCCGGAAACTGTAGTAATGTACCGGAAGAGATTAAGAGAATGTCTTAATAAAGTGAATGGGTGGCTCCAGTGGTAATTGAACCCCTAACCCTGACAGTATTAACACTGCTCCCCACCAGTTGGAAAGAATTTAGGTGATTCTTCACTAGATTCACCTTGCTTTATTCTTTCACTCCTTCATACAAATTAACAATCTCAGTGAGCAGTGAGTTTATTTCGATTGTCTATGTGGTAACTGCAGTTCTGTGAACCCCGCTACAGAGAGGACAACGTGGATGCCATGAAGTTCTACACGGACCCGTCGTACTTCTTCGACCTGTGGAAGGAGAAGATGCTGCAGGACATGGAGGAGAAGAAGAAAGAGCGGAGGAGGCTCAGAGTGAGTCTCTTCCTTTAACTCAACTTTCTCGTCAAACAGATTGTTTTTTATAGCTTGACTGTAAACATGACAATAGTGTAAGGAGCATGAGCTTTATGTGACTTTGTTGCTATAACAGTGAGATGGAATGACATGTATCATAGGGCTGGTGGCCACTAGGTGCATTTGTTACGGGGTAAGCGGGTTTAGCCACTGATAACAGAGCGGGACAAAAAGTTGGATGGACGTGAAGTATTGTTATTGGGTGGAATGAAATTTCCAGATGCAGACTTGGACTTCTGTCGGTTATGAGTGATCAACATGGGAAGTGTGTGTGTTTCAAGACTTTCAAGTTAAGGTCTTTCAATTTGAGCTAAGGCCAAATCATTTTCCCATTTGATGCTCAAATAGCTGTGTAGGACAACAATCAAACAAGCAGATGGTGGATATATTCTAAGAAGGACCTAACAGGTGTCTTCTCTGTGAAGGAGCAGAAGCGTCTCGTGGACAGCAGCACATTGCAGCGTGAGGCCAAGAAGGTGCGGAAGGCAGGGAACCGCCGGCAGGAGTGGAACATGATGGCGTTCGACAAGGAGCTCCGCCCGGACCACCGCCGTGCCCAGAGCCTCCGGCGGGGGGGCTCCTTGGAGGGGTCTCTGTCCCCAGACGGCAGGCATGTCTTCTGTATTCTTTAGGCGCCACGGAGCCAAGTCACTCAAACAAAATGAAGAAGGAAACGGATAAAAGTTTTAGAAGATTTATTTAGAAATTTTAAATAGTAATATACTTATATCTTTGTGAGCCACTACACTGAGAATACATATTCTATTATGTATTTAAAAAATATTATCCTCGTTATGTATTTGTTTTTATTTAAGTTTTTACATCCAATGGATGTAAAATCCATTGGAT
Organism: Eleginus gracilis; assembly: GCA_025629765.1. Taxonomy (NCBI): domain Eukaryota; kingdom Metazoa; phylum Chordata; class Actinopteri; order Gadiformes; family Gadidae; genus Eleginus; species Eleginus gracilis. The sequence continues at coordinate 7,484,687 of JAOSLM010000148.1, forward strand.
CACTGTTTTTTTTAACAAAATGCATCTCTCGCCTGTACTGTGACTAATGTCACAGTACAGGCGAGAGAGATGCATTTTGTTAAAAAAACATTAGTCACAGTCGCCTGTACTGAACCATTTTAGGAACTCCCCAAATCTGCATGTTTCATTCTTTGAAGTGGTTAAAGTAACATTATTTTCCCCTCGAGGCAATTAAAGTCAGTAGCGTAAATAGAGTTTCTTCCTGTTCCTGACTATCCAGACGGGACCTCCCAGACTTCCCAGTGCCCCCCTGCCCGCCGCATGCCAGCCATCATCCCAAGGGGCATGGCAACGTGGCGGCCAACCACTCGCCCCCCGCAGAGCACGAGTATCAAAGCATCGAAGCACACTACGGGGGTGGGGCTCCAGGATACACCAAAAAACGAAGTCACTCAGCTGAGCCAATCAACGGCTTCCCTCTGCCTCCTGTGGACTACAAGTACGGTGGCCGGGCTGAAGGGTTTTGGGCGATGGCTCTATAATCTTCCTTATTAAAATAATATAGATCTAGAAAGATATAATAATGATTTATATTTTGTTTCATTTATTATTTTAATGCACAATATAATATAAACATATAATAATTGTATTTAATAAAGTACATTTATCAAACCGAAATACCGTAAAAAAAATACATAACAAAGGAAACAAGAGTTAAATGATTGAATAAAATCATTATTTCTTTATATGCCATTTCGTTTTGAGATATGTTGAGTTTTACATGTAAAATGTAAGAACTATGTTCATGGTAATGACCAAACTAACCCTGTATCTTTACCTATCTAAAGAATCACTGTATCTCTACCTGTCTAAACTAACCTGTATCGCTACCTGTCTTTACTAACCCTGTATCTCTACCTGTATAACAAAGTAACCTGTCTCTCTCTACCTGCCAGGTCAGCAGAGTTCCCCACCAGCTCCAGACACCCACCCTCAGGTCCCTCCATTCCCTCCACCCTGACTGCATTCGCCTCTCCTGTGGGTGCTCTGCCCCCCACCCCTCACATTGGCCCAGGCTACTCCCTCCCACCCATACCTGCCCTGGGTAGTCGCATGGCCGTGGCTCCACCCCCTCCCGGACCCCCGCCTCCTCCCCTCCCTCCGGCCCCTTCCCCCCACATGGTGGGGTACGGTAAGGGAGGCTCGATGGCGTCGGACTCCAAGCCTGGGGGAGACGCCAGGAGTGACCTGCTCTCAGCGATACACATGGGTGAGTGGAAGCGGAGAGAAGCTGTGTTAAAGAAAGCTCTGAGTCAATCCTGGAAGTGATATCGCTTTACCAATGGCTTTCTTTGACAGAGCGTGTTTTAAGAGCCAGATGTGAATATTATATAATGTTATATTATATAAGATGTGCCTCATCATCCTAGATGCACAGAGTTACAGGACATTTGCAGTTGGCTAATACAAACTCCATCTGAAGAAGGCTTGTTTTAGACATTATGTTACACAATGTGTATTTTATTACATTATATTATGTGTTGCACAGGAATCCATCTGAAGAAGGTTTGTATTAGACATTATGTTACACAATGTGTATTTTATTACATTATATTATGTGTTACACAGGAATCCAGCTGAAGCAGGTTCAGGAGCTTCAAGAGCAGCAGAACAAGCCAGTTGGGAACGATGTGGCGACCATTCTGTCACGACGCATCGCCGTAGAGTACAGTGACTCAGACGACGACTCAGAGCTCGAGGACAATGATTGGTCGGATTAACCCATCAACTGAACCTTGGGGTCTAACAATCTCGGATCCAGCAATTTGACAATGCTAAAGCTGAACTTCTTGGGGAAACTTGTTGCATGTAACGGTCGTCTACAGAACCCAGCCCCCGGCAACAAACAGGGTGTACCTGGCGCCATCTAGTGGAATTATTCTTAAAACGTATTTATTTGCTCGTTATTTATTTAAGTCAGTTAACTTAAAAGACATGTTGAAAAGTTTTTCAGGTTGTGTATCTTTTTTGTGGTTAGCAACAATAAATGGTAGCTAGTTTCAGGTCATACATGTCTGAATATTTTGTTCTGTCCACCATTTGATTTTATATGGAGATAATGCTGTTATAAATCCTATAAAACAATGGTTAGGATCTAATTCTTTCCATTCGCCAAAGTAATAATTTTCTGGCTCATTGTATACGTTTCAAATGTTGGACCCTATGATGAAGTGTTTCTTATGAATTTTTCTGAAGCTGCCTCAAAATAGTTAATGAAAGAATGCATTTTCCCATACTTTAATTTGAAGATAAAACAATCAGAATAAGGTTTAGCAAAGATATGCATAGATTATTACAATTAACGTAAATGTGTCATGTCAAAAATTTGTGTCATGACCGAAGTGTGTAAATACATGAACTATCATATATGTTTGTTCCTTTTTGCATATATCCTGTCTTTACAATTTCATATGATTTTATGTAGGTCGGAGGATAGACCTCTGCTTTAAAAATCTGATGTTAGAGTGGCACAATTAGTATTGGACAAAAGATGAACAATCGAATGCATAATCAATCAATAAAAGGTATTTAATTATACCCTGCAATTTAAAATATGCGTGAATAATGTTAAAATGGTCTGCTCACTTAACTCCTATTGTGAATAATTAAAAACAATTTATTCATAATATTATACATAATCAAAAAGTTGTTGATTATAACCTGCATCTTCAATTAAAGAAAATTAAAGCGTCGACGTGCCTGAGTCCCATTCTATGTTCTCTGATTGTGATGCTCCTCCCAAACCGTGTTCCGGACTCCAGTCATTTTCTACTCACCGCAGCTCTATGTCCGACAGTTTAGCTCTTATTGTGAAGCTCCTCCCCATTCCTGATCCCTCTTCTGTACGGTGGATGGAAGTAACCTGGACCATTCATATCGACACAAGGTATGTGTGTATCCAATCGCTATAATTCTTATTTTGTTTAACGTTAAATGTATCACATTCTGGCGTAGTTTGCCGTTTATTCTTTACGTAATCTAAAAAAAGCAATCGATATCTCGAAGCTATCAAGTTAGGAGTGAGTGGCTAGCTGGTCACATGACCAAACCAGCTTTGCGACTTAAATACAACCATGCTCATTATGACCAACGAGGGAAGCTAATATATAAATCACTAAAGTTAGCGATAGATATGTTGTGTGCCTTTCATCTCAAATGACAAGGTACTGTTCTTGCAGTGGTAGAATAACCTGTACAGTAGCCGAGCAAGCTACTGTACAGGTTATTCTACCACTGCAAGAACAGTTGACCGTAGGGTAGTGCTCGTCGGTCGTTGGATTGGCTGGTTGTAATTGTACTACGTAGGCACATTAAATTTGTAGTACGTATTATCAAATTTGCTTGTACCTTAAAATGACCTCGACATGTCTGTACTCAATACTGATCGATAATGATTGTATTAATGTTGTTGTAAAATCACATCCTATAACCGCGATATTGTACAAATAAAAAATACTGTCCGGTCCGTAACTTTCCCTTTTGTTAACATGTCATTTTTCTACAGTAGCCCAGAACTCGAAAACGGCTTTGTTAGCTTATTTTAGTAATCTAAAGATCTTACATTTACTTGTAAAGTAGGACTTTTAGTTTGACAGAGGAAATAACAAAAAAAACAGCGGAAGGAAACTCAAGAACCTAATTAGTTGACGCTTGGCTACTTGATTATGTCGAGGACAATGTCATCATTTGGGAAGTACGTTCTGTCATCTTATGGGTCAGTACAGGCCACCGTAGCTTCTATTGCTTTTGACTCTGTGTGTTGCTTAGTATTTTCTGTGTCTGTGTCTGTGTCTCTTTACAATGCATGTTATTATCATCTGACAGTGAAAAGTTTGGGTCAAGATGGACACGGCTAATCTTCCCATGATCAAGGACGAGGAGAGGGAAAGCCTGTTTGGATATGTACACGGCGTTTCCGGTCCAGGTGTGGAAAATGTCTGTGTGTGTGTGTGTGTTATCCTTGGCAATAAAACCAGTCATCTTAAACATAAATCTAAAACCCCATGATAACAATTTCACACAGATTAATGAATAAATATAAGTTGTTTACCTGTGAAAGGTACTTGATGTTTTCTTTTTATCTCTCTACATCCATTGCTGTTACCCTGGGTAGTGGTGACGGCCACTTCAATGGCGGGAGCGGCTATGTATGAGCTGGTGCGCGTGGGCCACAGTGAGCTGGTGGGAGAGATCATCCGCTTGGAGGGGGACATGGCCACTATCCAGGTCTACGAAGAGACTTGTATCCCTTACTCGCAATGACTTTTGGTGGGGCTGTGTCTCATTGTGAATCTGTCTAGTTGTGATTCTGCATCTAGGTGCCTGTCTTTCTAGGTATGGGTCTTGGTCTAGATGTTATTCTGTGTCTAGGTGTGGATCGTTGTCTAGATGTTATTCTGTGTCTAGGTGTGGATCGTTGTCTAGATGTTATTCTGTGTGTAGGTGTGGGTCAGTGTCTAGGTGTGGTCTCTTGTTGTCCCTCCTGAACCTGCTGCCACAGCGGGTGTATCCGTGGGAGACCCTGTCCTCCGCACAGGGAAGCCCCTCTCGGTGGAGCTCGGCCCGGGCATCATGGGCTCCATCTTCGACGGCATCCAGCGGCCGCTGAAGGACATCAACGACCTCACCCAGAGCATCTACATCCCCAGAGGGGTCAACATCGGAGCCCTGAACAGAGACATCAAGTGGGAGTTTACCCCCGGTCAGAGCATCAGAGTAAGAGAGAGACACACCTCCACTTTCACAATCAGTTAACTGACTAGTGGTCTTCAAACGGTGGGATGCGACCAATAAGTGGGTCTCGGTAGAGGACCAAATGGGTCGTGTGATGGCCACAATAAACCTTATATTATGACCTGTCGTCATTCTATGTTGTTGTTCCAATATACAACATACATGTTTGTCTTTAACTTTCTATCTCTGCCTATGTCTATGTCTCTCTCTCTCTAGGCTGGCAGCCACATTACAGGTGGGGACATCTATGGAACGGTGTACGAGAACTCTCTCATTAAACACAAGCTGATGCTGCCGCCACGGAACAGGGGGACCGTAACGTGGGTCGCACCAGCAGGAAATTACGATGTCACTGTGAGTCGCTTCTTTCAAAATAAAAGTTTGCCGATATCTAATGTAGGAAGCTTATGAAACCCTTTTAGACTAGCATTGTGATTAACTAACATACAAATAAAAATAATACAGCTTTATGAATACACTTTTTCTGACTATCTTTGCAGTTGAACAGATTCTCAACAAGACGGTTGTTTTTTGGTTCTGTCTTGTTTCATTAGGATGTTGTTCTTGAGCTGGAGTTTGAAGGAGTGAAGGATAAGTTCAGCATGATGCAGGTGTGGCCTGTGCGCCAAGTCCGCCCAGTAACAGAGAAGCTGCCAGCCAATCACCCGCTGCTCACTGGTCAGAGGGTGCTGGATGCTCTGTTTCCGTGAGTAGTTATATTTTGTGGATATTAATCTAGAAACATAGGTATAAATAAAAAAATTATTTAACTTAATTCCAGATAATACTGTCTACAGATGGTTAATTGGGCTTCACAACGTCTAGAATGTGTTGTGTTCAGTTTCAAAGTTGGTTCCACTAGAACTGCTCATGTTTAAAATTTGTATGTTCCGTCTTTGAATCCCCTTGACTTTTGTAAATGAACCATTTGTTAATTCACTTTAGCATACTGACAGTAGGAATTACTAGATGGGAAGAGAGTGAAGTTTTTCCCTGTGACAAAAAACATGGATACCTGATTGAATATTGTTGGCATTTAGACACATATCTGAAAGAATTAAGCAAATAATGTACTGTATTGCTAAATAACGATGCATGATTAACATTTTTAAATATCACAAAAATGTAAAAATCTCTCTTTTACTTTGTAGCCTTTTATCGACCTTAGCGGACCTCTACTGATAATTTCTCATTAATATATGCTCGTCTCAACGTCCTGCTCCAGGTGTGTGCAGGGCGGGACCACGGCTATCCCCGGAGCTTTCGGCTGCGGCAAGACGGTCATCTCCCAGTCCCTGTCTAAGTACTCCAACAGTGAGGTCATCATCTACGTGGGCTGTGGAGAGCGAGGAAATGAGATGTCAGAAGTACTGCGAGACTTCCCTGAGGTGCGTCGAAGAACTGTGGATCTGAGACCAAATCTTCTGGGTTTCTATGGGCTCTATTCACCTGGCGGCCATCTTGGTTCTAATTTGGCATTCCGGTTGCCGCACAAAAATGGAACTAAGACGACTACTAAGGGAATACGTTTGTATCCACAGGATAAGATTGCCAAATTACACCAAAGCTGATCTGTGACTCAAAGAATCACAGGTTTCATAGTTGTATGAAAAAAATGGCATGCATTTGTGGCTCTATGTTCACATATTAATTTGGTTTGCAGTTCACAAATATTGACATGGCAAATGTATTGTTTGCTTTTCCCATATATTCTAAACCGGTTAATCTGTTTGAAAAAGGGTCTATTTACAGAGTGCCGTAGGGGGACTAACAATTAACCGATCAGACGCACAGGCAGGACTAACGCTGTTGTGGGACATTATCAAGCTGTGCGACAGAACCTAGCAGGAGTAAAAACGAGTTCAGAAATCAGTGTTGACTTAAAACGGTGTGGAAGGATCAAATGATACATGGGTAGTATGTCCCCAGTTAATCCTCATGTCTAATCCTACAACATAATGTGTGGTTTGTGTTGCTTGGCAATAGCTGACTATGGAGGTGGACGGCAAGGTGGAGAGCATTATGAAGAGAACGGCCCTGGTCGCCAACACATCCAACATGCCCGTAGCTGCCAGAGAGGCTTCCATCTACACAGGTAACGGACACGGCTTTCTGAAGAGGCTCCTGTTTACACTATGGTTCCTCTTTTTCTTCTTCTCATTAGACAGATAGTCCACAAACCTTTTTTTATACATATGCACATTTAAATAGGTTACAATCAACCATTTTGAATAATATCTGCATTCCTGCACAGGTAGAAGCGTTTTTTAACGGAACCCCTATCAGTAGGATTTCCATAGGACAAGTGACTATTTGCATCAAAAGTAAATATTTTCCACAATTCCATTCAATGCACATAATGTTGCATATGGTATACTTTTATACAAACTCTACAGCACTAACGGGCTCTGTTAGTGAGTAAACTGTTACAAATAGTGTTCACATGTTACATGTACTGTCCACCTGTTAACTGCATTCTGCGACACTTCAGTTAAATCCCCTTCCCCCAGGGACAGAGAGGACTAGGTAGAGTGTTCCACTTCCAGCCAATGGTTCCGGTTTGAAACCTAGTTTCCACAGCCGACCTGTAGGCCACCCATCCCCTACATGGTCCTAAATGAGTCGCACTAACTTGCTTTGGATAAGTGTTTGTTAGAATGCTAAATAGTGGTGACCCATACCCATATTTGGGTCAGTAGGCCAGTGGGTTAACTGGGTTTCTGTGTTGCGTCCGCAGGCATCACCCTGTCTGAGTACTTTAGGGACATGGGCTACAACGTCAGCATGATGGCTGACTCCACCTCCCGCTGGGCCGAGGCCCTGAGGGAAATCTCCGGCAGACTGGCTGAGATGCCCGCTGGTGGGTTGAGATGTTCCTAGAAGATATTTAATGGACTGTTCTTATATCAGTATGGTTGTGGTCTGTTTTTATATTGTATATATTATATATATAATTTTGTGCCACGGTGAACAGACAGTGGTTACCCGGCCTACCTGGGCGCGCGGCTGGCCTCCTTCTACGAGCGGGCGGGGCGAGTCAAGTGCCTGGGGAACCCGGAGAGGGAGGGCAGTGTCAGCATCGTCGGAGCGTGAGTTCTGTACAGTATTATGTTTCTGCAATATTCCACCATCTTGCTGTTTGGTTTCTACTTATCTGTTCCCTGGACTAGCAGGTGGTTTTAATGGATAGATGAATGAAATCAATGGACGCAATGCGTTGTATATTGCATACAATTTATGGATGTAATGTATTACATCCATCAACTTAATACAGTATAAAGTTGTGAGAATTTCCTCCACTCTTTTAATTTCATGCAGTGTATCGCCCCCCGGTGGTGACTTCTCAGATCCCGTTACCTCGGCAACCTTGGGTATTGTACAGGTGCGTTGCGAGTTACAATTTTTCTTTAACATACATTAAACCACACATTAGATTGACGGTGCCAAGGTATTGTTGCATCCAAATGGATAACGCCCTACATTGTGGCTCCATTCCTTCACCTTTCCCAGGTGTTCTTAAGATTAGATTAGATACAACTTTATTCATCCCCGTAGGAGAAATTTGTATGTTGCAACAGCCCAGAAGCAGTGTAAAAACAGAATAAAACTACAATGCATACTTTGGATGGTTATGGCATGATTTAAATTACTATTATGATTATGATCATTGGCAATGAGGTGAAGTCAATGTTTGACGTTACTTTCCATGTGATCCTCCTCACCTGGCTGGTGCCAGGTGTTCTGGGGTCTGGACAAGAAGCTGGCCCAGAGGAAGCACTTCCCCTCGGTCAACTGGCTGATCAGCTACAGC
>JAOSLM010000148.1:7668180-7678886 GCA_025629765.1 Eleginus gracilis
TCCCTTCCTGTTTCAGTAGTGTCCCTCTCTGTTTCAGGACCCTCACCTGGGGACCCGGAGGCTGATCAGTGGCATCCTGGGGGCCAGCGTGGCCAACCTGTCCATCCACGGTCTGGAAGAGAACGTCACGGTGAACCTCAGGAACACAGAGCCCGTTCCGGTGAGTCACATTCTCCAACATATGACATTACATTAATGTAATGTAATGTAATGTAACACATTTAAAAAACAACAACAGTTGACCAAAGTGCTAAATATAAATAAATATAAATAAACATAGCTACTGGAGGTTGAGTTAATTTCTAACGGGGTATACTGTGGCTGTGTGAATAAAAGGCACAAAAGCCATTTCACAACACTCAATGGATAAACTATAAAACTATAAAAAAGCATGAATACACATATTTGTATGTAATACTTCAAATGTGTGGGGAGAAACTCAGATCACACACTTGATAAATGTAATGTATGCCAACCTAATTAGTCGTTTGATATTCTTAACTCTAGGAGAACTACTCGGCAATCTGTGTTTACTGGGACTTTACCATGAACAGTGAGTTTCCATTCCTCCGTCCATCAGAACTACACACAGACGCTCTCAAATAACTCCCATTGAGGTAAAGGTTGAACCTGTCTGCTGTCATGTTCTGCTGCCAGATGGAACTGGAGGCTGGAACTCAGATGGATGCTTCCTTCAGAACAGCACAGACAGCGAGACCATCTGCAGCTGCAACCATCTCACCAGTTTTGCCATACTGCTGGTAAGTACCAGACAAAGTCTCTTTCTAAGAGAGAGAAAGCAGAAGAGGTTTTTGAAACAAAATAACCGAAGAAATGTCTGTTCCATTCCTGCCCACATTTCTCCACCATAAAGGGTTGATATTATGCCACCCGGTGTGAATGTAATTAGCCATTACAAGGGGTTGGAAAATCAGACTTTTTCTGTGCCTTAGTGATAAGCAGCATTTGCCACACTCCGCTGGGGATGCTGGTAGACTGTAATTGCTAAACAAACTCACCTGATAGCATGATATGACCCCTTTAATTATGAGGAATATCCATAGAGCAATGGGAAGGATCTCACTTTCCTTTCTGGTTTTACTGAACAAAGTATGCAGTGGGTCCTGGGCCGAAAGTACCTCTGCAAGGGGGTCACTTAGCCGTTGAAATGTTATATTAGGTCCCAGCATGAGGTGTGTGGTGAACCCCTGGTGCAGTAGACCGGGTGTGTTGATGTGTATGGGATTCTCTGTTGGTTTGTAGGATCTCGACAGAGAACCGATTATGGATCGCCTCCAGGCCAACATCCTGACCTTCATCACATACATTGGCTGTGGCCTGTCCGCAATCTTCCTCTCCCTTACCCTCCTCACCTACCTGGCATTCGAGTGAGTCACTCAACTCAACCACTCACCAGACCCACACCAAATGCAAATAAAAGCCGTTCAGTGCATGAGTATGTACATGTGTATGTATATGTATGTATAGTGGATCATATAATCAATAATAAGCTATATGCAGTGAGAACAGTATTATCAGTGGAACAGTGGTGATGTATATGTTCATATATACATATACAGGAGATGAGCACCAATTGCTGTCGGAAGTGACGATGTGGTACAAGAATATATATAGTATGGGGGGTATGTATATAAATGTATGTGTTGGTGGCGAGGGCGTGTGACTCCTAACAGAAAGGTGCTGGGTTCAATCCTCCAATGTCTGCAGCCTCACCAGTAGGCACCCTTGAGCATGAAGCATTTGAAAGTGTCGTCTTTCCCCTGAAGATCTTTATTTTGAAACGCTCAGTAGGATTTGCAAACCGGGGTGAGGGGGCGCAGGGTAGCTTTTGTGGCCTGGCTGTGCAAAACCTGCAAAAATACGATGTTTGATCTCTAATGTCTGTAATGTAACCTCCTTTTTAAAAAGGTAAAAAAAGCTAGTTTCACAAAGTCCTGTTTCCTGCCAATCGTCCCTGAAGTCCTATATTTGGTCAATCTCATCTCATCTCTCTTCATTCTCACCACTTCGTTCCCCACCGCATGACTTCTCTGGACCACGACAGGAAGTTGCGTAAGGACATGCCGTCCAAGATCCTGATCCAGCTGTGCCTGGCGCTGCTCCTGCTCAACCTGGTGTTCCTGGTGGACGCCTGGCTGTCGCTGTACCCCTCCGTCCCCGGCCTCTGCATCTCCACCGCCTGGTTCCTGCACTACTTCCTGCTGGCCTCCTTCACCTGGATGGGCCTGGAGGCGGTGCACATGTACCTGGCGCTGGTCAAGGTGTTCAACACCTACGTGTCGCGCTACATGCTCAAGTTCTCGCTGGTGGGCTGGGGCGTGCCCATGGTGGTGGTGGTCATCGTCATCGCTGTGGATTCGGAGAACTACGGTCTGGTGACTTACGCCAAGTTCACCGACGGCACGTCTGACGACTTGTGAGTGATCTGAGCCAAACGTGTGTAATGATGACGGATGCAAGTTTACCACCACTGTGGATTGTTTTGCCTGTGATGTCATCATGTCGTTAACAGCAGGGCCGTAGCCTGGGTTTGACAAATAGTGAGTTCTGGGGCTGGGCTTTAGTTGCAGGGGTGCAGTTTTGATAGGGGTGGGTGGGGGAAATCCCACACAGCGGGCACAAAGTAACAAGTGTAAACTGAATCAGACATGCACTCATCTCGTAGAAGTTCTCAACCGCAGATATTTTATTTTTACAGTTTTAGAATTTAGTTTCTTATTTTATCTTTAGCTCTAAAGAAATGACAGAGGTCCGGACCTCGGTGGCCTCATAGCTGGCTACGGGCATTATTAGCAGAAGTCGTTTTTCATTAGTCACACACACATCAGCATAGGACGATGAAATATGTTTAATCGTTAGGGAATATCTAATTAGACCGATATGAGGTCCATTTTGATCTATGTGTACAACTCCAATGATTATCAGTGGCGGATCCATCGTTGGATCCCTATTATTAACAACACTAGTAGTTCAATACACTAGCTTGCAGAGCTCTGGTCAACACTGAAGCAAACTGTCTGCTCCCTCTCTCCTCCCTCCACAGCTGCTGGCTGCGGAACAACATTGTGTTCTACGTGGCGGTGGTGGCCTACTTCTGCGTCATCTTCCTCTTCAACTTCATCATGTTCGTGGTGGTCATGGTGCAGCTGGCCCGCATCCTGCGGCAGAACCCGCACAGCGAGCAGCGCCATAGCACTCTGCAGGACGCGCGCCGCGTGGCGGGCATCACCGTGCTCCTGGGCCTTACCTGGGGCTTCGCCTTCTTCTCCTGGGGGCCCGTCAACCTGGCCTTCATGTACCTCTTCACCATCTTCAACACACTCCAAGGTGGGTGACACCATTGGTGCCACACATAGGCTGTTCACTGTTAACAGGGTTTACAGCCTTACCCTCCTTTTTTTAGGGGTTATGGGTTATGTAACCCTTTGTAGTTGCAGTCATTTATTTTCATTGGTGTTGGGGTTGATTTCATTGTTCTTTAGCAACTCTTATTTGGATGTTATTTTCAAATAATCTTGAACAAAAAATGGATGTAGGCCCACATACAGTATACAGGGTTTAGATTAATAGATGAATAGTTGACTAAATAGATTCACTTGATTATCAATGTCTCCTTCCCAGGCTTCTTCATCTTCCTGTTCCACTGTATGGTGAAGGAAAACGTGCGACGTCAGTGGAGGATCTACTTCTGCTGCGGTAAACTAAGACTGGCCGAGAACTCTGGTGAGGTCATAGTCATAAGCTGCTACAGATTTAAGTTTTCTTCTCACCGTCTACTGACGTTACACATTTGGTCTGATAAATCAGCCGTTGGCCCTCGGTCCCAATAGCCATGAACACCTGTTCAATAGGCACTATCAGTAACCTATTCAACTGCAGTGTGTTGACTTGATTTTTTTTCCAAATTAATTTATATCCTTTCTACAGATTGGAGTCGAACGGTCACGCAGAAGACGAAGAAGAAATCATCTACGAGCGGAGTGACCTCTCTGAGCTCCTCGGAGGAGTCCAACAACTCCTCCTTCCTGGCCAGAGACTCCCCCGAGCTACCCAACGGCATCGGTGAGCCCTAGCCCACCACCACCACTTCCTCCCACTCCACCAGCCATGGCCGGCCTGGTCACCCCATGCTGGGATCCTGGCCCCGGGATCTAATAAATCACTATTGAGTCATTTATTATCATCCAGTCATTACCGTTATCCAAATCTTGCAGTGAATGCAGAAAAATGTCATAAAGGAGCAGGTCGGGGGTAAAGGGCATCAAACAAAGAACCTTTATGCTGAGACCTATAACCCTCTTAGCAGTACCTGCCCTGCTATTTTAGGCCATTTTAGTATTTGGTCATTTAGCAGATGATTTTATCCAACGTCATTCACTGTGGATTTAGAGACAGGTCTAAATACACCGATGTAAGGTGAGGGCATCTTTCTAAAGGATGCTTTACTGGTACAAGTGTAGGACATTGGGGATCGAACCCAGTACCTTTCTACTTGATATTTAGCTTGTCCTTTAGAAAGATTAGGGTAGGGAGAGGGCCATAAAATGTGGCTTGTGAAGCGCTTTGAGGATGATTAAGAGTTCCATTAATGAAATGTACTTGATTTTAACAGCAATGTCAATGGAATCCACTTACAACTCAAGTGTGCACATTTCTATATATATATATATATATATATGCCATTTGGGCAAAGTGTCTTTTCAACTGTGGGGGGGAACATGTCTCTTAGGGTGGCCAACTGCTACATTCAGCGACTTGAAGATCTAAACTGAAGCTCCAGGTCACATGGTTTTTAGCACTACAGTGAAACAAAGCTATTTGGCCACTTAAAAGACAGGCAAGCCCATACATCTCTATTTAAAGAAGAATAAAATACACTGTATTGTGAGGAACCTAAATTGTATTTTTGGTTGCAGGAAGTCGACTCACTGACGGAGAGATCACAGATGAGGCATTAAATTCAGACGTGATCCTCAACGGGACGGACCACCCACATAACCTCTGAACACGGCTGCTGTCCAGAGCCAGTCGTCCGAACAAACAGACTTTAGGACATCACCTCCACCTTGTTTTTGTGGTTATGGACAGTGGAGCTTGAAGCCTGTCGTATGGATGTAGAAAAAAAACAATATACCCTTCATTTTATATGCCAAATAACCATCATCATTGAAACATTCACGATCAAGGTCAACAAACTCTACTGGTATTTTTTCTTGGCTTGTGATGCCCTTTATTGTTGAAGAGCACAATATTTATTTGTATTAGTATTTGTGTTGATTTTAAAGACATATCTATATATTTAAAGAAAATGCTATATATAATATTTAGTAATGGTGTGGCGGTATGTGAATGTGATGACACTTCAGACACACTGGTACTGCAGGCATTTATTTTCATATTACTTTGGACAAAAGCAGTCAACACCCTTCTCTACTTCAGGTGCAGTCGGCCACTGTTCAACAAACTGTATAAAACCATATTTGTTGTTGAATAAATAAATATAACAATGGACCCCATGGTAAAAGCAAGCTAAATCCACCTCTTTCAAATTCAAAGAAAAAAAAAAAAAGATTTAAGCAGAAAACAAATGGAATCCAGCAGGAGGAACAAAAGGTGCCAAGTAACAAAATAACATTCAATAAAAACCAACACAAGCACAAAAGTATATTCTCCAACAACCATCCATTTCCCTTTAACAAAAATAATCCAACGCATTTGTCTCTTGGGCTGCAGTGGCGGCGGGACAAGGACATCCTGAGGAGGATGAAGACTCAACTTAAGCCTCAGGTCACCGATGAACCTCACCAAACGGGGAACCCCGCCCATACAGGCGGCACGCTGGCGACAACGCCGGGCTGTGCGCGTGAGGCTGAAGGTGTCAGTCTCACGGGCACGGCTCACACTGGGGGAACCCGCGGGACCGTCGCTGGGGCAGAGTGGGTCCGCTATTGGTACAGTGGGTCGTAATAGTATTGGGAGGAACATATTTTTGGTACCGTCATACCGATACCACTCTTATGCTAGTACGGCCGGAACACATGCAAATCAACGAAGGTTGATTGTGCAGGAAGCACACAAAGTAAATGAAGAACGTTAACATAAAATGGTAAAAACCAAACGATCACTGTTGTAGTTATTCTTGGGGTGGGACTAATATTTGAGGGGAGCTTGGTAAAACAGTGCCATCTCTCTCACTAGGGAGGAACTAAAGCAGCTTGGGGGGAGGGGGAGAGGGTTATTCACATTCTGTTGAACTCCCGCTGACGAAGTGACTTACTTCTTCCACACGGAGTAGAAAACCCAGCTGTTAGCCTTGTTAAGGAAAGAATACACAGAACGGAGTGACAGCTTCAACATAACAACTTCACACCCCACCGCCTTGGGGTTTATGATCTCGCTGAACATGTTGTTTTTTTGCCCCCCGACGTGTCTGCGAAGGCGGCAACAGGAGTGGCTCATCAGCGAAGCACCTCACAGCTCCTCGATGCCTTAATCCTCCTCGGCGAAGCTTTCTGCTTACCGATCAACCATTTGTGCTTGAGAGTTGGATTTCTATGTATTTATTTTTAACTACTCCATTGAATATCGGCCCATACCTTGGGACACAATGACGGTGGCGACAGTAAGTTACAGTTGAGCGCATGCGTGTTTGTGCGGGTGTACAGCGTGTGTTTGTCTGTACAGCGAGTGTTGAGCGTGTGCGTGTGTTCAGGGCGAGAGAAGGATACAGCTCCATGTAGGAGGGCACACACACCACCTCCTTGCTGAAGTCCACGGGACAGGACAGCTTCTGCAGCTGCTCTTCGTACAGATTCAACGCCTCCGTCAGGTTTGCACAGTTACCCTGGCAACCACACAGCACCACATCCTCATCATCAGCACACCAAAACAACCATGTCCCCATAGTCAATTATCATCCCCATAATGTGATTAGAATGATTGCTGATTATCACCATAGTCAAGTATTATGGCTATAATAAGATTATGCAGAACCCATTATGACAATGCCCACCCACCCACTCACACACACACAGAAAGAGAGCCTACCTGTGTGAAATACTTTCCACTGGGGCGCAACACCTTGATGGACAGGTCTAAAATGAGACGCAGGAACTCCCATGTTGAATCTAGGACAAAGAGTAGCGCAAAGAAGCTTAACACAACTTCAAGGGTGCTCAGACTATTTAAGTAAAATGTGGTCAAAAAGGTCAGACTGTATAAAATACCTGAAATTATACTTTAAACTACTGTTTGTTTTGGTTATTAATCTTATTTACATTTATTCCGGCATTTCTTCACCACATTCTACAAGCAGGCATATGTTTGTTTCCTTGTGCTTTGAAGTGAGTTGTGGATCTGGTTGAGCTGGAACAAAGTAATGAAGAATGCTGACACACATGCCACACACACCTTCTTCAGGCAATGTCGATATGGGGACCGCCGTGAGGTCATTGATGACATAGTCGAAGGACCGCCCCTCTTCCACATACTTCTTTAGCACAGGAACGCAGTCCTCCACCAGCACCTGGACGACACACACAGTGATATTTAACACAATAAACACTGAAACAAAGCCATGGGTTAAACACACACACACACACACACACACACATTATACCACCAGGTGTGAGTGTGATTAGCAGTTACAAGCAGTTTTGAAAATCTGCGTCTTCTGACATCACTAGTGGGTGTGTCCACCTAGATGTGTGCTGGATAGATGAGCAACATTTGCTTCAGTCCACTTGGTAGGCTGGTAGACTCACCTATCCAGCACACATCTAAGTGGACACGCCCACTAGTGATGTCAGAAGACGCACATTTTCAAAACGGCTTGTAAGGGCTAATCACACTCACACCTGGTGGCATAATGTCATCTGTAAATCCAAACAGGCTAGCTGACTAACAAGTAACAGACATAGAACCAATGAGCTGAATTGCCAGTGAGGACGACCTAGAGTGCATGCAGCGCTACACGGTCATAGTTCAGCTCACCTGGTAACAATCTCCGGTGAGGCTGTCCAAGACGTCTCCGCACGTCTTCCTCATGTGCTGTCGGCAGCCATCGATAACCGCCTCGTCGATGTAAAGGTGGTGTTAAGGTTCACTGGACCGTCAACAAGGACCACTAAGGCCTGAATGGCTCAACCTGGAGCTGTGACACCAAAACCCTTCTTGTTTGTTTTGAATGTGTTAACACTACATATTTGATTGTCGAGATAGTGGTCTATGCCACTGCCGCTTTGGCCGGTCTCTGCCCGGCTCGTGAGTGGTACACTCTGCCCAGCTGGCTCTCTCTTCATGACCTCAAAGTGCCTTTTAATATACTCCTCGACGTCCCAACCAAGGGACACTGGAGGCGAGGTGTGTGTGGATGTGTGGGGCTCCTTGGGGCAGGGTTAGATAAAGAGTTGTTGTCAGTCTTAAAACCTTTTAAGCCGTATTGTTTTTCTTGGAATAATTTTGTTTGCCATACAGAATGTTTCACTTTCGACAAAAATACACAAATGGTACCCTCATAGGACGGGCCCAACTCCAACCAAACCAAGAGCAGACCATCAGACGGCCTGACCACAGGGGGGGAATTGCCGCCAGAGTCTTAGCTGTTGAGATTCTGGTTATGTTCTCATTCCACTTTCTCCGGGGATGGTAAAATGGATTACACAGCTCTTAAGTAAAAAACGTAACGCCCCACGGCACAGAAGGATATCTCCAACATGGTGATCATCTTTGGCTTCAGTTTGACCGTCTCGGCCAGGATACCTCCGTCCCCGCCGCCCAGGATCAGGACCTCCTTCCCCTCGTAGCTCTCCCGCCCGCCGCCCATGATGGCCTGGGTGTAGGCCAGGTCGCTGTCTGCCATGTCTGGAACGGTAGAAAAACACATGAGGCATGGAACTCTATAAGTAGAACCGATACACGCACAATTGTGTCTGACCGCAGGGAGTAACTGCCGCCAGAGTCGCCAGGAAGACTGAAAACTAAGTGACAACTAACAATACAAATATAACGTATTTGAGAAAGAAATGCAAAGAAAAACCCCTTCACACCAAACAATCACCATAACACCAAACTACGACACACACACACACACAACCAGACAAACATCATCACACCAACTATCACACCAAATTCACCATAAAACCAAACCATCACCGCAACACCAAGCAAACTCTAACCAATTACCATAACACCCAATTAAAACCAAACACCAAACCAACACCTATCAACAGTACATAAAATATAAAATTTTACCAAAAAACCGCCATCACCTTCACACCAAACAACATCCCATACAGAAAACAAGTCACCAAACAAACACAGAACGGTCACACGCTCTGACTGTACTTACTGACGTCTCCATTGAGGACCAAGATGTTTCCAAACTGCTGCGAGTGCAATATCTTGATGTTCTGATAGGCCGAGTCCTTGTCGTACAGCACATGGTCGATGTCATACTCCACCAGTCGCCCGTCCGCAGTGGGCCAGTAGCGGTCCACGGAGGCCCCGCGGCTAATAGCTGGTAGTCTGACCACACAAACATAGGTATGATTACAATTTGTACATAACCCTCTATACTTTTTATCATGTCACTGTAGACATGTCATCTGGAAAACCTTAAATAACTATACACTGTTGCACATAACTCACACTTTAATCCAAAGCATTTTTATTCAAGGTCATCAACGCTAGAAATGTGGACTGCCAGTCAAATGTGAGTGTATTATACAGTACAAAACCTGTGGGGAAAATATATTTTTGGATTCCCCCCTACTTGCTTTCCCGTGGACCGGGCAGCCTGTTGATCCGTGCCCAGTTCCATTATATCTTTAAATTATATATTTCTCTGGATTGCGTCTGGAATTTTTTGTTGTTGTTGTTGTTATTATAGGGAGGGAATCGTTTCAGGCAGTTTCCTCTCTACGGAGTATGGAGATGTTTGCGTTTACCAGGTACATTTTGAGTGTGGCATTTCCATACTTCAATACAGTGGTTGAAAAGCATTCAGTGCCAATGTGCGCCTGGGCATTTCTCAGAGTTCAGCATGAACGCCGGCTGCCAGTATATTGGGCGTTTCCATAAGACGTGTTGTTCACAAGTCACTAAGACACTGGGCCCCCTTAGTTATTAACTCTGGTTACGTGTATAGACCTTGAGGGGAACTGAGACAACATCGGCTGACTCAGACGCAGCAATACCAGGAGCTACTCCTGAGATACCTGAAAGGAGTACGGGCATCCCTATCTACAGCTGTGCCTCAAGGACGTTTCTCTGATTTGATACTGTTTTTACCCTTTATTATAATAAACTCTTTAATCAACACTTGAAAACGAAATACTTCAACATGTAACAGATTTTTTTTTTTACACCACCCACCTTTTGACTCTGGTAATAATGCCTCGTAGAAGATTCTCTAACTTTGTTTCCAGTGCATTTAAAAGCTGTGGGACAAAAAAAAGAGCCCCTTTAACATTTGAACTTTACACAATTTTGCACAATAGCAATAGGTCGTCACGTCAAGTCGATTCAAATATCTGAGCACCTACATTGTCTACTTGAGCGCTGTCGTCGCCTTCGTAACACTGAAGATCAACAGTGACCAGCCCGTGTGTGTGCACACGCAGAATGACAAATCTGGTGAGAAAGAAGATAATGAAAAGTGAAACAATTTAGAGAGGCCATTTTTT
>JAOSLM010000148.1:7908401-7919422 GCA_025629765.1 Eleginus gracilis
GTCCTCCGCCAGCTGTCACCCGCAGCCCCGCCCTGATCCGTCCCTGCCCCTCCCCTGTGATAGTTCAGCCCGCTGTGATACCCCCCCCCGGTCGACTGGATGTAGCTAGCTTCTCTCTGTCACGATTGCACCATTGCTTCAGTGTAAAGCATGCGGTATGCTCACCACGCTTGTGGTTACCATGGCGATGCTTGATGTATTGAGCTGAGGTGCGTCATCCACTGGGGGAGGCAGTAGTGACCCGTAGCCGCGATAGCAGCGAGCGTGATGAGTAGTGATGCTTGCGCTGTCCCTAAGCTAATGTGTGGGCATTGTGCTTAAACTCATGTGTCCCTGTCCTCAAGCTCATTTGTTGTTGTTGTCTTTAAACTAATGCCTTGTTGAACAACAGGGCAATTCTAGACAGTTAATGTTGCTCTTAGTTTAGTTGTGTGATTTATTTCTTGTCCCTCCATAGGAGTAGTGTGTTCCTCATCCATATGTGAATCTGTGTTAGTGGTATGATGTTTTGATTGTGATGTTTTCACTGTGATGTTTTGGCCGATACGAAACTAAGATGTTTATATGAAGCAGAAGTTTAGTTGTCACTGTAGATGATTGACAGGAGACTGGTTGTCCTACTGAAAGGCTTTAGAATTCTGAAAGCTTTTTTACTGTTGTCTGTGTTCTGTGTTTCTTTATTCTCCTATAATTGTATTTTATTTTTTCAAATGTCAATTGAGATTTTTTTTTTTGCAGAGTGCTCAGAACTTGCAAGTCACTCAGAACTTGCAGGTCGCTCAGAAATTGCAAGTCGCTCAGAAACTGCAAGTCGCTCAGAAACTGCAAAGTGCTCAGAAAATGCCAAGTGGTCAAAACTCGCTATTCGTTCAGAAATTGCAAAGCGGTCACAAATTGCAAAGCCCTCAGAGATTGCAGATCCCCAGAGTGAGTGCTTCACAAATTCACCTTTTGCTATCCCCTAGCCCTGTTAGCGGTGTAGCGAAGTGTAGCGCCTGTGTTTGTTAGCATGTAGCAGCCCGACCGACGACCACCATCCACAGCCGTCAACGCTAGAACCATCTCCGCTTCTCATGTGTTCCCGCTGCTCTGCTGCTACCATCATACCCCTGGCTGCTGACCTCCAGGTGTGTGTTCCCTTGTTCCTCCTCGACGTCTCACCCGCGCTACCTGTTCTCCCTCGGTCCGCAGGGATCCGAGTCGGACTCGGTCAACGGCCCGGGACGGGACAGCGGGCTGGCGTCGTCCCGGCTCGACCCGTCCGCCACGCTGCCCAGCAGGGGGGCCGCCGAGTCGGAGCCGGAGGCCCAGGAGGGCATCCTCTGTCGCAAGCACGAGATGGAGACACACAGCAAGAAGGCCGCCAACAGGTGGGTCTGGAGGGGGACTCGAGGGGCGACCACAGTGTTGCTGTGAGTCTGGAGATCGAGACGCCGATGAAAGAGAGGGTCCTGACTTGTCAGCGATGTGATGTGGCGACAAAAGCTATTAACTCATATGATCTTTAGCGGGCGGGGGTGGGGGGGGATTCAAACCCCAGGACCTGTTTGATCTGAGTCAACCAGCCTGGCCAAAAGGCTATCCTAGCAATAGCTTCAGTGGCCAAAAGTTGTTTGATGATATCTGCTCCAAAATCCAATTCACGCTAACCTGCTTTCTCGCTCCCTCCTCTGCAGGTCCTGGCAGAACGTGTACTGTGTGCTGAGGAAGGGGAGCCTGGGCTTCTATAAGGACAACAAGAGCGCCAGCAACGGCATCCCCTACCACGGGGAGGTGCCCATCAGCCTGGGGGAGGCAGTGTGTGAGGTGGCCAACGACTACAAGAAGAGGAAACACGTCTTCAAGCTACGGTGAGAGAGCGGGGACAGAGAGACCCTCTTAACCCTGAAGATGGGGTTTATTGTTCAACCGTTCTTTGTTTGGATTTTGAAATTTGAAGGCAATGAAGTGGTACACACTAAAAAAATTTTTTTTACATTACAACAACACTTCTTTGAGTTGACTGCCTTATTTCTGCAGGCTTGGAGACGGAAAAGAGTTCCTATTCCAGGCTAAGGATGAGGTGAGTCTTTGATTCAGATTCAGAGAATGTTATTGTGCTTCAAGAAGTTGGACAGAGGGGCAATCTACCTGCAGTTAATAATAGTCTTTTAGCATGGATCAAATGTAGATTATTGAGAACTCTTCTCCCTTTGAAGAGTGTGCAGACTGACAAGCATCACACTTTATTGATCGTTTTATTTAAAATGTTTTAATATCTTATTGGAATGTTTTTCAAATCAATTATTCAATTCAATATTATTATTATCATTGATTAAATAACACCACAGTGAGGCGAACAGCTCCTAAAATCTTTCTCCCTCTCTCTCCCTCTCTCCCACTCTCTCCCACTCTCTCTCTCTCCTCACAGGCGGAGATGAGTGCCTGGATCAGCAGCATCCACAGCACCATCCCCGCCATGGGCCCCGGGGACTCTCCCATGGGGCCCCGGAACATCAGCCGAGCCATGACCATGCCCCCCATCTCGCCCAGCGCCGGAGGTGGGGACGCGGCCGCCGCAGCCGCCGCCACCGTCACCATGCGCAACAAAGACGGCAAGGAGAAGGACCGCGAGAAGAGGTTCAGCTTCTTCGGCAAGAAGAAATAGAAAATGTTTTGGGAAAGATTCTGAGTAGAAATCGAAGATTCAGAAGATTGAGGATGGAGGTGAAAAAAAAAAACATTGATGGATATACAATGATTGTCAACTTTTCAGCCGAGCTTATTCAAGGGCGGAAAGGAAAGCACCCTCATCTTACACACACACACACACACACACACACACACAAACACACACACACACACACACACACACACACACTCACACTCACACTCACACTCGCACACAAACACACACACACACACCGTTCCCCCAGAGAAGATGGAGGACAGTGTTGTGTCTTATATGGACCCTTCTTTCTTTCTTTGTTGTTCCGTTTCATCATTCCTGCTTTTAGCATTTGATCCCACATTCTCCCACAGCCAACAGACCAGTCAGTTAATTGGCTAACCGCAACATGTTAGTGCCGGTTATACACAAAAGGTTGTGTCGTGATTGAGATGTTAGTTCCATTTCCGTTTCCAAGGTGATTCCAAGTCGAATTCTGCTTCCAGGATCGGACAATAATTGTTTTAGTTTCTTCCTGGAGCCTAGTTTTAGTTCCTTCTGATGCTGTGTCACTAACATCACAACATGGACGGCTGAAGTGCAGACTAGTTCAAGTCTTCTCCCATTTCTCGCTCTCTCTCTCGCCTCCATCTCTCTGGACGGACATCTCTCTCTCCCCCTCTCTCTTGGGAAGGAATTCTCTCTGTCACGGGAAAGACATTACTTTGTTTCTCTTTTGCTTTAGGTGTTGATGTTATTAACATGACCAAATATATTGCTATTATTGTTATTGTTATTATTATTTATCTTCTGGTAATGCAGGTTGGAGCAAGAGAAGCTATTAACTATGAGAGTAGTGGGTGACCTTGATTCATGTTGTGAAAAATAATAATTTGGTTTAACTAGTGGAGAATGTTCTGTATTCTTGTTTTTTAATTTTTTAGGAATGACAGTTGATTGAGGTGTTTTTTTTGAGGCACAAAAATAAAGCTCAACACATTTTAGCCGTGTGCAGTAAGTGATCGAGTTTCAACATTGGGGAAATATTATATATATTTAAAGTGGTTTCATTTTAATTATTTGATTCTTTCTTTCGTTTTGCTTGTACTGGATTATTTCCTTGGGAGTGATCTCCTGCCTGCTTGGTGTTATACTTTCTTGTGGATGTATAAAGCAGAGGAGATTAGTTTTCTAGTCGTTGTGTGTGAGACTTGTGGTGGTTTGGATTTTGCACGTTTGTTATTCCTGATCAAGAGATCTAATTCGCTGCCCTCCTGCCCTACACACCATGCACACAGCAGACCAACGCACAGCAGACCGACGCACAGCAGACCGACGCACAGCAGACCAACGCACAGCAGACCGACGCACAGCAGACCGACACACATCAGACCGACACACATCAGACCGACACACAGCAGACCGACACACAGCAGACCGACACACTGCAGACCGACACACAGCAGACCAACACACAGCAGACCGACCACACGCACGCATCTCGGACGTCTCCAAAAACCGGCTTTTTTGTTTTTTTATATATTTTTTCCACAATTGTATTACCATTATAATTATAATGATTATAATTATTATTTAGAAGCTGTTATTACCAGTGCACCACACATTGCGTCAGAACCGTTCCCAGTCTATGAGTTTCTCCAATTTATTATAATTTATAATAGTGATTTAAGTGGGGGGTCGGGGGGGGGCAGAGGGACCGGCGGCGTGGCCCCTCGGCAGGAGGGACCGGCGGCGTGGCCCCTCGGCAGGAGGGACCAGGTGATCGCGTGGTGGGGGCCACTGGCCGGACCATGAGGAGTGTCATAGTGAAGAATGTTCCTTAATGCTCCTGGCCGGAAGCAGGGGGGCAGAGCTTAACCAAACCCCAACTGTTCCTTCACAGCTTCAGGCTGTGAACATAACAAGAATGTTTTGATAACGTACAACCTAATGTTTGTCGGCAGGCCATCCCAAAGCCTCATTTTATGAAGGAGGTTTTGAATTTGATAAAAAAAACTCTTCGGTTTCACAGATGGGGGGGTTCTAAGGAGTCCTAAATTATATTTAGATGTGCTCTTGCATTATGTGGCATGAATTTGCGTAGGTTTATACTTGTACCAATTGTTCTGTTGTGGTTTTGCCGTTCCCGCTCTCTGTCCCCCTGTCTGTCTGCGGAGATGAGGAGTGTCTATGTACCGGTTTCACCCTCTTCCATTTCAGAACCAACATGTAGAAGCGGCGGTCGTCCACTGATCAGGGACTGTAGAGAGAACACTTCTCAAAGCAGGGTTGAATGGGAAGGAATACCATTTAGTCTAACACAGTGGTGGCACAGGCCTGCCCATGGGAACATTAGAGATGCTCGTGAATGGACATCTACGGCATTGTTGGTAAAACCTTCACTTCAAAATGTGGTTTTTGTACTTGTAAAATAAAGTATGTATAGTGAATTAAAGTGTACTACTGAATGATTGAAATCCCAGGTCATCAGTAAGCGATGACTATGGGATTTGAGGGTTCTTTTGAAATCCATTTTGATTATAGTATTTCCACTCCAAACCAAGTCAAGCCTGGATATAATACCAGATCTAACCGGTTCCACCAAGACAACTCACTTAATTTAATTTCAAATGAATCCCAACCAAAATGATAGACACAACCCGATATTTTGTCTCTGATGAAGTGAACTGCCTTCAGTTGATCCCTGGAACAATTTTAATGCCTTACCTGGCGCTTTCTGTCTCTTGTGAGAGGAAACTCCTGGTTGACTTCTGAATGCTGGATGAAGATATGTGATCAATGTGTTTATTATTGGGGGGGAAAGAGCTACTGAGCTTGGGGCATATACCATAAACAGTGATTATGGTCTCACACGGAGGCTTATGAAATCCAAGTGAATTGAGTTAATGTCTATAAAGTATTTTCTTATCGCTTGATTTGAATGTTAATCGTGATGGTTCCAAAATTGGTCAGGTAAAGCAAAAAAATAAGAAAAAAACCCTTGTTATTCCT
The DNA here is from genome assembly GCA_025629765.1 of Eleginus gracilis. Lineage (NCBI taxonomy): Eukaryota > Metazoa > Chordata > Actinopteri > Gadiformes > Gadidae > Eleginus > Eleginus gracilis. The sequence continues at coordinate 7,914,061 of JAOSLM010000148.1, forward strand.
GGTATTTACACACACTCGCACTGTTTCTCCCATCTCTTTTTTTCCACATCACACATACACCCTGGCAATCCACTCTCATCTTACAATGTTCTTGGCTATAACTGGAATCAGACTATGAATGCTGTTAAAATAACAATGTATTACCACCTTTGACCACTCACCTCATCAAGAAAGCATTTAGCAATCGAGGTCAAAGGGATGGATGCTAAGATTAAGTTGTCTCGTTAAAGAAAAATGATTGTTTTACTTGATAAGTATTTTAAGTGAGCGATAAAAAGATTGGCGCCAATTTGAGCTTCCTTTTTGAAGAAGACAGGAAATGCTGTCTAGAAAGAGCTTGTATTTTATCATTCAGTGGTCTGTCTTGCAGCATTCAATAAGCCTATACAACCGACCTGCAGTTTCTCATTTACTTTGACGAATGTCTGTTCCTTCCTCTGTGAGTATTTCAGAGTTGTTTATACCACTACTATTATTAATTACTATTATCATTATTGCTACTGTTATTACTACTACTACTGTTACTAATGCAACGTACTGCATCTATAACTGCTGTCCATTTTCAGGTACGAGTCTGTAACTCCAGACCCTTCCACACGATGTCAGTGTGCTGTGGAGCATTTTCATGACAGATCAACAAATGTTTGTTGACTTGTGTATCTACATCTAATATTAGGAATAATAAAATGGTTTATTCAAAACTATTTGTTAATTGTTTTATTTTTCTTCTTGTGTGCATATTGCATTGCAACTACTTAAAAAACTATTTCAATTTTTAAAGATCGCTCTTAAATGTATTAAAAAAATGAAAAGTAGGCTTGGGCAATGGGCAAATAAGAAAATGATCACATAATCCTTATTAGTGCTTAACACTCACAACCTTGTATGTTAAAATGCATCAGATAATACATAGGAATAGTCTTATGTCTTTGGTTGTAGATGTCCTTTTTCATCAGACACGCAGATATCAACATCAAATAAAACTATTTGATACAAACTCTGCATGGTGAGTGAGTAAGACCTAACCCCTTCGGACTTGGCCATTCCCATCTAGCTGTTGCCACGCCCTTTCACCCTCATCTCCTGCTCTGTGCTTTTGCTCCAGGTGGTGATAGATCTCCTCTTCCTCTTGCCTTGTGGGGTCCATGTTAGAGACTGCTCTGCAATTGATTTGTTCTGTCTTCTGTGTGGGCCTTATCCATTTCCATGTCCTCCTCCTGATCTGGTTTTCTATTGGTTTTTGTTCTGTGAGTTCCCATAGGCCTTTGAGATGGCGTGGGGCCAGTAGGCTCCCAGCCTCCTTGTAGACAGGTGGCTGGAGTCTGTCGACTGTTGAGTATGTTGGTTCTCCAGGTTTCCGAACCGAGTAGAGTGGAGTTGAAGATCTGTAGTTTGGTCTTGAGGTATAGGTTTCCAGCCTTCCAGATGTTGTTTAATATGTTAAACGTTGTCCTTGACATCCTCCTCTGATCCTCCTTCTGCAGTAAAGATGCTCCCAGGGTATGGTACCCTCGAGCTGGTTTTCATCCATGGTTATCAGTGAGTTGTTCTTGTTATTGATTCTTATTTCTCAACAGCAAAATCCAGGTTTTCTAACAGTTCTGTCAGGCTCCACTGTAATCCGGTTCAGCTGTTGTAAGTTACCTTTTTTCATAGTCCAGTCTATGCAGAGGAGGAGGAGGAGGAAGAAGAAGGGCGCGAGCAAGTATCCCTGCCACACCCCAGTCAGGACCTCAAAGGCCTCTGATTTGTATCATTGGCATTACATCCCTTGGTAGGTGTTCTTAATGATGCTGATGAAAAACCACGGCATACACCCCCTTATTGATCTTATTGGGTTCTATAATTATACAATAAATAGACTATTTCAATGTTGAAGGGCGGTCCTGGTGGCTATTTCCAATGTATTTATTCAGAGCTTGGGACATATTCTGCCTAATGCCACCTGCCAAACACTCAGAATGTGGAAGTAAATTCAGTTATATGGTTTAAAATGATGCAATATGAAGAGTCAATATTAGGCCATTTAATTAAAATAAACGGCCAATCCTTGAAAGAGTAGCAGTAACCATAGGTGACCAGAGGAGGGCGCTGTTGCTCTCCTTCTCTCGGTCGAAACCGACAGCCCGACTGTCAACGACTTTCCACCGTGTATTAAACCCAAGATGGCTGCTGTTGTTGAGAATGTTGTCAAACTGTAAGTGTTTCACTTTTTCCCTACACACCTTACACACCTCAACATTGTCACGGTGAAGTGACAATTTGTTATATTTACGGAAATAGCATGCTGTCTAAGGCTGTCTTAGCCAACCATGTCACCCAGGAACTACGATAGCACACGCTAGTCATGTCTTTCCGTGTCCAGCCATGGAAGTGAGAACAACTCCCGTTAACACACAGGCAGATGACGTTCCGCTTTTTTTTAAATTTTAAACCGTAGTCTTATTTATTCGACTGTACTTGTATCACCTGTATAATCATATCAAGTTTACATAATTCATACGTGTTCGTTGGCTATATACCACTGGCTGCCGTGTTGAGTAGTTTTGCTTGCGCTGAAAGGGTAATAGGGGCAGTCTATGCTGAGGGTCCTGCATAGTAGCGTTATCCCGGTCGGCTGGAACGCAATTTCCGGCCTCTTACTTCCTATGCGCTGTGTACGCCAGTTTACAGACAAGAATGCTCCCAAGAATAAAAACACGTGCGAAACTGAGAATTTAAATGGATTTTTTACGAAGAATTGGACAAAGCAATATCCGAATCAGGTAACGGAAACGGATATCCCTCTATCGGAAGTCCCCCTCTTTCTCTGGCCTTTAGCTCCTAAACCCATGTAACTGAACGTACCCACCTAACTCCCGCCAATAACGCTCATTTGGAGCATCCTGTTCCAGGCGTTCCTTCGTGAGAGGAGAACGCCTGGGAACGAGCTATGGCAGTCTATTCTGGTCCATATTAGCGCAATAAAGATTGTTGGCCGTTGCCCAACTTGCTCAGAAATAATCAATAATTGGGTGTAGGTGTCAGTGTCTCCACATTGTATAAGAGTTGTTGTTTTTATGCTTTTGGGTGCCTAAAGTTTATGTAGGGAAAGAACTGTATTTTCTACGCCTACGTTTCAGGCTAATCGTGGGTATCACCTACTTGTATTTGTATGGTCGTGATCCAATATACTCTGCCACACCCTCTTCTCGGCCAGTACCATTGTTTAAGAATTAGAATAACATATGAGAATATAATGTCCACACTTCGAAAGAACTTGAATCTAATTGAGCAAACTCATTACGTCTGAAGAGGATGTGAGGACATTAATACATTTTCCATACTAAATATATCCGTATGTCAACGTACTTGTTAACCACTCTCTTTGACCAGTATTAACTTTCTTTACATATACGTTAACAACATCTTCTATCTCTGGTTCCATAAAACGTATGGCATTACATTTCTGACGGTGCAAAAAGATTCGACATAGGAAAGTGTGACCAACGAATTATGCGACGCTAGGAGTCGCTATTTTACGCATTCGGAAATGTCCCTCAGACCGGCGTTTGCGTATCCGGAGTTAATTATAACAGAAATGAATGGTCACACATGGACAAAAAGTCATTGGATATCAGATGTATTTGTGTGTATTTGAAGTAGCCTGAGATCGCCCTCTGTGTTTTTTTGTTTTGATGTAGTTTGGGAGAGCAGTACTACAGAGATGCCATGGAGCAGTGTCACAACTACAACGCCAGACTGTGTGCCGAGCGGAGTGTGCGCATGCCCTTCCTAGACTCCCAGACCGGCGTTGCCCAGAGCAACTGCTACATCTGGATGGAGAAGAGACACCGCGGACCAGGTTAGTGCACGCATGCGCACACACGGATACACACACGCAAACACAAATGTACACACGCTCACACAGATTCACACACACCAGCCCCCCCGCACATCTTTTCCTCCTGCCACGGATTAAAGTCACAAATCACTGTATCGCAGTGAATGCTCCTATATTGCAAAACGTACAGTAAAAGACGCATCAATCACCCCCGTCCACGCTAACACTGAATGTAAAATGTCATATCCACACCACTGTTCTCCTGACATTGTTTCACTGTCGAGTTGACCAAGGGAACCGCAACATTGCAGACGACAAGAAGTCATACTCAAGTGCAGCTTTCTATATATGGTAGCATAGCTTTTAACAAAATACATGCTGACCAGATGCAGACACAGAGGGACGGACCAAATAGTTTCCGGTATCGGTGTTTGGGAAACTATAGACTTACTGTTGAGAGTTGACTAGAGTTGACTGTGTAGATGGCTTCCCCTGTCCAGTCTCATTCTACACTCACTCCCGCTGTGTATGTCTGGGGTCCTTCAGGCGTGGCCCCGGGGCAGCTGTACACCTACCCCTCCAGACGCTGGAGGAAGAAGAGAAGAGCCCACCCCCCTGAGGACCCAAGGCTCATCTTCCCTCCTCTGAAGTCAGGTGCCCCACGGCTCTACGTCAGGGCCCTATGTTACCATTTGACATTGTCACGTCATTTAGTCAATATTGAGAAACATTTTTAAGAAATTATTTTTTATTATTATTAACACGTCGAACAGAACAGTTGTTCTAAATGTCAAATTGGCGAATGCATAATAGCGCCCTCTGTTGGAAGTGAACATATATTCACTTCCACTGAGGATACATGATGTAAGTATTGTGGAAGCAAAGAATCACCATACTTGCATGTATCAAGGCTTGAGATCAGGGTTCTCAGTTATAACATGTTAATGCCTAAGCAGTAACATCTGCTTATTGGCTGTTCCCAACAGCACACATGTGGCATGAGATCAACAAAAATGTATCCCAGATGGGAATTTTGGGGACATCCCACTGTGATAAATCCCCCAGATGTTAATACTGCGCTATGTAAATATTCCCACCGCACCCACGTCTCTTTTTAGATTTTCCTGCTTTTTGATCCACCAAAGGCAGAAATATGTATGGTTATATGTGATATAACGTAGTTTTACATTTTATACAACCCGGTATTGTAATGTTTGAAGTCATTTTAACTGAATAGTTGAGCAGAATGTAGTTCTATCACTTCTTGCCGTGTTAACATTTAGAAATTGATGTGGGGCTGACTGCACAACATGCTTTATTAGAGTCAGACATTTGCCCTCTGTAAAATCAACAAATATAGAAAACTACATTTAAAATAAGTCTATGCAAAGAACAACAAAGAATGAGACTATAAATAACAACAAGTAGAGGAAATGTATCGGGCGATCACTATGTAGTCTCTGATGCTTCCTGTGTGTGTGTGTGTGTGTGTGTGTGTGTGTGTGTGTGTGTGTGTGTGTGTGTGTGTGTGTGTGTGTG
>JAOSLM010000148.1:11146433-11157141 GCA_025629765.1 Eleginus gracilis
GACCTTTGGGTCATTCTCCGGTCAGGCATTAATAAATAATGGACAGCCATAAAGATTAGTGGTTATCGGAGGCAGGGGAAGAGATACATAATGCTGGACCAGACCGGTTGGTTCGATACTGTAATCCTTGGGGGTGATACACTAACATGGAAGGCAAACACATGGGACATCTTAAGTGTTTCTTCTCTTCTCTTCTCTCCCCCCCCCCCCACACACTTCTCCTCCTCTGTACAGGAAGCAGCACTGAGTCAGAGTCTCCACAAGCATAGAAGTAAAATATAAAGTGCAAAGACAGGGATTCAAACTGAATGTGACAGATACTGAGCCTAGCCCGTTTTATTCTGCTATTCCTTTGACTCTAAAAATAGATTATTTGTCTTTCAGTTGGGTCAAATGTATCATTTGTGCTGGAAATACATTTACATGTGTCCAATACTATTATTTATTTCTCAATAATAGAGCCAAAGCTGTTGCCTAGGAACCACTTACTGCCATGGCAACATTGACAGCTTTCTTTCAGTAATAACGATTATCAAGGTGAGCATGGGTGACAAAAACATTCAATAATATAATGCCGTTTTCCATTCATACAAAACACATCCAGAATTCTCAAATTACCTTGGGGTGGGCATTGGCAAGAATCTGGTGCTAGGATACAAATCACGATCCAAGGGTCACAATTCAATATATTGTGTTATATATTGCTATATTTTGCAAAGAGATGTATTGCAAAAAGTTTAAGGTTCTTTGGTGCCCCGTTTATTCTTCTGTTGTTGATAGGCTTACTCACGATCTCAACACTGTTATAGTGTAGAGTGTAGATAGATAAGATTACAGGACATAGGTCCCGCAAATTAAGCCAGCCATGTCAAATGTAAACCACGTGTCATGATCAAATGTACATAATAATAATAATATAATATAATCAATCAATATTATTTGAGTTGATCAATTATCAAACCTTATAAACCCAGCATAATTGGAAATATTATGTTTCTACCTACCTACCCTGCTTCCTGATAGTACTCATTGCTCATCTTCAGATTTTTTACAGGTGGCTAACTCGCCAGCCACCTGTTTTGGGGGAGTGGCTTAAGAGGGAGACCTAAAGGAAGGGGTGGGAGTTTGATATCCATCTCTATCTGGTTTATCCAACTTGCCAACCCTACCTTTAAGTCACTAACTATCGTCGAATGAGGTAATCCAATGGTGATTGCGTCTACGGCCCACTGAAGAAAGGCTTTGCATTTACAGAATTAAGAATGTTACAAACTGGGTGTCGGTGGGGACCTTTCTGGGGAAAGAAAAAGAAAAGAATGCTTGGTTAATGATATGTTTTCCATCGCCCAATAGTGTTTCTTCTGCCATAGAGGGTTTGTGGAGCTAATGCTACAGACTCACTCTTCAACTAACTTTGAAGAGTTCACTTTTTTTTTCTAGTCTCTGTTCACGTTGCCTGTAAACCAACTGCTTATTGACTGACTTCCCAAAAGCCAAAACTCTTTTGATAACAGGGAAGTATGGTCCAAATACACAACTGCAATACAGCTTATAGGTGTGGATAAAGAGAACAAAACGTTTTGTTTACATAAGACAAACATATTTAATTAAATATTAGTCAAAATAACTGAAACTGCCCAAAGTAAATTCTATCTTGTTGAAACAAGGGCAACTTCAATCAAAATAATGGTGAGGGTGAAAAGTCCAGGAAATAATGACCCCAGTCTAGGAATTAAAATGCTGATGTACACACAAACATGGTATTGTAATGAAACCCGTTATGGGAATTGAGGTTTAACTAAAACAAGTACACACCGTTATAGTAAGCTAATAAACATGAAAGCCAGGCAGGGTTATTATAAAAAGATAAAATAAACACAAGTGTCTAGTTGTGCTTAGTTTCAAACAATTACATGAGAGACAACCTCTCTTGTAATGAAGTAATGTTGTTTGTTCTGCTGATGACGACCATGGTAGCTCAACAGCTTTACGTGACAGTTACTGGGAGAGGTGACTGCATATGGCAGCCATAGGTTGCTATAGAAACATTCTAGAAACATTGAATTTTATAATACAATTGACCTGGTAAACTAGGAATCCATTTTCTTCCACTGTCCCTTAACGATTAGCCTACAAAACTCTAAGCATTTAGAACTTCAACTATGTCCCCGAAACATGTTGACCAAATGTTAGCTCTTTAAAACCCATTTCCCTTTTTCCCTACAGCACAAACAAAGTATCCCCATGCCTCAGTGTTGTTAAACACAAAAAACCATTAAAGGCAGAATGTGTTAATGTATGCGTTATACATTTAACGTGTTGGTACGACCACGTCAGCAGCTCTCGCGCATCTGCGCAGCATCTGGATGTAGGGAAGTGATGTGGTGTGCAAACTCTTTAGCTGGGTCTAAGTACAAGAGGAAGTGGGATGGATTAGGCTATGAGCACCATGCAGAGAGAAAGGCTTTGCTCTGCCTCTGTGTTCCCCTTCGCGCTGTGGGGAGACATGAAACCATTACACACCAGGACACCGATCCCAACAGAGGACACAGCGGCAGTTAAAAGGAGGAACATTGTAGCCAGGCAGTGTGCTGCACTTCAAATATGTTCTATTACTTGTGAGGAAACTTTGCCTTTTGGTTTAACTCTTGTTGGTGGCAGGGTCTGCTGTGTCACCTGCTAAAATACCTGTTTTGGAAAAAGCCTGGAAAATAACACCGATACACATGCTGGAGGCGGCCTGCTTCAAATCGGGTTTTAGCCGGAATCTGAATATTTCCAGACAGTCACACATGAAACGTGATGGGTAGATACGTGGACCCGTTTTAGCTTTGAAAAGCTCTCTCCTGACTGCCTGTGGTCTGTTGTGAATTATGCAGCTCCACACAGCATAACTACTGCACAGCACCCGAATATGAAAGAGCTTCCAGACGAGAGCGTCAGCATAAATCCGCACCCAACACAGCGAGTCAAAATGCGCTGAGTCAAGTGATGGCCTATATCAGGTCAATAGCAGTTTGGATTCACTTTAGGCCTTCCGATCTACTGAGCCAGGAACCTGTACACCCCTAATAACAGGTGGAAACACCACTAGGATTTGAAAGGGCCATTTCAAAAGGTATAAGTCGTTTAGATATGTGAAATTGATGATGGTGGTATTAGGTGGGATAAGGCTTTTTGCCCAGGGATACCTACAAGTAGACCTTGAATCCAGAATCTTCCGGCTGGGAGTCAAGCTCCCAAACCACTAAAATATCAACCGACTATTTTCATACTCCACTGCTTTTCTTGGATAAACATTAAGGAAGTGGAAGCCGCTGCATCTATATTTAATACATTTAAACGCCTACAACGTATCCTTCTCAGAGACAAGCTCCCATGTGGGCTCAGCTTCCTGTTTGGTCAGTGTCAAAGTTCACAAGTTCACAAGACCTTACATTCACAAGTCAGAGCCACGGCCTAAGGACTTATGGGCCCTCTTTCTGTATGTTGAGAGTGGGTGGCTCCCATAGAAACACTGGCTGTAGTCTATGAGAGTGTCTGCATGATTATCTATGAGGGTATTCAAAATTCAACAATAACAATGTATGAACACTGTCTAATTTAAAAGGGGTGTTCTGTGAAATTCTTGCACCTCACACAAAAGCTTCTGGAATGAGGGCTTTTTTTGATGAGGCACTGTGATGGGTGTTATTGAATGGTCTGGGTGAGACAGACAGACAGAAAGGCAACACACAATGGTCATACATCTATCAACTCTTGTTATCTGCATGCAATTACTGCCACTCCCACATGCGCAGACGTCATCATGGGCAGACGTTGTCTGTAAACTAGCTTGTCCTGTTCCCCGCTAGCACATGAGACTATCACCCAATTAGAGATCAACTACATCTTCCTGCACATTTAATGTGGACCTGTGAACCCCTTTAATTAAAGACTTTGAAATATAAACCTGACTTAAATCTAAACCAAGGATTAATAATGACTAATGTAAACACTGAAGCAAAGGCTGTGTAAGTGGGACATTAATGTTCACAGACACCATCCCTGCAGTGACTTTGACAAAGATGACTCGGCCTAGATAGGCCATTTATAGAAATGGCAACATTCCCTATGGTTAGTGAATATGGGCGGGGTAATTCACAAACACACCAGCTGTCACTGGGACATTTGATAAAATATTGTTGTGAGACTTCAAAACCTAACATTTGACCAATAAATTGGACGGTTTTTATTTGGGTGCTGGTACGAGATCCTTTCATTCATCTGAAGTGTTAAAATTGAATGTACTGTGCTAAATACCTGTCCTTGCATACATAAATACATACTGTGCTACATTTGTGTTCTATTAAGAATCATGTCACACGGATTGGAGCTGAAGACATCCAAGGAATAGCCTTTTCCTTTCGTCAGGAACAAAGGTGGCACCACTCTGTCGACTGCTCCTTCCTCATTCTTAATTTCCCTTATCTTTGTAATGAGGGGCTCCTCTTGTGGCCCAACGGACATGCCAGTCCACTGCAATCCTAGCCAGACCTCCACTCCTCAGGAGATAACAGCTTTCCAACAGCTCTCTTCAACTCCTTTCAATAGACGGAACTGTGTAGAGTTGACAGGCAGACAGACAGACAGACAGACATACAGAAAGACTGACTCCTATGTCATTCCTTGTCGTCCGTCAAACATACGAAGACTAGTGTGATTTCCTCCAGTTCATGATACGAGTTAGATAACCACTCTCCCTGGAGGAAAGGGATGGATGTAGGACAAGGTGGAAGAGCACACAGCCTCCTAGTCCTGTTGATATGAGAGACCTAGTTGTCCTGAAATGATGACGCAGCATATTTATACGCCTAAGAATCTACAAATTTGTGGTGCGTAGACGTATAAAAGTTACATTACAAAAGTTAATTTATTCACAACTTAAATCGAATAACCAATGCTCGGTAAGAAAAAGAAAACTTTCTGTGTATTCATGCCTTGCTATTAATCAATACAACTTCAAGATCAACTATGATGGGGACTGGATGTCTAACAAGCTGTTCAGATGAGAACAGCAGTGATACCCATTGAAAGGACATGGAGACGCACTCCTGCAGCCTTATGAGGACACAGAGGAGTGGACCAATGAAAGGACCTGGAGGTGGACACACTCCTGCAGCCTATAACAGTACAACTTTGGGAAAAGTTATGGAACAGGACGAAAATACACTGCTACTGTTGCTACTGTCACCTCCTGAGGACATACACGGGAACAGAATGCAAAGGTGCATATGTACTGCCTTCAATGACACATACAGTTCTATATAAAAAAAAAAAAACAGGGGCCAGATTTCGTCACACAATACTTATATTTTACCCCTTTCCCGTCTTCACTATCACAATATGAAAGGCAAACAACAAGATTAAATAATGTCTGTCATGGCTATATGAGATTGTGAATAATATTGATCAGAATTAGCCTACTGCAGTATCCTACTTTTGACTGGCTGACCATACCTCAGACACCATCTGCATGTGTTTCATTCTGTCTGGGACAGCCAGTTCTCAACTCAGCTCAGATGATCAGCCAACGAAAAAATTCTAGAGCAGTTACCATCTGGCTTGCTTGTCATGAAAAAAAATATAAGGTGTTATTACCTGAAACGTTCACAATTGTGGTAGCTAAGAGCAGGTCATTTTGCATTTAGTATTTTATTTTGGAGCATAGGCCTACTTAAAAAAATTAAGAAGAAAAGACAAAGTATGACGTTTCATTTATTCCTATTGTCAAGGGTTTACAATTACACAACAAGTTCGGCAATTTAAGAGCAATACATTTAGTCAATCATCTGTAGCTTATTCAAATAGAGTTTATAACTGATGAGTTATAACTGCTATGAGATTATTGTAGGACCCGAACATACGGAACTACAAGTGTTCAAAGTTTCACGTAGGATCCGTCAATAAATGCCTGTCTTTTGAGGCAGTGCATTAGAAACTAGCCGCTGGCAATATGAAATGCCAATTTCAAAATAAAAAGGCACAATTATTTGGGAGAAACTTTGGATGCATATACTTCGTACCAGTATTGTGTCACGTTGCTGTTCAAAGAGCATAAATGAGCACAGTATATTGATAGAGAGAAAAGCAGCTACTCGTTAATCACCTCAAGTTTGGCAGTTGGACAGTGACAACAGTAACACATGGCAACATATTGGTTCTCTAATGATTTTACAACGCACCTTTCCGCCACAGACGGGGTATTGATATAGATGCATCATAAAACCTTAATGTGGAATGCGTCGTGCCTGCCAAACCTCTCCACACACTGGACTTCCTAGAGAAGCGGTAGCTGTGGACCTCCATGCATCATTCAACGCACTCAACCTGACCGAGGCACACGACTGTAAATAAAAACAACAACAACGCTCAACCTTGAATAGCCAATAGCCAATTTAATAGGACGTACGATAAGGATGACTTACACTATCATTTGCATAAAGTTGCCAAACCGCTCGGTTAAAGCCATAGGCGAGGAGTCTGGTGAAGATAGCCAAGCCATCACGGGCAAAAAACGACTCTCTGACATCTTCTCTAAATTTGACTCACTGAAATGCTTGTGAGGGCAAAATATTCACTTGTCATTCTGTCAAATTAATTATATATTTCGCCGTAGGAACTAAAAGTACGCCGGGGATAAAAGTTTGTTCTGCACCTTACCTTTTCGATATTGCAGCTCCTCTGCTGTTGCTACTGGATGCTCGCGCCTGTCGCGTGTCATACAAGTATCGGCTAATTACGGCACGAGTCGGTAGATGGAGCCCGTGAGTTTGGTGCATTGTCCGTGGTGAACTCTGGGTATTGTAGTTTTCTTTATCTACATCGTAAATGTTATATAATTTTTTTTATAAACTATCAAATAAATAATGTTTGATTCACTAATTTCTTACTATTGAGTGCACGATTTACTCAATGAATACTTAAAAATAAATCAAATGATTACCAACTCAGGGACGTGTATATTTGGCGAATGTGCTAACACGAACACAAATAGTTGTATATAAAATAATTCCTTGATTTGTGTAATATATTATAAAGAATATAATACCTTACAGTTGATATTTATTCTACTATGATAGCATATAAATATATATTTGTATTCCCTGTTCAAGACCTTACAGTTACAGAATCTACTCTTGTTAACGGTTATCTGTATGTACCTATATCCCTCTCATCGGAAAACATGGCCGCGTCCACGGATGTTCCTGAATCCGGCGCTCAAGGTTCAAGCCCTTCTAGTTTCATTGTTGATGATGCTCAACATTTCCAGTACAGTATGCTTCTGGAACATCTTATCGGCGATAGGAGGCCGATCAAAGATCTTAATCCAGCCGTCATGGCAGGACTTCCAGTTCCTTATAAAAGCGACGAGCAGAAGATGATCGAGCGAGCAATGGAGAGCTGTACCTTTAAAGCAGCTCTAGCATGTGTTGGAGGTATGGGCTACAAAATCTAAAATATAATGTTTTCATTTCACATGTGTGTCTGTGTATATGTATTACTCTCGATATGTAGCTGATATTGCCTTAGCTTGTACTGTCTTCATCGAGCCTCATCCAAACGACAGACATGCAATGGATTCGTGTAGACAGGCATTCAAATTGTCATTAGTTATATATCACTTGTCACACACGTGAGTGTGATTGTGTTTGTGTGTGTGACGTCATCATGCATGAAAAATATAAAGCAAGACTCAGTGAAACCTGAAATGTCAAGTCCTCTCGATTTAGTAAAAAAAAAAACGTTAGATTCAGTTAATGTCAGGCTCTAACGTTGCAAGAGACTGAGCCATTAGACTCATAACACCTAGGCATTCAAGACAGTGATTAGATCCTGTGCCTCAAATCCCTCAGTAACATTTTATTCTTTTTTCATTCTTCATTGCACAGGATTCGTCCTTGGTGGAGCTTTTGGTGTGTTCACAGCGGGTATCGACACAAACGTGGGCTTCGACCCCAAGGACCCCATGAGAACTCCAACAGCACGCGAGGTCCTCAAAGACATGGGCCAGAGAGGGATGTCATACGCCAAGAACTTCGCTATGATCGGCGCCATGTTCTCATGCACAGAATGCGTCATAGAATCTGTACGTTACCGCCATGTTGTTGCTCTGCATCATCATTTCAGTTTGTTTCTGTCTAGTTGGGAAGTTGTTGGACTACAGATATTGGCCAACAATCTTTACGACTGAATGCCCTCATGTATAAAATCTTGCCGGGGACATGATTGAAAAACAAATGCATTATGAACTATGAAGACACATTTTTACATTTCCCTGAAATGCTATCAAAGTGTTGCCATTTCCAGTAGTTCCGTTTCCAGTAGACCATGTTGTTATAGCGACATTTTAATTGTTTTCTTACAACATTGTTTCCATTTTTTTAATTATATACAAACAGTAATATTAAATAGACAGATTGTATCCATTACATTTCTAAATTCTATTCATATATATCTTCAACGTTGCTCCTCACAGTACAGGGGAAAGTCGGACTGGAAGAATGCAATCTACAGTGGTTGTGTGACCGGGGGAGTCATAGGATTCCGTGGTAAGAATTTCCTTTCCCTCTCGCTCTGAACTACATGTTTTTATTGGTATTTTTATGAAACACTCTTTTGTATTTGTTTTTGTGTGCGTGTGTTACCCAGCCGGGCTGAAGGCAGGAGTGTTTGGGTGTGGAGGGTTCGCTGCCTTCTCTGCCGCCATCGAGTATTACCTGCGGTGAGACCGGCCTAGACCTTGGGACTCTATGGGCCTTTTCATTCTGCCCCAACGCCATGAACCAGGATGATGATGAACCAGATGTGACCGTTTTTCTCACCTTGTACAAGTCTCAGCGTGAATGAGGAATGATACGCAGGAAGAGGAGGATCAGTTCGGATCAAAGCTTGTCATCACTTCATGCAGACTTCTGATTGGACGATTTTATTTTTTGGTCAAAAGGTCTGTGTATTAGTTTGCACACTGTGTGGTGCAATTGTTGCCCTATGGTGGTCCAGAGAGTAGGCTTGCATCGTTTACCTGATGTCTTTCAAAGTTGACCACTTTGATATGTATGTTAATATATATGTGAATGAATCTGTTGGACCATTTACACAATTAAATGACTACACGAGCGGATGAAAACTGTAATGGTTTAGCCTGTAATTAATGTCTGTAAAAAAAACAGTTTGTTTTCAAGTAACATATTGGAATTGTGAATTTCATATGTGGATAAAGTTGTATCAGTTTATCCCTGATTTGCAAATGTCATTGTACATCTTGAATCTATTATACATAAGTATAAACGTGTGGTGTTTGTATTAAGTACACAACCCTGCCTAATTTATGCAACAAATACTTAACATCCAATGTGTTCACAGCTAGCTTTCTAATAAAATCAATCAGATAAAAGCAGATAAACCATTGTTACATGCCATGTGTTATTTAAAACCTCTTTGAATGGATTGTATTTCAATAACTTCAGAATATAGCTGGTCAGTAGAATGGCCCATCAACACTAGGGGGAGCTATAGGCCTAGATAGCACTGAAGAGCCATCTTGACATTCTGTAGGCCTAAAAGGTGGGAGTACATCGTTCAAGTCAATCGATAATTGCCAAACTGAGATTTGGGGGCTGGGCTTGATTCATTATTTCAATCAAATTTGGACATTCTAACATACAATAACAATTTACATAATTATGTTCAGCAGTTTGGTTGTAGCTCATAGTCTCAAGTCCGTTTCGGCCTCAGTTCAACACAAAGACACAAGGTGACAGTGTTTTGGTAAATTTTATTTTACTTAAAAAAAGGAAAGTTCACATTGACATTTAGCCTCAATACAGTATACTGAATTTCTTCTCAAAGAAAGTAAAATACATTGTATGAATTTATTTGATTCTTATATTAAAAATATCAAATAGTACTCATCTAGCAGTGCTTACTTTAAGATATGTCACAGGCTTGACAGCAGAAAGGTTGGATTTACACAGAGCAGTGATGGATCTCTGCTTGTTGTCTGCTGAAGAGCGAGTGGAGTCAAACTACCTTTGCGTTAACCCGCCTGTTTCTGATTGACAAGCTGAACATGCAATGAGGGCAACTACACAAATCATCTCATCGATTATACCGGTGCAGTAAAACATCTCGAACAGGCTAGCAATGCAACGACAAGAAGAACAAAAATGCTAATGTTCCATTACGCTTCGTTCCCTCCCCCCCTCGCCACACGACACTACCCTCAAGTCTCCTCTAGTGCTCTTCTTTAAAACTGTGATTTCAAATCAATTGGCAGACTTCAAACGGTTTGTGATCCTTCCAGTACAGCTTAACAACCATGGACATGGTGATTGAGAAAATTAGTCTAAAAAACATCACTACCTGAATAAACTTCAAAAAACAGACTCCTTAGAGCTTGACTCTAGTCGCACAGAACTGTACAGGCACACATAATATTTATATATATTTTTAAAATAAATAGGGCAAACTTGGCCAACAACCGAAAGAGGGGGCCATGTGTTGTACACTGACAAACCCTTGTTTGTCACTACAAAGATCGTAACGCCAGTCCTGTATTAAGATGGCTTCCTGGCAAATCCTGATTTGCAGAGTCCAGACACACACACACACACACACACACACACACACACACACACACACACACACACACACACACACACACACA
>JAOSLM010000148.1:12886121-12897451 GCA_025629765.1 Eleginus gracilis
ATAGTAGTTCTTCCTATCTCATGGAGCCAACCAATCATTTTGGGTCATGCTTCTGGAGCCAACCAATTATGTTGGGTCATGTGTCTGGTGTTATAGCAATGTGAAAGGGCCATCATCGCGTGGAGACACACTACAAGTAGTAATCTGAATGTTAAAAAAAATCCATGGAGAGAAAAAGTGTCTTTTACATGTGCTTTTCAAGTGTTAAACACCCCTACTCCACCTGGAAATAGGTAGTAACTAACACTCTGTATGAATGACCAAACTGTGGGGCGGCCCATCATTGGAGGAATGTCACCCAGAGAGGGCTGTTTTATCCAAAGTTGTTCATGTCAAGGGGTTACACACAATGCTTGAGAACATTATGCTTGAGATATTTGCTTCTGTACATACAGGAATTGGTACGATACAAACATTTTGCGCTGTAATTATGGCTTTCTTATAGCAACCAATGAAACGCCGTAACCCAACATGAGCCTACGTGCAGTTTTCAATAAAATGCGAGTGGACATAATTGATGGTGTGGGGGTAAGAAAAGAAAATTCTCATGCAACTTTTGTTTTGCACTAAAGTACAGCCCCATACACAGTGTAAAACGTTAGTGGTGATGCAGGGTCTTCTCAATAATAATAATAAAAAAAACATATGTATACAGTATTGCACAAAGTCTGCACAACTCAATGTATGTTTTAAGAATGTACATTTTAATTCTAATTTGTTTAATGAATGATCGAGTAACATTTGCCAATATCTGTCTGTGGAAACATAATGGAAATATGGTATTGTCTCATAAACTCTATTCATCCCTTAATTTTGCCATGGTCTTATTTTCGTTTACTGGTTATTTTGCTCTGAATATAACTTACTTACGTACTTTCTTACTTATTTGCTACTTATTATTGAGCATTCCTTTGTATATACTTTGCACTATTCAGGAATCATGAAACAATGTTTTTGCATTGGGTGATTAAGATCGGATTTTCATTCTCCAAATCACTATTTCAACAACACACCTGGGGTACACCTCAATCCAACAATCGGGCTAAATTAAAACACTTAATATAAATATTATTTTTATTAATAACTCAATAACTCGAAAAATAGTAATATGATTATTATTACCATTATTTTCATTATTATTATTATTATTATTATTATTATTATTATTATTATAATGGTTGTTGTTATGGCTGCTGTTGTTATTTTTAATCTAGTGTTTCATTATTATAGAATCATTATAGAGTGGGTCCAGATTAAATTCTGGCCAAACAAGGTGAAATTTGAAATTAATTCCGGTGAAAGGTGCACAACATATATTTAGTTATAGCTCAGTCGTGGGGCATGAAGACCATAGCAATTAAATAGAATCATACAGGAGCAAACATAGGGGATGTCCTAAAGGCTTAATGTGAAAACACATATTTTGTTCTCATCATAGTCACTGATTACCTGTATGCATAACAGTAAGTGAAATATATGAGACATAGGGAATCAAACCAAAGCCACTTCCCTAAACACATGACTCACTATCTTGCTAGCTTTAGCATTTCTTGAGTCTGCCTAGCCTTGTGGAGAGTCCAGTCATGCGCAATGAGAGCTGGCAGAATGTTTGCAGGTAGCCAATCATTTAATTCAAGCTAAATTAAATGAATGGACTGTTTTTTGTTTTCGTCATAGCAAAACGTCTACGTTTTTTTCAGCCACTTTGATCTCAAATATATATATATATTTCAAGAATTATTTTCTACGTTTGCAATTCAGGATCGTTGAGGGTAGATTAGCCACACCAGGATCAGGTGTAAAGCAAAGCAATAGTTATTTTGCTTTACACCATGGCCAAAGTCCTATGATGCTCTAGATGTGAGATTTATTTTCAAATTAAAGGTTTTTCATTTGATAATGGAAAAGCGAATGTTTTCACATAAACGAAATTCCGAACAAGGGCCACATCGACAAGCAGCCAAGTAAGCGGCCACGCGCCCATACAACCACAAGAGTTGCGCGGTCACGCATTGTCACAGAGATATATGCGCATTAAAAGAGCAGCAGAAAATAAATAATGTCCACCGAGATGCGCTTCCACAGGGGGGCGCCGGTATACCACCGTTCAGGATAAAGATCAACAAACACAACAGTTGCCATTTCAGATAAACACTTGGCAATACTTCTGAATGTTTCCCTACTCCCATTTGAGCCCATTACTTTGTGTTTGACGACCCCGACCGCGATCGAGGCGTTGTTATCTAAACCCGAGAGCAGACGAGTCTGCGTTGTCAGGATTTGAAGGCGTGGGCCAAGTGAACGCCACTACCGCACTGACGCTAGCTCGTTTTTAGAAAATGGCCAGCTGGGGCAGGGTGTATAACATCTTGAGGAACTTTGCGAGGCCTCGGGTACTCACAGCGTTGGGACAGTCCCGCACTGTTGGTACTGGCGTATTTGCATCTCTCGTTGGAGCTGGAGTGATTTATCAGCATTATGGAGCTAGCAGAACGTTTCCTGTGGTCGTTTATGCTGAGGAGCCACAGGTAAATTTAGACCCAATGTAAACATTTCGGGTTGGTCTATTGGGATATCAAAATACGAATTGATCGCTTATTTCACTACACCTCACCCATCTGCCTACAATTGTGCTTGTTCTTCGTCTGTTTTGATCAACTTGACTTCTCTCAAGGCTACTACGTATTTTATATTTTGTCACCAGGAAACTGCTGTACCCGTGCTGTCTGCAAGGCGAATTCGCTTTAATCAGTTTGCCTCGTTGACTTACGAGCAGGAGGTTTACATGACACCAAGAGACTTCCTTTTCTCCGTGATGCTGGAGAATGTCGACCGTAAGAATTATATTCAAATCTTTCTCACAATAAGATAAGCTATGGGGTCCCACGTTGTGGTGTGGGATACCCTGTCAACATGGTCCCACACCTTACTTCCTGTCACCTTACCCAACTTCCATCACACTCATTATCTCCCAGATGTGTTTGACAGGAACCGTGTTGGAATTTAAACCGTCCTTTCTGACATCTTTCTCTGTGCTCTTTTTCAGGTAAGTTGCGAAAGAAGGAGTTGAAAAAAGAGGTATGCTTTTACGTCTTTAATTGTTTGTCTATCTTATTACCATCTTTCTGTGCATTTTTAATGCTGTTGATAAAGTAACTGGTTTTCATAGTCTACTGGTGATGGTCCTACTTTCAGGAAGTGGATAAAATGTTGACGACTGCCACCAGGGTGCAGGCTGATAACAACCTTTTCAGAAACGTGGGAGATAATGGTATGATAAGTTCAGCCATGTTGAAAAGGAACTAACTAGATCAAATCATTCAATATGTAAAACAAATCCTTGTTGTGCCGATTTGCTCTTTTGTGCCCTACAGGCTTGATATCCTACACAGAATATCTATTCTTGTTGACCATCCTAACCAGTAAGTTTTTGATTCCCTGATCCTGTGATGTTGTCCAAGGAAATTCCCCATGGCTTCTTTCTAAGTGTTGCATCCTCAAAAACATGTTTCCTCTTAAAAAAACATATAGGTTTTTAATAATTTTTGGGCATTATCTATGAAAGCAAATCACAGATAAGGAGAGTATACATTATGTTGCTATTTCAGAGCCTGGCACAGGATTTCATATTGCTTTCAAGATGCTTGATGTTGATGGAAATGAGCAGGTTGATAAGAAGGAGTTTCTTAAGGTAAGCCATTTCAGGATTTTAATAATGGGCTGTAATATAATGCCAAATGTGACCTATAATAATACTAATACATTTATCCTATTTAGCACTGAAAAACAGTGAATTGTGTATATTATAATATAATCAAATGCGGATTCCTATTTAGCAGAAATTAGTGTTATGCTGAATTGTAATTATTCACACTTGCATTTTAAATATTGCCACCTTTTTAATGCTGCCACAAGTTTGGATGCTACATCAAATGTAAGTATGTACGCATATTGCTAAAGCCAAGGTCAGGTGAGGGTGCATTTTGTAGGGTCTCGAATAAACCTTTTTTACTTTACTTTTACGTCTCTGTGGTTTGTGGTTTGGTCAAGCCCATGGAACTTCTTTAAAAGGTTTGCTTGTTGTAGACTTTTCCCATTGTTATGAGCTTTTCTGTTGTTCCATTTGTTCAAGAGACTGCATGTGAGCATGTTGTGATCCATTCCTAGCACTGTTTGCTACTCTGAGAGCAGAGTCCAAGTGCATGTATGACAACCTCAAGAATTCATCAGAAATACAGAATTACAAATCTGTTATTATCCTATTATTAAATACCAGCCTTTGCATTTGTTTGTTGCGCGACTACTGCAGTTGCTTTAAAATGAATCGAACATTGTTGTTGTTTTTTCGGCTTTTCAATTAGTGTATTTGTGTACCTACAGCTGAAGAACATCATTCGGAAAAAAAAAGAAAAAAATCCCAAGGAAGGTGACAATGTAAGTAACAAGTTAATAATTAATTCTTTACTCTTTCATTTAATATGGGGTTGAAAGATGAGTTTTTAGTCGTTGTACAACCCGCCTAATTTCTTGTCTAAGAATAAGGATTCAACAATGAAAATGTAACCTCTATTGGAAGCTTTGAGAATCCAGGAGGTGGAGATTGGATTTGACCATTTCGTCTTCTCGACCTTGCAGAAACCAATAGCTGGAGTGGACGACGTGAACACCACCCTGCAGGCCTTCTTCTTTGGACGGCACGGGGAAAACAAACTGCAGTACAAGGAGTTCCAACGGTAAAAACAAGCGATAATTTCACTTTTTGAGAAAGATAAGTCGCAATGTTTTTTTTTGTCAAAGGGGGGGGGGGGGGGATTGCTTACACTTCACTTCAGTCTTTTCTCCGCCTCCAATGGACCTTTTATGGTTTTGTATTGTGGGTCACCATGCCTCCTTGTTTAATTTCTCCTCCCCCTCCAACAGGTTCATGGAGGACCTGCAGGCCGAGGTGCACGAGATGGAGTTCCTGCGGTTCTCTAAGGGCATGGACACCATGAGGAGGGAGGACTTTGCTGAGTGGCTGCTACACTACACCAATGAAGAGGACAACGACGCCTACTGGGAGAACATGCGCAAGAGGATCCCGGCCGGCGAGGTGCAGATGGGATAGACACTAAGTAGAGTACATATAAGGCAAAAGATGTAGTACATAATGTATTTTTTTTGGTTTTCCACTCCACAGAGATGACTCACTTTTTTGCCCCACACAAAATTATTTTTCTCTTTGGGGACAATAAACTATAATACCTAATGGAGGAACCTGATTATTTAAGGATAAATAGGATCAATGCATATATGCAGGATATATGAATAGGTTATAAAAAAAAATGAAATAACAATCTCTAAGGTTTCATTCCTTCTTTATGAAATGGACTTTTTAACCATTGTTGTAATTGTAAAATGTTTAAAACTTCTGTCTTGCAGAGCATCACATTTGCTGAGTTCAAATCCTTCTGCCTCTTCACCAACAATTTGGAGGACTTTGCATTCACGATGAAATTGATCACTGAAGCCAACCGACCTATCGGCAAGGGTGAGATCCCACATCTCATCTAACATGAAAGCCTGTTTGTCATGTGTTGTCTGTAGTGTCAGAGTCGCATCTAATTTTCCCTTTTTACGGAATAATTGTGTTTTACCGTATCGTATATCCGTCGTCTGTCTCGCCAACACAATTAGTTTTTTTTTTGGTTTTGCGCTCACTGCAGCCCAGTTCAAACGAGCGGTGAGGATCGCAACAGGACACAACCTGTCTGAGAGCGTGCTGGACACTGTGTTCAAGATCTTCGACCTGGATGGGGACAACTGCCTGAGCCACAAGGAGTTCCTCGGTGTCATGCACGACAGAATGCTGCGCGGCCTAAAGGTGACGTTGTTAATGTTGGCGTAGCTAGTTCTGGTGGGACACTATGGTCATGCACCCCTATCAGCCCACTGCTGACGCTGTCCAATCAAACGCATATACACTGATGGTGGTCGAATTTTAAGACCTCATTCTGGGGAGTATAGTGTGCTGGGCAGAATTTCTGATGTACCCCATGGTGTATTGTATAGGGGCTCCTTGTCAAATTTTGGTATGCTGTATCTGACATCTGTAGGTCAAGCTTTAAATCCTAAAGCAGGGAGCACCAGAAAAGAGTTGAACCATGCCGCCAAACTAAATTGTATTACCATTTCATGAAATAAATGGCTTAATCGATGACATGAGGGATTTCTGCCAGAACCTGTGTTGTGGCAGGTCAATCCATTGTTGTTTAGGAATGTTTATGAAAATGGTAATATCGCAGTATATTGCAATATGAATTCATCCAGTTTACATTCTGCTTTCCCCCTCAACATCATATCTAAAAAAGGATGTCGTACCATGTAATTACTTTTCACAAACATGTTCGAGTGCCTACTTGTAACTTCAAATCAAATGTTAACTTGCGTGTGTGGACTTGTGTATGATACGCTGGCAGGAAACCTTTAGTAGCCAAGTTATATTCGATTCATAGTTTTGCCTACATAATTCAAATGAATTGGTTATCAAAACGTAACTAGCTTCATGATGTCTCATGAAGAAAACCCCTCCCTTTAAACACGTGGCCTCCATGTCTTTCAGGTGCAGCCCCGGTTAGGCTTGTCTGGCTACTGGAAATGTGTGAAGCAGGAAACCTTGAAAGGAGCGCAGGAGGCCCTGAGGGAATCTGGAAGCCCTTTCTAACTCCTCTCTGATGCCAACTGTGTGTTTTGATGTGATGATTAATCTTTTTGTAAGGAATGAATGTACAAAGTTAACTTTAAACATATCGGAATTAGATGGTTCAGCCGAAATATGGCGCAAAAGGGGGAAAACACAACCATGATGCCAAGCAAAGGATGACACTGCAGTCTATGTCCCAAATGTTTACAGATTTAAATTTTGTTTAAGAATGTGCACGGTTAGTACATTGTGCCATAATATAAAAAAAGGTAATTAATATTTTCTCTACACATATGTATTCATCATAATATTGACGTTGGTGTGCAGATTATGCATATCACACATCATAGTGTCATCAGCTTTAAGTTTGCACAGCATACTTTTGCTATTCAAGCACATTGTGTTTACAAAACTGGTTACCTGTGGTATGGTGTTTAAAATAAACTGAGGGTGAGTTTAAATTGCGTAGCATAAACTACAACATTTGCAAATAAAAGTATGCAATTTGATACACATCTGAACTGTTTTGCAGCCGAATAAAGCCATAACTGCTAACTAGTCTGTAATTTATTATAGACTTGACCTTTTAAGGTCACATGAGTATGTGAATTAACCATTGACGATTGTGGTGCTAATTATCTTACCATATATATATAATCTATATAGAATAAAAAAGACAAATACAAGCTGACTAGTATAGTAGATGAAGAAATTAGTGACTGATGCCAAGGTTATCTGAATACAGAATACACGGCTACGATACAATAAAATTACACACGAAGCCATCTTTGGTCTTCTTATCACTTACTATAAACAAATACATATAAATTTGTATTGTATCAAAAATAGAAATTACATGGTAGCCATTGAAAGTAAATTCACATTTGACATACAATATATAGGTAATAGACACATACCTCAGATGTGATTACATTAGTTTTTTAAACCCTTGGCTTTAAAAAAGGACCTAATAATTTTACCATATTTTTTTTGGACATTCACTCTGTGTCTGGTATGAATAATGTCATTTTTCTTTCACACCATGTACAATCAATATTGGTGTCATTCATTTTGCAGAGAACAGTATACAAAAGTACATGAACAAAATGGAAACAAAACAACAAACAAACCAATAAACAGATTGTCATTTTTAAACATATACCCTGCGCTTTCAATCCAGGGCTTCTGAGGGAACAAGAGGAGATACATGGCCTGGCTGGAACAACGATCCTGTAGAAAATGTCTCTCCTTAATTCTTTGCGGTAGGCCTTTAAATGCATGAGCGATGTCGTGACGTGAGGTAAGCCCCTACGGAAAACAGACGCGTGTCCTTACTCAAAAGAGATTCCATTGTTTAAAAAAAGGAAATACAACTAAAGAAAAGGAACACTTCCCAGAGCTGTCTGTCTGGTTGTTTTTTGTGGGAGAGGTTCGGGATATTTCTGGTTTTCTTTCAGCTCAGGGGCACATGTGTTGTACTGCAGCCAGTGGACTTCTGCTCGAGAAATTCAGGAAGTGCTTTCTAAGTTGTCGTTTTCCGAGCCACTGTGGAGAAGAAAGTGAAAGTCAATAATGGTGTCAACCAAGGGGCGGTTAAGGCTCTACTACTACTACCTAACCGCAACATGAACACAGTCTGTCTAAGAACATGTGATAGTGTGTTCACTTTTTACCGTCCTAACAAAAACAGTTAAAGAATGTTTTAGTTCTTAAAAAAGAATCTGAACAGCCCAATAAAACCACCATAAAGATAATGCATAAATGTGTTTTTACCATTCACCACTGCAGGGCTGGGAGGTCAAGGGTCACTCTCCTTCTTCACCGTCACATCTCCATCACCAGCCAGGATGGTGGAGATCTCTCCCTGCATGAAGGCCCAAGGCACGGTGGATCCGGACAGGGGACAGCGCTCCCCGCTGGGGCAGTATACCTCGCCGCCGGGACCCTGGCTGCGGATGGAGGCCCGGGTGCACGGGAAGCAGAACTTGTGGTGTGGGACAGAGGGACACTGGACAAAGTGGGTGTCCTCCAGACGCTCGCGGCAGAGGGTGCAGCAGAGCAAGGCACCTTGGGCGCCTATTCCCGGCTCTCCTGCTGCAGAGCTACTGCTGCCGGCGCCGACCTGGCTCCCTCCCTGGCCCAGTGACGCCTGGGAGCCCGAGGCCGTGGAGGGGCTGCCGCTGGTGGGGCGGTTGGCTGCGGAGGAGGAGGAGTGTGCTGCCGACATGCCCGGGCTCTCTCGGGACATCTGGTTGGAGCTCAGGCTGTCAGCGACGCCCATTAGTGAAGAGATGGGCGAGGGTTGGCTGTGCAAACGAGGCGGTGCCCCCTCCTGAGGGGCAGCCATGCCCGGGAGGGGCTCCATGCCCTGGTAGGCGCTGCGCTGCCAGGCCTCTCTAGACGGGTGATCGGGGCGCGCGCCTTCACCTTCTCCGTTCTCAGAGCCCGGTGAGGCCTTGCGTCGCCGCGCCGCACCCTTGGGAGGTACCGGTCGCCCGGCAGAGGCCATGGGCATGCCCGCCTCGGGGTAGGGCTGTGGAAGCACCTCTTGGATCGGGGGCTCCTTGAAGAGACGCACGCCGTCGTTCAGCAGCTCGGTGAGTCCACGCCAGTCGCCGGTGCCCGGGCGTTTCTCGTATTCGACGTAGCGCAGCCCAGAGTTCACCGCTTTCCCTGCGTCCTTGGCAGAGTCGCGGAACATCTGCCTGACCAGGTCTGGGATCTGGGAGTACACGATTCCCGAGCCGCAGGGATACTCTGCAAAAACTTTCAGCTCAAAATCAGGGGTAGTGTTGGCGTCAAAGGCCAGCACGCGCCCTATTAAATTATGATCTTTCCTGAAGCGCACGTTGAACGGGACACAGCCGTTGAGGGTCACGAGGACATCCCGTACTGCTTTTGGGCGATTGGGCCAGCCTTCAGCTTTACTGCGGGCGCTCTCTGCCAGCTCAGCCATTACTTCACCATTTCTCCAGACCCCAGCATCCAGACCCACCAAGGTAGAGGCACTAGGCCCCACACCCAAGGACACAGCTTGTCTTCTGCCAGACTCTCCCATTATAGGTCCAGCTGAGACAGCAATAGATGGGGCTCCAGCCCTGGAGCCTCCTAGTGGGGCTAATAGACCATGAGGAGCTCCTACTAACCCTTGTGCCAGCAAGGCATGAGGGATAGATCCGTGTAGAGTAGAAACTGCTCCAACTATTGCCCTTCGAGGATTGGGGCTTTGCCTGCTTCCCTCTGATATGGCCACATCTTCAGCTCTGTGTAGACCATTGGGAAGACGAGAAGAGGAGACCCCATACTCTCCCCTCCCCCGGTCTATACGTTCTGAATGCTGCCGCCCCCCTTCCATTGGCCCACTCGAGGTGGGTTTGCTTTGCTGTGGTCCGGGAGACCTCCCGTCTAAAACCCCATGGGTGCTTTTTAATTGCCTGGCAGTTTCTATTAGAAGCTCGATTCTGTCCGCACCATCGTAATTCACACATCCGCGACATACCGCTTCGCTGAATTCCCACAGCATTGCCCACGGCATCTTGGGGAGATCGCAAAGGTAGCACCATTGCCGTCTAGAGGATGCCTGCGAGGCGGAAGACATGTTGTTTACAGGCCCTCGCACAAACTTTCTTCAGAGGCCCACGCTTTGCAGTCTTCGTGTTTCAATAATTATTTAATATCCAGACACGATCGGCCGCATGTCTCGAGATCTGTAGGAATTATTACAATTAAACTAAGATCGATCACGACAGAGGATTACACCGTTAAAAAGTTATCAACGTCTTCTTTCTTGGGTTGTTCGTGTCGGTCTGTCTGGAAGGAAGTAAAATGTTGTAAGACACCGGATACACCTACACGTCAATGCCATTGCATTGTGGGAGTTGGAGTTATGTCATTTGTGCATATAAATATGTATATATCTATATATATATATATATATGAACATATTAGTATTTGGGATTCGATTGGGTATTTTTTATAATAGCAGAAATTGGACTCCGTAGTCTTAAAATATTTTACACAAAGTCTTACAATTATAATGTAACTGTTATGCCGGTAAAACCGGTGTGCAAATGTCACAGTATAAAGCTATTTATTTTAAGTTGCGCATCCAGATTCGGACATCAAATAAACATGACACCGCAAACGTTTTTAAGTCCACTAAAGCTGTAAATAAATGTCGCTAGTTGTAGTTCTCTGTAATCGCTAATAATGGTTAACGTTATGTAGTAAACAATACTTCTCGTAAAACTCGTGTTAATACATTGACCCCTGTAAACGAAATAATATCGTTATAGATTTTTCTAAAGTAAACAGTGCGGTTCATGAAATTTCAAATTTTGTGTAGGCCTATTCCATCCGGGTCTCACATATTGCATGACCCAGAAGAATATGCTGCAGAGGTTTACAAGTAGGCCAGATGGAGGCGCTGTGAGCAAATGTGTGGAGTGACCTCTGCTTATTGCGTGTAGATAGTAGCTGCAGTTAATGCAATACATAATATATTATGGCCTTTGACAGATATAATTTAATCTTATGGGAACATTTTAAGAAATCCATTTATGACCTTACTATTCTTGTTGGTTAAGAAAATGCTGAGAAAACAGATCATAGGTTAACAATCATCACTTTATTAAAAAAAAAAAAAAAA
>JAOSLM010000148.1:13788202-13798830 GCA_025629765.1 Eleginus gracilis
TGTGTGTGTGTGTGTGTGTGTGTGTGTGTGTGTGTGTGTGTGTGTGTGTGTGTGTGTGTTTTCACTTGTGTGCCTGTGAGTGAGTGCATAAGTATCTAGAACATAACTCAACATTCACAAAGTACCACAAGGTAAAGAAAAGTTACGTTGAAGACGAACACCCAATGTCACCTCTCTATATGTTAATATGTTTGTACCATAATACATGTTCATATTTATTGGGCAGTTGTACCGTGTATAGTAAAAGTCAAGTAAGTTGTCCCCAACATAAATGTGTATTAATCTATGTGCTACGTATTCTGTAAGCCAATGAAACATTGACAATATTAGTGGGATTTTGTTCATACATTGTTGGTGAAGCGGTACGTGTATTCATGTTGGTCCTTAGAGTTCAGGGTCCACGGTGCGCAGATCAGAATACACTGCAAACCAGTTATTGTATTTAGAACACAGATGATTTTATAAAATAATTATGTAAAAAAATTATAGTATATATATATATAAATATATATATAGGGATCAACGCAAGGGAATTATCTACACAAAGTTAAGTGATCCTCATATAGTCTGATGTTCTGTTGCTTGAGTAACAGTTGCTAGGTCATGCACTGTTCTCGAGAACGGAAAGTTCAACACACACAATCAACCACGGCTCAGAAAGTTACGGCTTTCAGACTGCACTGCAAATCTTTGGAGCGAGAACCCTTCGGAAAAAAACGCTTTGAGGTTGTGTGCATCCCCATCATGAAATTGTGGCGGTGCTTTCTCCATAGGAAAACAATGGAGTGGGACGCACACGCTGTCCACCCGCATCTCAAAGTTAACACATTGATGAGAAACATCGACAGGACTAGGCAAACAAATTTAACAGCAAAGCAAACAGAAACAGTATCTCCCCCCCGAAGCATCCAGGCAACGATATGATGCCGATTCTGCTAGGGCCAAAGAGATCACCGCAGAGATAGCAGAACGAATAGGCAGATATGAGACCCTTCTCCATGCTAGAGAATACTCGGTTCACCAACATGTTTGAGGGGCTTGACCCGTTGTTGCACAATTACTTCCCACACTCATTTTGCCCGGAAACATTTACAGCAGAATAACAAATTGACGTGGAGTTTTCAGAAAAAGTCTTCTATTGCGCTGCAGGCGCGGTTGGACGTCCAGAGATGCAGAGCAACCTCACTGTAACGGCTCATTACAGCAGACTGGAAGATAATAAGCCCAGCCACCCTTTGATTTCATCATGATAGACTCATCTTTAAAACAGTGGTCCTATTGGGTGTAAGGCACTGCTGTGTGAGTTCAGTTTTCCATATGCTGCTGATCTATGCAATCATTTATTGAAGTAGCGTTTAAATGACTATTTTATAGTTTGTGCTATTCAGCAGGCACTCATGTTTGGTTATGCCGCTTGGAAACCAAACTATCCATGTTGTGTACTGTTATAATATGTTTTTTAATCTAAATACAAATGAGAAATTCCGGCGTTTATTTTGACGATGTATCAATAACATAAAGAACCGTACCTTATCATACCAAATGTTGAATTTTGGAAATCGTTATATACATATATGTATATATACGTATATGATATAGTAAAACAAAAACAGTTTCTCTGGCGTTTTCCCATCCATTCCGGGCGACTTTGATGAAATGCTGTGATGGAAGTGGATTCTCATCTGGCGATGGGCTCTGACCCTGGTCGGGCAGACGGAAATGGCAGGATGATTTATGATTTTCATCCAATGTAGTCCATTGGATTGAGGGATGGCCCACGGCGATGCAGGGGGAAAACAATATGTCCTGAATATGAATGTTTGCGAGACACAGCTGAATCCCCTTCCGTAGGTATAGATGGACGCCGGGGATGGTTTAACCTTCTCTCTCTCTCTTTATTGTACCAAAAGGGAGAGCTCAGATCTGTTCTAAATTGTTACCTGTATTTGTCCATTAGATTGAAATAGATCACATTCGCCGGGCGATCGAGGAGTGAGTAGGGTTGTGCCATGTGCCGTAAATTCACTTTTTCATGACATTTCATGACACGCGTTTCATGACATCGTTTTGGGTTTCGATCATTGTCTGTGGTATTTTTCTCCATGTTAAATTCAACCATTTAAACGGTCGTGTCAATCATAAAATAATTTCATAACAAAGACACTCACACAAAGACACACGCGCTGTTGTGCTGGCGATCAAAAACATGTAAACAACAGTCCTACCCGGCTGGAAATGTGTTGGAGCAACACGTCACCAAGTGGAATACACGTCTCCTATTAGTTACTGAACAATGATCAAGCTTCCATAAAGTCTCTTTGGGGAGAGTTCTGTCTGTTGTCACCATGAGTGCTTACATCTGGGTCGCTGTTGACACCACCATCCATTATTTGCCTCTTTTCCAAATACTGTATCACAAAAGTGGAGCCAATTTGAAAGGCACCTGACACATACCGTTGTATTGAATCATTGCGTGCTGTCCTGTCTGCCAGGGCCTTTTCACAGTGGAAACCCTGTCGGAGCAGACACCTCGGGAAAGTGGCGTTTAAGAGCAAGGCTAGCGGGCTAAATGTATGGCGGTTAATTGAGTGAAGCCAACAAATTCTGTTCCCTTGTGAACAATGAAGAAAATAATTACCTATTGAAGGGAAACGTCACACATGGTGATTTTTCTTGCTACGGTGAGAGTTGTGAAAATGCCACCGTCTGAAACTTCTAATCGGTTTCAGAGAATCATTGGAAAAGTGTTGAGTTCATACCTGTGTTGACTTGTTTGAAGCAGTATTATATTAGAAATTGTAAATGTTCGAAATACTAATGTTCCGAAAATGTGAAGGTGTTGAATTTCATGTTATTTTATACGACATTCCATCTATCTTGCTAAATTCTTGCTAAAACTTCTACAGAATCCCCCCCCCGCTCTGAAAACACTTCAACCCTTACGGTTATTACTGTACACTTTTCGGTACAATAAATGGTCATTAGCTTCATGGCCGTAGACTCAAATCGAAGGAGACACAAACATCCCTTAATTTTGACACATTTATTGTTTCATGAGGTATCTCGGCAAATAAAAATAACAATTGACACTGTCTTTCCCTTTAGGTGTGTCCTTTAACCTATACACTGAACGCCAATCCTGTGGCATTCTTACGACTACCGGTATCTTAAATCTCACCTCTTGAGTCGCTGTGCATTGGTGACCTTGTTCGTATTAGAGAGGTCGTAGTTTAATCGAAATTGTCCCGACGCTGACCGGCTTAGATTTGCAGCGAAAACAACCAATATGTTGTAAAGCGTATTGGGTTTTAAGGGGTTCTGAAAGTGATCCTGATACGCTGCAGAAAGCAGCCCTCGCCGGTTCGACCTCAGCCTGCCTCACGGACAACAGTTCTTAACCACGGGGCTTTGTTCGCAGACGCACAGGGCCTATTTGTTTTGCCTAATGATGCAAAAAATGTTTTTCCTTGGCATGTTTTACATTCATTTGAAAGAATAGATTGTAACGCTTGTGCTACCTTGATGAAGCTGCCAGTGTTTTTAATAGGGGGGGAGCTCCCTCCGAGGCCCGTTTAACAACAGGGTTATTTGTCTAAAGAAGCACCTAGTTTAGATATCTTATGTGGCCCTGAGGCAGGGAGAGCACTGCCTCTGCAGCATCCATTTGAAGCTGTTGTTTCCCCAATATAAATTAACATTTGAGCATATCAATTTGAAGTCAATGGTAGGTTTTACTTACACCGGCATTATTTAAATCCATTAACCCTGATAAACCAATTGCGGCTACAGTTTTAATGAAGCTGATTCTTGTATGAGTGGGCAAACGGCGCAGGTGACCAAAACACAAAGTGCAAACACACATTTTGTATTGCACATTTATTGTTATGCCAGAGTCAAATACAATTCTGGTGATGGGTGGGCGTCGGAGTGTGGAGGGGGGGGCCTGTTTGCCATCCATTATATACTTTAGTGGGGGGAAAAAAACAACAACAACATCAACGAAGGCTGCGTGTATGAGATACAATGCCAGCGGAGGTTATCCGGTGATAAGGGGCGTGTGAATGTATTCCCGTGCATGAATGCACGAGAGCTGCTCGGATCACCGTGGCACTGTGTGCTTGTGCACACTCTGCGTCTGTGTGTGTGTGTGCGCGCGCGCGTGTGCGAGCATACTGTATCTCCTCACCGCCTTGTCTTGTCGTCCTGCCGGCAATCGGATTAGGCCTGCGCTATTGTGCGTGCGGTTAGCATACTGTATCTCCCCCCTCACCGTCGCCGTGTCCCTAAACAGATGCAGCGTGGACAGCAAGGTGACGCGGGTGGCCTGGCTGAACCGCACCACCATCCTGTTTGCGGGCAGTGAGAAGTGGACCCTGGACCCCCGCGTGGTGCTCATGGAGAACACGCCGGTCAGCGAGTACAGCATCAAGATCCTCAGCGTGGACGTCCACGACGAGGGCCCCTACGTGTGCACCATCCTCACCAACAAGAAGCCCAAGTCCACCAAGGTGCACCTCATTGTTCAAGGTGAGCACGACACTTGTTTTCTTTCCCATTGATTCAGTATTTAATACAAATGATGTTGTATGTTTAGATTTTGCTTTAATGAAAGCTATACACCGACTTTAAGAGAGTGGATACACAAAAAATGCACACGCACGTTAGGAGCACGTTACAACACACACACACACGACGGACCCATCGGGCAAGGCTGTACAGATAATATCACGTTGCAGTTCCTACGTGTTGTGTAGTCTCTTCCCCTACTGC
Organism: Eleginus gracilis; assembly: GCA_025629765.1. Lineage (NCBI taxonomy): Eukaryota > Metazoa > Chordata > Actinopteri > Gadiformes > Gadidae > Eleginus > Eleginus gracilis. The sequence goes on from JAOSLM010000148.1 coordinate 13,792,973, forward strand.
GACTCGTACATAGGACACATACAAACCCTACAATACACTAGATACACACACACATTGGGGCAACACTATACAGATAACATCACAATACAGTACCCACACGGTGTGGAGTTATTTTCTTCTGCTGCTGCAACTCAATTGCAATTGAACACAACACACACATGGGGACAACATGTTGGTAGTGTCTATTTATCCGTCAGTACACACTGCAGGAGTTGTGGTACTAGTGGCACGCTTTTGAACCAAACAAACTGTTGTGGAAGTGGAGAAAGTTGCGGCTCCAAAAATAAAATCATTGGCTTGTGCACGTGCACTTTTGTTTTTTTTACTTCACTTAAAATCCACTATATATTAGAGCTGTTGCTGAAAATGGGCGGGGGTTTAATTTGGGGTTGCTGATAGATATTGATTTGGGGACACTGAGAAATATCCTGGCTCCCGTTTGGAGCAAAGGCCCACTAAATCAGCTGTCAGCAGATAGACCTTTGTTATCATTTACGATGAAATCAATTTCATTTCACGCTCAGTTTTCTGAAAAACAATCTATACCTCTCGAGCCAGGGATGGGAGGTGTACATCAAGGACGCTGAGCTAAACTTAATCAGGCGCTGTAATTAAAAGTAGGGAGGATGCAAAGAGAGATTTTCTTTCTCCAATCAATATGAATGTTAAACGAAGACACACTTCATATGAAAGGTATTTTTTTTGTATGTACATTGGCAGCGCTGGAAGCCTGAGCAGCACATTGCATCACTAGCTTCTTAAAGTAAATTGATTTTTGCCTGACGGACAGAAAATATGAATGGATGAATGATTTCTATGTAGACTAACAGAGAGGTACCTAGACACTACGTTTCTCATTATCGCCACTCTCTGTGCCTCTGTGTTGATGTCAAAAACAGTTTCTGGCGCAGTTTAAATACAGAATAGCATGGGGATTGGAAGAAAGCTATGGCAAGTGATGGACATAATTCTGCAATTACCGAGTAATGTATTCCTATTGTACAATGTTTAAATGGACCATTGTCAGGAAGCGCACACAAGTTTCAATATATATCCCTTAAACCATTTACGCATTGACAAATGCCATGTTTCCATTAACCCCATTTTTGCCTGTAGTAAGTCCAATGGGACATCAGTAAATGCGCAGGGCCTGTTGTCAGACTTGTGTGCGACTATTTCCGTTCTGCAGTCAAGAAAACACTCTGGTACTCCTTCGATTGATTGGTTTCAATTTATTGTCCATCTGCTGGCTCATTCGTTCGTCAGTGCATTGTCTTTAAATAGAGTGTGCCTATTGAAAACAGCTTGTCTTGACGTCGGTGCTATTGGTGGAATGCGCGCTAATGGCTGTGATTAATCCGATGCATTGATGAATGTGTTGGGCTCACGCCCGCAAACGCTCGCTGTCTATCATGTAACATGAGAGAGACGAAGCGGGTAGCGGGGGAAGACAAGGGAGCAGGAAGAGGATATGAGGAAGGTAGAGACGATGATGATAATAATAATAGATGAAAGCCACAGCAATGCAGGAACTGTATTATTCATGGGAGTTATCCTCCCGGAGTCTGTATGTTTTTCTATGCCGTTAATGCGTGTGCATGTGTGTGTGTGTCTGTGTGTGTGTCTGGTCTGCCCATGTCTACATGTGTGTAAAATGTGTGTGTGTGGAGTGTGGGGGGGGGGGGGGAGGGGGGCTCACCAATGCCCTTAAAGTAGAGGTAAAGGGTCTCTCTCGGTGTGATTGTTTATTAAAATAGTTGATCACCATGCTCCCAACATTTGCATAGTTGTCCCAAACCTCCTCCATCTCTCCCCCCGAGTCTCCCCTCCCTTCTCTTTGTGGAGGATCAGCATGCCTCCCACACTCCAGTCCAGTCACGGGCCGATGGCCCGGGGAGAGGGATGAATGAATACGCTACAACATCCTACCTTCCCCGCACGCCGGGCTCCTCGGAGGTCCGTGGGGACGAGGTTTGGGTCCCTGCTGTCCCCGCAGGTCTCTTCTCATCTCCAGCACCTCTGAAATAGAGATTTGTGTTGAACCCGCACCCGGGGAGGAACTCTGGAGGCCAACATCAATCAGCCCAGTGACCTTGTCAGCCTGTTCTCCTCTCCCCACTCCCATCCAACAACCCCCCCCGCCCCCCACACAGGATTATGGACATTTGCTTTTTCTTTTTTCCTCACATGTGGCTCGCACAGAACAGGCGGTGGCTATGTGAAGGCTCAATGGGGAGATAGCACCGCATTACCGCGCACACTTGTTCTGTGGTTCTGCAGAACCACAGAACCAGGTCCTCACTGGTTCTGCAGAACCACAGAACAGCCTTCACAAACGGCCAGCACTCAGATGGGGGAAGGTTACACAACAAGGGAACGACTGGGGAATGTGACTTGTAATCTGAATGTATGGTATTTACTTTGCCATTCCTCTACCCTGGATTCCCTGATATCACTTATGTTTCACACATGCGGCAGCTGAGCAAAGAGTGCGGCCACCCCCTCTATACACTGTTATTGTTGCAAAAAGGCCATGGCCAGTGGGACACATTTGAAAGGAAAAGTCTACAATGCTGCTTGTGCTCCCAGTGTGTTTAATAAGTTACGAAATAGCACAAACTATCAATGGAAAACTTTGCATCAGAAAACCTATGATGGAATGCACAAAGTCATACGGTTTTTCGAATAAAAAAACTACATTTACTGAACAATATTTATGATATATTAGCAATTATCTACATCATTTAACTGTTCTGTTCTTCTTCCAAACAGTCTGTTTCAAAAATGTAATCCCATGTACAACCTGCTGTACCCCCTCCCCCCCCTCCTGAGTGTCCGCAAGTAAAAAAAAACATAGTCGTAATGCACAGAAAGTATAGCATTTATCATAATATCACTTGGAAATGCATTGTTTATACTTTAAGGTACCACATAGGAAGCGACCCATTAAAATCGTTGATCCGTTTAGTCACGTTCACAGCGGGGCCCAAACATTCAAGCGTGTCTTCCGAAAGATTCCGAGTTGGCGTTGTGTTCGGAGCGTGGAGGAGTTCCATGCGGTCGTAAAGCGTAAAGACAAACTCCCAGAATGCACCACAGTGCCTTTGTGTTTGGTTTCATTGAGGGCGACGATGTGGTGTTATACAGTAGCGATTAGCACGCTCCTTTACCGTGGGACGCGGGAGAGGGAGCAATGAGACCAGGCCTCTCCGTGCACAAGGCTCTAATAAACTTCAGGCCTCATTACAGAGAGGGATCGTAGAGAGGAGGTAGTCCCCCTCCAGCGGAAGGGCGAGTAATGAGCCATTGGAAATATTCCACATTAGGATAAATTAAATTGGAGAGTGAGCCCTATAAGCTTTGCTTGTGTAACACATTAGAAAGCACTTGTGCTCTGCTGAAGCTGGCCCTGATTTCAATTTCAATTTCTCACCTACTGCCTTCCCGAGCTATTTGGAGGGATTTGCAGCTCTCTGCGTTTTGTTTGTTTTTCCTACTAAACAATAGGATACTGTACCCGCCCTTTGGTGATCATGTAAACACAGGGCTAGTATGTTTAACTAGCTTCCATGGCATTTAGCTAAAGGCTTCATCAACCCTCACATTTTGCTAATCGCTCATAATTCCTTGTTTGGTTTTAATAGTTTTTTCTTTTTCACTTTTAGGCATCTCTTTGGGGGAGTCTCTAAGGTTTTCTTTCCATCTTATCTTACATTGTGAAACAGAAAAGCAAAACATTCCAGTCAATCCCATCTTCGTTTAAATCAGTCTATTTGCAGAAGAGCCATTCATAGATATCGTACGATCCTAATACTTAACATACACAGACAAGTGTGAAACCTGCATACAGAATATAGATTGTAGAGGTTTTTATTTTCCATCTTTGCATATAAATTACATTCACAAAGCCCATATGTTGACTATTATGTGATGAAATATCTAAAAAGAAGTGTGAGTAAAAATAGATGCTTGACTCATGAATATTCTGGTCAGAGATACCAAATACCCACAGGATAATTTTCAACGCTTGAATTGCTTTTTAAGCAACAAATTGAGACAAGCCTTTCAGTACAAACAGTTTTAGCAAGCTCAAGAAAAGTCAAGTGGAAGGCTTTCAAGCCTTTGCATCTTGACAGATGCAAATTCCCATGAAATCTTTACTTTACTTTGTTAGTCTCTGTGCACAGGGAAACGACAAACACATTCATCCAAATAGTCGAGCAGATTTGACATCCTCTGGCCTCGCAGATTGTGTCTTAATGTTTTAATTGGCATTTATTTATTTTTATATTTATTTAAACTACCAGCAGGAAAAGTTAGGGAATGGAATTGTATAGACTGATGGCATGAACAGAAATATGAACCGATAATACATAGTGTTCCAAATAGCGTTTGAGAGAAAGGAGACATTACTTAGATAATTGTTACCCTGTTGTGTTATTCTTATGCCAAAGTGCTCACCAATGTTGAGCTGTCAATCATTTCCGCTCGGTCGACCATGTGGCTTGTCAAGCGATAAAATTGCAACAACTGTGAAATCTCATTGGCAGACACATCCTTTTTTTAAATAGCTACACAGGGCTGTATGCTGTTAAACTACTAAGTGGCAGATTAGATCTGTAGTCATGTCGATTAATTGTATACATTTCATTTGTATTGAATGACAGAATAACAAGTCTGGGTCGGTGTTACTGGACAACTTCAGTGAAAATAATGCTAAGGTTTAGCATGATTGACAAAGACACTGGTATGTTAACTGTTTAAAATTGAAACATGATTGAATAAACATGTCAAACCACTAGACTACACTAATTCTTAATGATCTGACATAAACCTACACTACCTTTATAACCTTTGAATGAACATTTTATAACCTCACCTCGTAAAAAATGAGTTACGATTTGTAAGTGCTGCTTACTCAAGAGTCGGCCACTGGCTCCGCAAGAATTCACAAAAAAGTTTTGTTCAATCTATCTTGTTGGATCCTTTTCCCTATTGCAATGACTGTGTATCTTTTATGTCTGTTAATGGACAATAACAGTTTTGGTGATTACACCATCGTAACCGTCTTTCCTGGCTTCACTCCTTTATGAATATACTTTGTCAATTGTACTTTTCTTGTTGTGCCCTTGTCACAAATGTATTCCGTCTTTTGAAATCAATGCGCACAAGTTCTCCCGCTGTTGTTTACGTAAACAATAATACTAGATGAATCAGACTACTTTCAGTTTGCCCTTCAATGTGTGTCATCACATATTCACTCACATATTCAATTATATTGGCTGGTCAACGGCATCAATCTAGGAGCTGCGTACACAAATGTGCCCGGATGAACCAGCTCCCCCAGCAAAGCAGCATAGCTTGTTTCTCAGCGGTGAATTTGAATCCATTAAACGTCTTACATTAATTACATGTCTCAGGACAATACACTCATTCGGCCATTTTGTCATTTCGGTTTGCTTCCATGCGGCTGTCATGGCATTGGAATAGATCCCAGAACATAAGATGAAATGGGGGGCCCCGTAGGGTAAAAAAACCTGCCTTTGAACCGAGACAGAGAGCTTAGCGGCTTGCTGACAGTAGGGTTGGCCCGAATACATAATTTCAAGCCTCAAAATATTCGTTAGGTTTCCAAACGAATATCTGAATAGTCGGTGGGGAAAGATAGAAAGAGAAAAAATCCATTCATAGTGCATGTCTTTCAATGCCTGTTACGTTGCAGGCAGAGACCACTGCCACAGTTGATTATCAAGATTTTAATCAAATAATCGTTGATTTAACCTTGACCTTTTTGTTTCTAACATGGTTAAATTGGTAAAACAAATTTGTTATTTTAATAAAAGCAGAGCTTCAATGCA
>JAOSLM010000148.1:13995560-14007688 GCA_025629765.1 Eleginus gracilis
GAGGCGAACAGAAAGGGAATCAAATCGGATTCAAGATTAGCCCAGTCAACATTGTTTACTTTCCACCACCACTACAGTATTTGCCAAACCACCACAGTATTTCCTTCTTCCTTTCCTTTTTAATCATCATTGACAACTCCCCCCCCCTCCCCGCCCCTCCCCCCCGCGCGCGCTAGCGTTCGAGTCGCGATCCAAGATAGCAGGTATTAAATCAAGGTAAACAAAATAAAAACATTGGCCCTTTGACACTCCGGTCATGTTTGTGTCTGAGTGTTGTGGCTCAGGCCTCTGTTTACAACTTATGGGCCGCTGTAGCAGAATCTTTGTGTGCCGTCGTTAAACCTTGTTTTAATATGTTGTTTACTCTCCATTCCTGTTTAATTAAATGTTATTGATTTGTGTGGTGGTTTATGTACCTTTCTCTCCTCCTTGCAATTCTATCGTGTTTTCCACCGTGTTTTTTTGTTTTGGCCTTTAATTGGTAGAACTAAGAAGTATCCAAATGAGTCTTGAAGTAGTTAGTTGTAGAGTTATAATGGGAGCACAAAGATAGTCGGAAAGTTCAAATTTATTTGTGTTTTTCCACTTCGGCCATGGCATTGCTCAAACAGCTGGACTTTAACAAGCACTGTGTTGCCCTGTCAGTGAGTTGTCTTATTAAAACCAAGGTAATGGATTGCTCTATTATTCATCAACGTCTTCCCCTTTCCCAATTACTGAAACATAAATTACTTTCTTGTCAGCAACTGCCGTTCGCCAATAGTTGCACAAATGCAAAACGGACACAGTTCAGTTTTGTTCAAGACCATGATCAGCATCAGAGATTGATTACCAGAGATAGTGGGAATAACGATTCCAAACCGGGTCACCTAAGGTCACACAGCAAAGCCTCCTTGAGAAAATGCCAAAATAAATAAATGTTGGCATTATATAATAAATGAAATAAAATCCATTAAAATGTGTTGTTGAACCATAATACTGAAAAGCGTTGCATGCACTTTGTTTGGCAGCAACAGCGCTACACTGAACCACTGATGCCCACGGAGCTCTGTGACTTTGGATGTCTCTCATCACTCTCTTCTTTGGGCCCCATTTCACCAAATGTAATTCCAGCATTGGCATATTTCAAAGGCTTGTCTTCGTTGTTTTGGTGTGTGTTAATCATGTTTTTCACACCTCACCGTTCACCCTCACCAAAACGGTGGATCAGGTGGACAGGTCTCTTATCTCCCAGCTTCCTTCTCTCCCCCGCTGGGGTTGGTCTGCCTTGTCTGAGCGCAGGGCAAGGTGCTGCTCCTATAAATGTCTTCCCTCAGTGCAGGCCAGTAAAGCTCTTGGAGACTGGAGCTCCCATCAAGTGCTTTATATCTACTAAACTAAAGTAACTAAACCAAGGTGCACCCTGTAAGCATTGAGCTTATGGATGTAAACATGAATATAGATGTATGTTTTCTAATGAAGTGCATTCATTAAAATATGTGACATGGTGGAAAATGGGTATTTGACATACAAATAGATCATTTTAATTTCCATAATAATAAGTTGAGTTATATAAAGGCTACTCTCCTACTTTAATTGTATGCAACTAATCTGTATTCTGTAACTATGTGGTTTGCTTAAAAAATGTAATGTTGATTATAACCTTTATGTCTACATTTAAATATGCAAATGAACGAGAACGAGAAATGTTAATGATGGCACATGCCTGGAGTAAAGTCAGTGGAGAAATTGGGTTTAGCATATGAAAAGAGTTGATGTGTTGCGGTTGTCAGTGTATCTGCAAACCTTTAAGCTAATAATAAATGTATAAAAGCATGAATACCATGGACCGTGATTACAGCTTCCCAGCACCTAATTGAAAAATAGCCCCTGTTCTTTTCACCGCCGCTAGACTTGAAACTAGCATCGGGGGGAAAAAAGTAGTAGGCAACGAATTTCTTCAGCAATTTGATTCAGCTGTGCAGCTTATTTACCTTGTTATTGTTTACTTTCTGCCGCATTTGAAAATGTTTGTGTCTGTCGGAGCTCAGTACCCACCCACCTGTGTATTATCATACTGGCAGGAAGGTAGAACAGATCCATCCCATTCAAACTCCTGGACAAAACACTGCACTGAGCTAAAGAAATGACCCGTCATCATAACAGCGTAGGAAACAGTTTTTAATATGTGGACATCTGACGACCCCTTAATTAATACACCTTGTATAAAAGGGAAGTGGATGTCCTCCCGATTGCACCACAAAACGAATTATCTCATCAGACACAGGACATCTCCATATTATGTTTCTGGGCAACATAAATAATGGATTTTCAACAGTCACCGTCGTCTGTCTTTCTCTCGTTTGCTCCAGAAGAAAGGCCACTAATTCACAGGGCCAACACGGCCCACAGACAGACAAACTAGCAGACTTGTTGAACACTCGCCAGCCTCAGATTGATATCAAAGCGCTGCTGGCTGACGCTATGTGGATTTATGTCTGTGGCATGGTGGCCGACACCCAATTAACATGCGATTGCGTTCTGCTAGTCAACCGCTGCTTGCGAATTATGAATAGTTCTTCGTGCGGATCTGCGCAGACTAACAACCTCATTCATTTCTTAAATGTCATCCGGCATAAAGACCATGGCATCCCGGGGGCAGGATGCTAACATTTCTGTCTGTTCCCTCTGGCCTCGGTCCGACATAAAACACCAGCAGTTGGGAGCCGTTGTTGTAATATGTGACAATAGATAGGAAACCGCGTAAGGATACATGACAGGAAAACGACAAGGCAGGGACATAAACAAGTGTCCCCACGTATCGCAGCCTTCCTCTATCTCTCCCGTTGATGTGTTGGACAGTTTGCCCACAGAATGCAAAGCTTTTCTTCCAATTACAGAGTTATTGTTTTGTTTCCTTTTTCCTCAAACACAATAGCTGTACAAACCCAATATTCTTAACTAGTAATCTTAATAACTATAGCTAACTATGAATACATCTATAAACCCTGATACCCTTAATGATTTAAATTAAGTCATCATAATCAGTAAAGGTGTTTACCTGCTTCAGTGACCAGCATGTGTGGCTGGATAGATTGGTTGGGTTATCTGGATGTCTTATCAGCCGATAGCTCATTGCATCTCGTGTGTGTCAGGCGAGAAAGCAGTTTATTTTCTCTTTATATTGAATACTGGAGATTGATGAGCACCTTGGATGTGTCAGCGGCATTATGCTTAGACCTAGGTTGATTTCTGACTAAGATAACCTGGTTATGGTTCTCAATGTGTCATAAGAGATGGATGCGTGGCGTTAATCAGATTCTGATGAAAGAAATTGGCAGCGTTAGGGCGCCGAAATGTAACATTCCACACTAACACCCACACACAACTTGATGAAGCCTCCTTAATGTTATGTTATTTAATCATCGACAAAACAGTTGCCCACACTGATACATGAATCAAAGAAAAAGCCCTACAATCAATTATTGAGAACAATATCCCCTGAACCAGGGCTAACTACCAAGGACAATTATATGATGAAGGTAAGGTTAATAGGCAAATTATAATGAACTATTGCAATGTAAAAACAAATACAAATAGTACCTGTTATAAAATGATTCACCTTTAAGCAGCATTCATCAATAAAATGAATGCAATACAATGCACTTGACTTAGGAACAGGTGGAGATAGAAAAGGAAAAACAGGTTTTTTATTTTCCCATTTTCTCATTTTTTTGCCCTCATTCGTTATCACATTTTCTTCGGTATTGCATTTAGTTAATTTCTCTACAAATTATACATTTCCCCAAGGAACAGAAGTGCCACGGTCAGGAGTACTGCTGCCGAATGCTAGCCTCTTTGCTCTTACCTAGCTTAGCATTCCAATCTTTCACGACCAAACTTCAAACACCGACCCCCCCCCACCATTGCCATCCTTGCGTGAAGGAACTCGAGTCCATCAACCCTTTTTTAAATTAGCATTTGCTTATTGCATCTCAGCTGACAGCTGTCTGTCCACCGCCACGTACATAACTCATGCAGAAATTGCAATATTTCAATGTGATTCAGACAAAAGAATATTAAATGACGACCACCGCTATCTGGTCTTACTTGGCTGAACCCCACATATTGCATCCCATTAAAGCTAATGCAGCCGTTATGTGGGCTAAACTCCAGAGACTTCCAACAGACTACCCCTGTAGCGTAACACATGACTGAGTTCTGATTACAGACAACCGCAAGGGCAGACCCATAAGGTATCCATCTCCCCGTCATACAATGCTGAGCAGAAAAGAGACGCTGCAATACATTACTGGCAAATTATTCACACTGTTCAGTACTATCAAAATCTATAAATAAACCACCACCGGCGGGCATTCGCATCCACAAAAGAAACAAGCATTTTCTTTATGCGATTAGCATAAACTTATAGGAATAGGTGTAAAACACCCGTTGCACAAACGGCTGTAATCTGTCTTCGCGCCTACATTATCACCCGAGCTGCACCTTATGTGAATGTGCCGCCTTGGCCAGCACCTTGGGCTCCCGGGCGCCGTTTCCTCAGGGTGTGTGCGGTGTGTTCACCATGTGAGTGCTTTGATTGCAACGCACAACGGTCTTTGACTGCTATTTTGTATTTCCATTGAGAGACACCCCTCAGTATTCATCCATGCTTCAATCTCCCCACCCCACCCCCACCACATGCATGTACGCACGCACGCACGCACGCAGACACACACACGTGCGTGTCCTCCAGGTCACAGCTGCTTTCAGATCTGTCTCACAGCAGTGAACACCTGAGTAGCACCACCCCAGCTCCCAGAAGCCGAGCAGTTCATTGCCAAAGCTGAATCTGGATCAGCCTCGCATCAAAGGCCTCGCCTATGTGTATAGTATGCAAGTGTTATTTTTATAATCATTTTGTACCTGCTGTCCTGCAAGTGGACGTACATTAGCACCTTTGAGTGTACGACTCTGTACGACTATATACGTGGTTTGCAGGCAGCCTAATTAGCCCCGTCTCCTAATTTGGCAAGAATTCTCTAAATGAGTCTCTTTCCATTATGTTAACGAATCATTTCAACAGCTTTGCCTTAATCATTAGCATAATGGCAGCACCAATGAAGCATACTGTATTAGGATGGGAAGGTTAGCACAATGGACAACGCTACCTGTCAAAGCATTTTTCACTTTGTGTGTCGCTTCTGTTTTGTTTTCTATAATGCGAATTTTGAGGGGGGCGGTATTGCAGCAGTGTTTATAAGGTTCTCTGTTCAGATGGTGTGGATCCAACTCTCAAGTCAAAAAATACTTGAATGCTTATGGAATGCAATATAAAATGGCCTTATTATATAGCCAGACGGAGTGGATAGCAGCCACCCTTTACACATAAATAGGCCCTTCTTTATGAGACAACAAACTAGGCCTTGCCAGACACTCAATGGATTTTTAGCCAACAATAGGTGGATGAGCTAAATTATGAGTATAACTGGATGATGGATGATGAGTATACATTCATATGCGTTCAATGTAATGGATATAATGTACATGAGGTTAAGATGCAAATTAATTTCTCTTCAAGCTTGTTTTGAACTAATAAAGTCATACAAAATTTAGTTTTACAAGTACTCGAAAAACACAATAAATCTATATTAAAGAAAAGATGCCTGTTACTTGTTTGTGTGGAATTGCAACGCAAACCATGAGGACTGTTTTATTATTGCTGAAATCCCAAAGACAAATTACCAATAGGATCTATGTACCTCCTAGGATTATATACGTGTTTTCTTGAACACAAACTATTGGTATCCATCGCAGTAATCATCATTCTCGATAGCCTTCCCTGACAAAGGAATGGCTCCTAACACATACAGGGTTTGTTTACATTTCACCGTTAAGGAAAAAAAACAATCAGCAATATCCATGACAACCGTTTCTCAAGCGTACAATGTGGTTGATGTGCCTCATTATGTTATTGTCATGAACACTGCTCGACAGCTGAATCTGATGGTAATTCATCCTGGTTTTAAGAAAGCCTTTGCAATCACTTCCTTTGCTTTCATGTTTTGAACGATTATTTGGTTCAAAGAGTGTTATTGTTTATTTGGTACTTTTTCAACACAGGAAATGCAGGACAACATGTCGCCCATTCTTCAGACTCTGTCTTCAGACTTTATTAAACCTCATATTTACATCTGTGACAGATTTCCAAACTATGTGCTAGAATAGGCTGCCATTCAACCCCAAGTACATGCCTGGGAATTTAAGTCGGAGGGTGATCTGAATGCTGACATCTTTTGCCCGTTCTGTCAGGAGTGAAACTAGATTATGCTAGGCTATACCACCATGCCTGTTCTGTAGAACTCAAGAAATGCAATCATGCTCTAATTATGATGACTTTTCTAGAAGAGGCATTATGGTGCTCAGTTGATGACTTCTTCAAACATATAACACAATGACTTCTCAAGTGACTTGTCTGGGAAAACAATAGAAAGAACAATGAATGGTTCAGTCATGGCTGGCTGTTTTACAACAGAGTCAATCTGAAAACGGTGTTCACAGCCTTTAATGGTGAGCTGTGTGACAGCTGGGAGGAAGTTTGGTGTGGTAGGTATCATGCTCTTATGACTATGACACAGTAAAACATGATGAGACTTTCACAAACAAACAGTGCTCTATATAGCATTGTGTCTCCTAGTCAAACAACACAAAAAGCGCTGCCTGTTATTGATCAGTGCATTGCATCTAAACGCTCCGGGTGGATTCAAGGCATGCCAATTGTACAACACTTCACCGTACCTATAAATATTTATTTTGCTGAAATGCTCACACTGGGCACTTCATCCAATTCTATAGACGTCTCTCTAATGCCCCTTTCACATAAGGGCCTATGTTAATGGAAGAACCACTTACTCTGGCTCTGAACTGTTACCTCGGCCCAGCCAAACCCCGTCCTCAGATGAACGCTGGCTGGCTGACCACACTGTTCAGGGAGTATTTTTTGTAAAGAAGATACCCTTGCTTTTGGTGATCCTTCGAGTTATTTTAGGCTGTTTAATCCACACAGGGTTTTTTCTTTCCTTGGCCGAGGTCATTGAACACACAATGGTGCGAGGCCAATTACGTTACATTTCACAGCACAAGGTTGACAACTTGTATGAATTTGCACGGATTCAACTCATTTTCACAGGGTAGAAAGGACCCGGGAACGCCCGAACGCTGATCCCTGATTATTGTGTCCGGCGCGGGGAATTGAAATGGAGTCGCCATGCTGGTGCCCCCCAGGCCGCTTAAGTAATGTCTGATCATGGAGAACATGTGTCTGCCCTCGCAAAGACACTGTCCCGGCGATCCATTAATTGGACTGATATTCAATTTGAACCCAATTATGTTACGCATGCGGACAGAGTGAGACGCGAGGAGGAGGGACAGACACATTAGACACATTCCCTCCCTAAGTGCCACAGAGTTTAATGTCTATGAAAAAATCAGGATAAAAAAGTTCTTTTTTAGACAGCCGAGACTTCCAGGCATAATAAGTGAACGCCTAGGGGAGGAAAATGCCATGAAAAATAGACCATGTCTGGGTGTATAGGAGCGCTGTGGGCATAGCAAGACTTCCATCACATTGAGGCTTTGTCATTCTCAGCAGCCGAAACGTTTCAAAACATCCAGTTCAAACCTGTCTTCTCTATACTAGTTTGGGACAAAACTAATAAGATATGATATTGTAGAATTATATAATATCAAATGAGGTACAAAGCAACAAGTATGCTCAAAACAAACAGCTACGATTATACATCAAAACATACATCAAAAACAAAGGAGCATTTGTATTGTTTCTGATTGTAGCCCGAAATAGTCACTATTACGAAGACGACAATGGACATTTGTAGTCCTCGCACAAACCTCTACAATGGCCAAAATTGTATTGGGTACTGAGTCAAATAGCATATCTGATGCACATCTGATTAAAACACATTTTTTTCCCCAATTAAGCATGGCTTTGAATGTGTTTAGTCTTGGTCTGGTATGTCATCTTAATTAAAGACGCATTTCATTTTTTTTTCCAAATAGGGCATTATTATGATGTCTTATATATGTCCCTTCAAGAACCCAAACAGACATTCACTTTTGTCTGGTAATGTAATTACATCTTAGAGAAAAAAAGTAATTATCTAACCTTTTTTCCCCGGCAATGTTTGTTTAATCTTGCTTAAGATTGGCCATAGCCAGTGAGCAAATTACCCCCCTTCCAAGTTCAGATCTGTCCTTTCCTTTTTTGTATAAATCTTTGCTTATTAGCCCCAGGAAGCTATAATATGTGACTTGCTTCTGACAAGGTTAATTATAGCACTGAAAGAAAACACAATGCAGGCTCAAAGTACAACATAATATTTCCTTGCAAATCTACAGACATGCATGTTAACTTTGCCTCCTTCCCTATTATGGAAGTCAATTTGACAGAACTCTCACGGTCTCTCACGGTCTCACAAACGTGTCATGAAATGAGCCCACTTGCATCAGGTTAACACCAAGTATGTTGATTACAATGTCATGAGGACTATATCACATTTTCTTTTTTTTCTCCATTAAAACTTCAGCGGATGCCTAGTAATAAAAATGAAAAATGAATTCAAAGCCACTTTGAATGAATACATTCTATGATTTGATTGAATATTCCCTGGGGAAAAGTGAACGATTACCAGTTTATTCCTTTACCCACACTAATAATCCACCTGTTCCATATGCTTCTACAGTGCTGTAGCCGGCTGTGCTAAACTTTCCTTGTAAAACTCCCCCTGCGAGTCCTTTGGACAAGTGGTGTATGGCCCCCACTCCCTGCCGGGGCCAAGGTGAGGCAGAGTTTGGCAGGACAAAACGTATTGAACTAACCTCTCCCTACAGAGTCCTTTGGACCCGTGGTGTACGGGAACACCCCCTGCCTGGGTCAAGGTGAGGCAGAGTTTGGCAGAACAAAACTTATTGAACCACCCTCTCTCTGTCCCACTACTATTTTCCCATTGAGCCATTTAGCCAGCACAGCAATAAGACTTAGAGTGAATTCAGAGGTCCTTAAGGAGCAGCCAGGGGTTAGGCATTGAGCTCAAGGATATCCACATAAAGTTGAGCAAAATTACCCCTGTGACTGTGATTAAAGGCTCTACAAATAAAAAATATATAATTTGCGTGATTAGAAGGAATAGACCGACTACAATGGGGTTTGCAGAAGAAAATAAGGTTGCGGCAACTGGCTTTAAACAATAGAGATCCTTGTAAAATTGTTTGTGAAGGACGGCACGTGTGGTGAACATGCCACTACATTTAAAACAGAGGGATAACATTGGAAAGTGTGGCTTTACAAAGGCAGAAACAAAGCCTTCATTAGTATGAAGAGCAGGTACTGTACCAGACGTGAGTGGCGCCGTTGATTGAGACACCCCAAGACAGTCCACTTTCAATCAGTTTCAGCAAATTGTTTCACTTACCTAGAGAAAGAGGGAATAAAAAACAAAAACTTTAAAAACACCGAATTCAAATTGTAGGCACTGATGAATTGCATTTAAGTCCTACCTCCATTTGGACATTGATTGGCCAAAAGGGAGTCGCAATTAGATCTAATCTAATCTATATACCAGTTAAAGCCTGTGAACGTCGTATTTCAAGTGTTTTCAGCCAGCAATCCAGTCGTTTGATATTCTACTGAGAAAATGAATTTCCTCCGCCTACGCATTGCGTCTACTGGAACCCAGATGAAGGTCATGGATCCTTTTGTTTATCTCCCTTTGTTTTTGTTGTGCTATTCTCTTTCCCGCTGGAGTGTGGTCGTGAGGGTCCATTCCCTAAATGGACAAATATTTATAGCAGGTAAAAGCCATGGCAGACCCGATGCCTGGACCATCTCTCTCTCCGAGCCTGTGCGGTAACAGTATGTGGTGTAATGATACAGCCATGGCCTACTGGCTCCATGTGACAAACCCACATTGCAACATTAGGTCTCCAGCCGTCACTCAGATCCATCAAAACAATGAGCTGGAGTAATATACCCCTCCCAGTGGGTTCCTCCCAGTAGGTTCCCACTGTGAATGGAGGGGACGAGGGCTGTGATATTCCTTCAATGTCTCATTTTTATTAAACCATCTCATCGTTTAGCAGATGTTTTGAAACAAGCTTAGAATGAGCATATATTTGTGGCCATTAATCCACGCTAAGAGGCTTTTGGTCAAACACACACGCAAGGAGGCTAAAGTAATGAGTAATAAATTGTGTTTTCTGTGTTGTTGGTAATGCGTTTAAGTTCTGAATATGGGAGCTTTAATCACAGGTGGTCAGGCTGCTTATCACTGCAGGTACAGGCTTACCTGGGTTTGCTTTGTTAATTGAATATTAAAGTATTTAGACATTCAAGGATAATTTGTTTTGGCATACATTAGGATATTTAGTTTTAGCATACATTAGTATAATTATTATCATAATACTTCATAGCACATTCCATAACATGGTATGGCATATTGCAGAACATTTAAACTCCCCCATAGGCCTAGTGTTTCCTCCCAGCAGACTACACCATTTGTTTAATCCAATATATTCATACATGCATCCTTGCTCCGAAAACATGAAGAAGTATGTACGTACAAGGTAATATAAACAAAGGTTGCTGGATATTCTCCCAACAACCTGCATAACCGCAAACAAACAGTTTGTGTTTGTCGTACAATGCAGGAGTTCAAGTATTCAAATACATTCTAGTCTCTTATGCAGTTCTTATTGTAAACCCCAATATGGCATGGCATGGGCATCATTCTTCTAGAAGGGAGAAAGAGTATTCACTCTGACATAAGGGGCTATGACAGAGGACCATTCAGTTATTTGCACCCTATAATGTGTCCATTTCAGACCATTCAGGTGAAAGCATAAGATATAGGTAGAGGCTAACATACAATCCCAGAGCGTTTCTACAACACAACAATGCACATTGTAAGAGCAGGACAACAATTGTGCTGTGTACCACAAACGCAAGCACACACACACACACACGCACATGCACACGCACACACACACACAAAGTGGGTTTAAAAGGTTTCAGAAAAGCTGTACAAACAGACCTCTCGCTGATGAAGATGTACAACACCTGCAGATTGTATCAGACATCCAGGTGACAGTTCCCAAATGCTGATGCCGGGCCTCACTACAATGGCTACTGGCTTCATTACATGGGGCCCCTGTAGCAACAGCGTCCTGAAATTAATTTTATGCCTGATTTACCACACAGGGCACTTGAATGCACATAAGGCTGATACCATCAACAGCCCCAGCAACTTCATCCTGCTGGAAGTGTCAGAGTGAGAGAAGAAACAAAAGGCAGGTGCTTAGCCAACTGGCAAGTCCGTCCATTGTGGCTTTCTGTCCCTTCCTGTGCCCTACGTGATGATGATTTGTAGCAGTGATGCTGCCACGATATGTCAGCGGTTTTCACCCCCATTGGGGGGACACCACGCAAATCCCTGTCATTTTAGGTGGACGATGGAGGGAATATTAACGGCTTTCATCTTTTAAA
Source organism: Eleginus gracilis (assembly GCA_025629765.1). Taxonomy (NCBI): domain Eukaryota; kingdom Metazoa; phylum Chordata; class Actinopteri; order Gadiformes; family Gadidae; genus Eleginus; species Eleginus gracilis. The sequence continues at coordinate 14,007,097 of JAOSLM010000148.1, forward strand.
CAATAAAAAGCCATTTGATGGTTGGGATCCTTTTATTGCAGGTGTCAGGACATTGATGGAAGTGGAGTGTGGTTCTCGTGGAGCAGCCGGGGGTCTATAAAGACCGGATGGGATGGCTGCCTTGAAGTCAAGTGACACTGAAGGTTTGGAGTGCTTTCAGTGTTCTATCAATACTATCAATTCTATCAATACCTGACAATGTTTGATGGCGCTATTTACGGTGTGCCCAATTTCACTGTGTTCTTGCCTGTGTTTAATGGTGACTTCCAATAATTTACAGAATCAATGCTCTGCTTGCTATTGACATGTTTTTTTCGAATTAAAATTGGATGCATGATACGAGTTTCGATTTTGTGATAATGAGCAATGAGCATACAAATATTGCATGAGGTTTATCGCTTCCCATATATTTCCTTGTAAAACACTTACCAAGCTAAATAAAATATGGATTATTTAAGAATAAATAGAAGAACAATATTAGAATAATGTGCAAAGAAATCTATGGGCAGGGATTCTATGAGAACTACACCCACATTATTTTTATAAATAGGTCTAGACCAGTGAAACAATTATTCAAACCTAATATGTAAGA
>JAOSLM010000148.1:14247858-14260309 GCA_025629765.1 Eleginus gracilis
GGCAAGAGGGGGATTGAACCAGCCACATTCCAGTTGCCAATAAAACCATGGTGTTATTAATTTGGAGTTGTGAAAATGACTGTTATGTGTCACTGTTTGAGCTGGACACATAAAGCATAAAATAATACTGTGTGGGTCACTCCTGATAACACCTTCATACACAATGGTGCAGTGGTGCTGGTCTGTTGTTGCACGTGAGGAATACCGTTTCTCACACACACACACACACACACGCGCACGCACGCGCACGCGCACGCACGCACACGCACACGCACACGCACACGCACACGCACACGCACACACACACACACGGCCAAGAATATATGGATGAATGAGAAGACCATCCACATTCCCAACATATAGTCTTAACGAAAAATGGAACATACATTGATAAATGTTTGCAATGCAAACTCAGATACCTTAAATCAATAACCGCTCATTGTTGGTCTTTAGCCTGTAGTGCGATTCAAATTGTAAATGGTATTTAACCAATTCAACCGGAACGTACATTTTAGATTTCGATTGGGTCCACTACCAAAACTTGCCCTCCTTGAATTGTAACAATTTCCCACAGAATTTGAACACAAATTAGGCTAGCTGTCGCATAGACAAACGCTCTTTTCAGAAGCACATTGCTAGATGCACTATTGTGCACATCTTTGGAGGGGGTTAAAAAGGACTTAATTATTAATGACGATTTAAACTTTTCAATGTACAGTTGCTGTTGTGAAGAGATAGTGTCCAACGCTTGTAAAAGCTGTGTTAAGGTAGCAAGGTTCCTTGTTTACAAGTTTTGTATGGCGTTATGCTTGTCAGGAAGTAAAAATATTATATTGTATTCATTTCAAATGATATGCAATTCACTGAATGTGGCAGTTTTGAGAACTATAGAATTTGGTAAATCTTTGAAGTAAATGAACCATTATCTTGTCTTGTGACATTTGCAGATTACATATTTTCTCAGTCAGTCATCGCTTAAGTAGCATACTCAAATTGTAAATAATTTAGTAAAAACACGGCCCATCCTTCTTCCACTGCCTGCAGTCTCTGACCTCAAACACTAAAGTACACTAAATGTTACAGTTTTCTATATCAGTTCTCCCTAGTCATTTTATTTGGTTTGTAACTACCTTTTAAAAAAATTGAAACCATATTAAAACATTTAATGTTACAAAAATGAATCCAGGGTAGTATACATCTCTGGAGCCTTTTGTTAGGGTTGCTAGAATTGTTGCCCAGATTTGTGTGTCCTCATTAACTTCTTACCCTGGCCTGGAACCAAATATCCTGCTTTGTCTTACTGGTGTATTCAAAGCCATTAAGACATTGGTTTAGTTTACATTGATGGTAAAAATACCTTTATCCCTGTTGTTTACCTAACTAAAAACTTCAAATTAATATGCATTATTCCCTTGAGGACTTGTGATCAATCTAACGTAGGCTTGGAGATTTTGTGGAGACGAGCTCAAACGAGTCAAATGAGCCTTTGAAGTGTCAAGTAAATATGGCACATAGGCAAGAACTGTCAGTTTCATATAATATTTTCCTGACAATTCATTGACAGAAAATGCTTTTGACCACTCGCAGTAATACAAATAACAACAGAAGAATAGCAAAATCGAACAGATGCTTATTAAAACCAATGTCTGAAGAGGCCCTTGAAACTTTGACAATTTACAGTGACTAAAGGCCTTCAACGCTTACTTCAAACATGATGATGAATAGTAACGACAAAGGTTTTATGACCATTTTTATTTGCAATCTTTCTAAAGGGCTGACAATTTTGAGGTGCAGAAAAGAGTGTACAACAGGTGGTGTACTACAATTCGTCTCAATGACTTGGACGATGTAAAAGCATAGAAGTCTCCCCCCCCCTCCCCCTCCCCTTTTGGGATTGATTAAAATAAGTATTTCAAAGATTACTTTTCAGAACAAGTAATCAAGTAATAAAAAGGTCATCAATCTATGGCGAATTCTAGGTGTGAGATATTTTTTGCAAGCCCATATTATTAGCATATACATGCATCATTGCTTAAGAAAACCAAAACTAGCATGAAATTGTAGGTTGCCCTAAGGTTTTCTTTGAAATGATAATAGCCAAATGTGGTTGTAGACATTATCTGGAAATTGGGCATCTTCAGAAAATGGGCGAGTAGACCCTTTACCCATCCATACCCTTCCACCACTGCACATCTACAGACATTACCGTCCTTGGTTATGAATAAATAGGATAAATGACCTAGTTTGAGTAAAGGATTGTTGTTACCTCTTGTGTTTCGTACTAGACTTTTGAATTAGCATCTTTACCTTGTTGCTGAGACTGGCGTCTCGGAGTCTGTGGTTTACCGAGTCGTATGGGATTATTAAGGGCACTGTGTTTTTTTTAAAGAACAGGTCATCTTTTTTTAAATCAAAGACAGATTATACTTTGGTCATCAGATCTAGTCTCCAAATGTGAAATAATGATAGAATTCGGTCTAGCCGGTCTAATTTGACTCATTAATATACAGATTCCTTATCTTAATTATCCCTTTCAGTCGTGCGTCACCTCAACAGAGTTTGTATTGCATTTTATTGTTAGTGTGTCTTTGCTAACCTGACACAACTCCATGTATAGGCAAATATGCAAATTAACATAACATCACGTTATAGTCCGCTACGAACAATTCAATGAAGAAAACTGCTGAATCGGTACTTGAAATAATACAAAGGTATGCATACAAGTATCGATCTTATATATAATCTACAAAACATGGCACACTAAATACACATATTAATCAATTTCATAGCAACTATGATTTACGACTAGAAAGTACTATCATTACAATTTCCCCGGATGCATCCCAAACCGATGGTGAAACAAAACACACATGTTGAATGAAAACTGACCGAAAAAAAGGGATACTTACTTATGATCAAACTATGGAAATGCTGTATGAGTGATGAAGATGGATCTGCCACTGCCTTTGTCATGCAATGACGATGACCTATAAAATACAGACATAGACACTACTCTCAGTTAAGCGTCACATTTTCATGGCTCACAACAAGGAAAACCGCGTTCAGTCGACCGTGAAACGGAAGCAGAGCAACTTTAACTGGGAATAGCCCAGTGACAGTGCGTACACAGCACAGGGCATTTCTTGAAACTACTGTTGGACATTTTGTTGATCACTGACCATTACAGCAGTGAAGTCGTTCCGCCCATTTAGTCAAACCAGAGCTCGAAGGCCAGAAGCCACGACCCCTCGATGAATGAAATGCAATATTAGAAATGCTTCAATTCAATCGGCATTAGTGGATGTAGTCCATCGCTGCGCAGTGCTTTGGCTGTGTTTTCAGGTAAAACTGCTGATGTCCGATGGGTCACCGCCTGAAGTCTTGAGCAACTGAACGCTTTAAATGCGCTATCACGACCCGACACGACGGGTTGCTAAACTAAACGCACATCGCTCGCCTAAAGTCTCCATACAAAGCGTAACACAAGCTCACATTTTCATCTCCCTGCAAAACGTCGAGCTGGGGTCTGACAAGACAGACAGGCGAACGAGAGTCCATCTTGCTTTGGAGAACCCCCCCCCCCTCCCCGAGTACAGTAACGTTAGGATATCGCTCCTGTCAAAAACTCTCCGCGGCGTCGTCGTCGAAATGTCTCCCACCCGAGAAACCTCGGGGTTCATTAATTAAACTGGGGATCTTCTGCCCGGCCAGACGCATCCGTGGGCCGTGTCTACCCCACGGTGGCCCCGTTTCCTACCAGTTACTAGGAATAAAAGTAGCTAGTTAGCTTGCTAGCCCTCCAGCCTGCTGGACGTGTCACAGCCATGACATACAATGACTCGAAACCCCGCTGGAGGATCGCTTATTAACACTCCTGCGTTGACACTCGCAGAATTAAAGGTTGCGTTTTGCATGGGGTCCACCGGTCCGGGGGAACGTCCACCTAGACGCGGGGTGGCGATGCATTTGATGCGGAATCAAGAGAGGGGGGGAGAGGGTCCGGACCACTTGGCTCAGAAACAGTTGCATACGAGCTACAAATCGCGTGTTTAAACGTCGATTTCACAGAGCAGTGAATTAAACATTGAACAACATGAACACACTAAGCTAAAACGACACTGCACGCCTTGGGTTATAAAGGAAATATCGACGCGAGACCTATTTTTTTAGCGGGGAGGAGGAGGATGGGGGGTGGGGGGCAGAGAACCAACACGCGGACATCATGTCAAAAGAAAGCGATAATACTCGTTTCACGGTGATGCACCGAGACCCTGACCAAGAGGACGAGCGGGTCTCCACTAAGGACCGGAGACATACAGGATCTCTGTCATGACGGCCACATCATGTCAAAACATACCTCCAACGTCCAGCTCCAGCGCCACGGCCCTCGCATCATCAGTGGCGTCCACCTTTTAACTTATTGACACATCATAACAGTTCAGCACTGCCTGTACTTCTTCACCCCGGGAGGGGATCAATGCGATCGGGTCGTCGGCGAGGCGCAGCACGAAGCGAACATTAAACGTCGATCGTGCACGAATTGTATTCGAATGAAAACAATTTGAGTCACATTCATCCGGTTATTTTCTCCCCGAGTACATTTCACATCTTACCCATCTACCCTCCCCCCGTTTGCAAAGTGTTCCTACAGTCCCTCGGAGCTGATGTTCATACCTAAGCATCGACTGGCCTAGCTGTGCTTGAACAACATCCGTGGCCGAACAACATTCACCAAACTTTTATGTTTCGTCCGTCTGTCGACTTTAGCAAACGGTCAGAGAAAAGGTGCGCAGCGCCCATTTAAAACCCCGATGAGATAGAAAGGGGTAAGTCACAGTGTGGCTTAGTTGAGTGACTATTGATATAGCTTCCTGAGTCTTCCGCTACTGATGAATCGAAAAATCAGGTCAAATAAAGAGGTAGTTGTAGCACTCACCAGAAGTATCCCAGACATTGATCGGGGTGCCCGAGCCGAGGAGTTATCTGCTTCTTTTTCGCACCCTTTGCCTAAATTACCACAACAGTTTTTGCAACATACTGTACATAGTGAAAATATCCTTATCATGTAAGGCTGTGCGTGATTGGACGCTGGCTTGAGGGACAGACACAACCCGCCATACAGAGGTCGCATTACAACCGAGTATTGTCCGGAGACAGCGAGATTAATTAAACGTCTTCATAATGTTTCGTATTTGCAGGCTACCATCAGGCCCATATTATACAATGGACAAAGTGCCAAAACAACAAGTGAAATTCATTGACAAATGAATGTTATCGAGATGTCGGACCGCCTCTAAAGTCTCTCACTGCTGCCCGCTGACAAGACCGATGTCAATATCACTACATGTTCGGGTAGCCTGCAAACTATAAAGCTTTCTCTTTACTTTATTGCCCCGACTCATTAGACCGACCATTTATGTTTGCAAGCTTTGCAAACTTGACAGAATAACACGATGAAATAAGTGGTCTGATCCATATAAGCCTATGCTATAGTTAGGCCTACTAGGTCTACTGTAAACACGATAAGCACTGCATTTGAAAGTCACATCTTTCAATAGACTTTCAGTTAGGCCAAACTACAATAAAGTCAGACTACAACCGATCCGACTTGTTTACACATGCATTTTAACATTTCATTTGGTAACCCATAGTCATGTGATCCATGATGTTTCTTATGAAATGAAACCAAAACAAGAATCCATGATGCAGCTAAACACCTGCCTATAGTTTTTAAGTGTAATATTAATTTATAACGACATAACATAACACATCCTGAAAAAGAATAATGAAAAAATAGCAACATCATTCATTAACAACCCATCAACCAAGATTTCACTTCCTCACTGATCCCCTCAACATAAACTAATACTGGTAAGTCACCCACTGATACTCGATTGACACACATTCTTTAGTGGCATCCATCAAACTTGTGTATCACAAATACATACAATACATGTTTTGGGGATAACCATTGTATATATTATTCTTACTTTAGCTTATATTGGTCCAAGCCCAATGTAAGCTACTATACAACTATGTTATAATATCAACACTTGATTGATAATGATATGTAGGTAGGCCTACTTCATTAAACTACATGGGAGAATGTAAAACAACAATAATATATTTGCCCACCATCACAACAAAATATCAATCAATGAAGAGGTCCATTGAAAGCTACGGATTTTCCTGATGACAATATTCAAGGCTTGCATCCAAAATATCCTTATTGTAAAGTGGTAGTGGTATCACTAGTAGCACGCTCATTGAACGTGTTGATGTAGTAGAAGATTAGATCAAGGATTGCAACAGTTAAGACTATTGTCATTCAGATTGCCCCATTTCACATGACATATTTACACAAAGAAAACATTTAATTTCATGACGCATTTGATGTTAATCAAAAATGATTGTCTTAATTTTTTAAGAGGGTCTTTTCAAGTGTCCCAGGTAATAACGCAGATCTGGTGTGCTTGGGAAACAATGAAGCTATACGTCATTCAAACCTTTTCTATCAAAACTTTATCTTATCTTCTTCTGGCTAATATCTATACCTGCCCAGGCCTATTGTAGAATTTCTGGTGGCAAAAACTATTATAGACTGGCAAGAGCAGCTGCTGATTGATCAGCAGTATTTACCACTGTAGCCAGTTCTACATGGATGCCCTCTGGCCTTTGCTTCCTATAATGGCCATCATGTGTTTGAAGGTAGCCTACTAATGTCTAATTACTATGGCCTTAATGACTTAATGATTGCTTATGATCTAGGCTTTATTGGGGTCGTGTTGTGAATCACTTCAATATAATATTAATCTGTCAATTTACTATTGATGTGTTACTTGTTTGCTTTTCACATATAGGTATTTTCTATATAGATGGATTTAACAGCTGTGATTGTATTTGTATGTAACAATTGTTACAACGTAACGGTATGTTTTTATTATAGGCTAAAATTCAGATCATAAAAAACATGTTGGTAGGGTTTTTGGTGTCATTACATTATATCCTTCAATGTGATACCCTTACTAAATCCACTCTAGCTTGGCTTGTAGGGCTAGCTACCTTTGATGCCTCGACCAATATCGGATGTTGTTATGGTTGATACATTCAATTATTTTACTTCTATGAAATTCCTTTTTAAGTGACTTCCTAAAGTCATTAATTATAAGTATTTGCTGTATCATTTTTGGAGATCAAATGAGATCCATTGTTATTGTGAATAGCAGTGGGGGTGAATGTGATCTGATGTGCTTCTGGCCTCAACAGCCCAAGAGCTGAAAGTGAGAGACACCCAGACAATAACTACAACAAATATTGTGCCTGAGCACAATGATTAATTTCTTGCTGAGCTCGGTATAAAACAAGAACACAATAATCATTGAAAATATTTTTTAGGATTCATGTCAGGCTACACAAATAAAATAGCTTTTGATTTCCTCTATTTTTAAATCGATGACATTTGATATGGGGTCTAGTGGACAAGGACTAGCATAGAATAATTGATGTAAATATTATCTTTACAAGTTTCTTTGACATTGTCCTAGAAGAAAGAGGGGCCGTTGAGCAACTGACCTACAGTCATGTGAGTCACAAGATTTAACAACTTGTTTGAGACCACCTGAGGTGCATTTGTTTTCATGGATGGACCCCGACTGTGATGTATGTGAAAAGCTTCTACTTGGATAATGTAAACAATAAATAATTGATGTGTTAAAAGACACAATATAACCTTGGCCTTAGGAGGCCACAGTCACCCTCCCTTCCTACTCCAATCCCATCTAGATTCTCCATCTTCCTCATAATTTCAGTTTTTTCACGTCCATTCTGTGCCTAAATAATCAACAAATTGATTGCGCTACTGATTTATCTCTGCCATGAAGACTTATAACATCATAATCCGCCTGTGCTGACCTGATCAATATACCATAACATACCTTTTATGAAGTTACATATCCATTGATGTCAGAGGCAATCACACATGGAGCATGGAAACCCTCCACAACAGCAACAATAACAATCTTGATAACATGGACAGCCTACACCTCTATTTCCGCTTGCAGAGAAAATCTTTTGGGATTCATGGTTCTGTCTAATTCATGCACCCTGTTTATGTTGCCGTGCAAATCAACAGTGATTTGCAATTCTAAATGATTCATTCAAATCCACTTGGGCTGTAAACAACTAGTTGACTCAAATTCGGTATTTGAGAGAAGATGTATCAATTAATAATAATGATAAACAATTGATTACCAATTTAGTCACAGATTATAACCAACATTTTCTGCTTAAAGCTTTGTTTCAAACCTTGTAGGCTTTTCACAGAATAACTTCCGGAGACGTGCATGGCAATGTTTGGACAAGTAGTTAGGCTGTGTAGGAAAAGGTCAAGGTAAAAGACGAGACTCTTACTGTTATGTTGTCGAAGCGGCTTTCCCCAAAATCAATGATCTTGGTGACCCCTGGGTCATAAACTATACCAAGCACATGGCTTTAGATCTTAGGAATGGCTTGGTATTGCATTGTATGTATTATAACTAAAGGTGTCACGCGGATGACTTCCAGCGGACCTTTCAGTATGAGTAGTTGAGATAATCTCAGTTTAGCAACTGGAAGTGCTAGGGAAGAGGGATGAAGTTGATCCTCCCCTGGGGGGGCCAAAGAAGCCCATTTGAAGTCAGCCCCTAATGCTGGTTATTTTTCTACACATTACAGGTTTATAATATATATCGTTTTTAAGCAAGAACACGTGAACATTAATTTGATCATTATTCACTTGAATGATGAACCTCGATGCGGTTTGTCTAACTTGCATGGCATTTTCTTCCCCAACTCACCCCATGAGGTCAATGGTGTTGCAGACATGGCTCCGGGAAGTGGGAGTGCTCCTGTATGTGGAAGACTTCTGCGCTGTCATCCTTGTAGTTCATTCTTAGCACCTCCAGAATGGTCACTTCTGTCATCACCTCATCAGTTTACCTAATGATGTTTGGTTTAAAGTCCATTGCTGGTTTAATGAGCAGGAGTGATCGATTGACTGATTGATTGATTTACGGAGGGGTCTCAAGGGCCATTTCAGGGTAAGCGCTTTACAGTGTAAACAATTTACTGTAATGATAATTATACAAATAGGCCTATAGACAAAAAAACATATCAGGTACCAGGTACTTACCATACTAAAAAAACATTTTTTGTATGCTAAAACATTATAGTTGTTAACGGCCATCCCTATTAGAGTTTGTATTCTCTGTCCTGATGACTACTGGAATTAAACCACATTTCCGTCCTCCCCTGAAGGGACAGCTTTGGTGAGATGTGGTCGTGTAGCATCTCTCTTGGGCTGTGCCATGTGTACTTTGTATTACTATGGGTTCTAGGGCATTCAGCTGCTCATCATCCAGGGCTCTGGAACTCTCTCTATCCACACATCCGCCAATCAGACTCTGTCGCTGCTTCTGAATCTCTTGAAAGAACGTAACTGTTCTGTGCCAAACGGTTAAAATGTAGGATTTTTATCATTCTTAATTTAGGCCTACCACAGATTAACTGGAACGAGCACAATGCAGTTGTGGCCATTAGTGAAACAAGTTGGTGTAGAGCAGTCTGTTTGAACTACGTCAAACCTGTCCCATCTTTGCACACGACTACCCAACCTGCCCAGTTTCAGAAATGTGTCCCTTTGGGCTAAAACACGTTGTAATCCTGCCCTCTGGTGGATGAAGTCGGTCACTGGTTTCTCAGCTTGCTTTTTAAGATCCAACTCCAAATGCACCACACATTAAACAGTGAAAATATGTAGGATATGCTTTTAAAAATGCAGACAAAGCATGGCTAAGAATCATTTCACTCTGTCAGACCCAAACATTCACACTTTGGCTGATGAGTTTTGTGTTATATGTTGATTATAATGGAACATAATTTCAAATTATAACCAAGGATAAGGGAAGAGGGAGCTAGGGAGAGCGGGAGATTCTGAAAGAAAAGATTCAAAAGGCATTTAAAAGTATTTTACATGTTTAATGTCCATTTCTCTTTAAAATACGGTTGCTGTGGTAAGGGCTTGTATACAGCAAATGCTCTTAAAGTAGTATTCATCAAAGCGTCCAGAAGTGCATACAACAGAGAGCAGAGACAACCTCAGTGTTTCAAATGTTTTCACTGAAAAGATGCAAATGTCCAGAATAAAAAGAGACAAAATCATATATTTCCTTTAGTTTTGTTGTTATTGTCAAGAAGCTAAATCAATGTAAATGTAAAATGTACAGCCCTGCACGGATTTAACTATAACCACTCAGCTGAAACAAACAAACAAAAAGCTACAATCAAATGTGTAAATCAGATATGGCATATTGGTGCCTTGTTTTAAGTGCATTGTATCTTGATATTGAATAGACGAAAAGGTTTAAAGAACAAAACAAAACCAAAAAACCAACATCCATGTAATTAGAAGCAACAAATCCAAAACAAGGTGGCCTTCTATGCTGAACTCTGGCAGGGTTTTGCTGAACCTGTTTCATAGTATGGTGTTGAGAAAATACCATTATATTTCTACTGCAAAGAAATGTAATGTAATGTACTGCAATCTAGAACAACCCCTTATCAAACAACCCTCAAGCAAAGAAAATCATCAACAACCAAACTCAAAACAAAAGCAATCCTTCTTTTTTTTTCTTGAATAGCAGACAACAAAGCTGATGCTGAATTGTTTTGTTGATGCTGAATTGTTTTTCACAGAATTTTTGTAAACGTTTCATGTGAACATGTTTTTAAATATATTCTCAGCAAGTGCAAATTGCTCACAAAATGTTAAAGAAGTGCTATTGGCACCACCGTTTTATATATTATTTTCTATTTACCACTTCAACTGCTTTTTCACAGGCCTTGCACTTTATACAAAACATGGAAGCATAGAAATCTGCTCTCATGTCATTGTAACTATAACACCACCTCTTGGTCCTTCTATGCCAGGATTGCCCACTCGTGTGCAATACAACTCCAGTGGTTGGAAAATCCAAATGGCTGATCTAGTCGTACTTATTCACTGCGACGGAAGAGTGGACAGCAAACAGCAGCAGATTCAGCTATCCGCTAACGTTGTACCATAAAGTACGAGTGCAATCCACAAACCCAGAGGTTCAGGACACAGGAAGTGACACAACACAGCATTAGTAAACAGCATTCAGTGGAAAAATAATAATTGAGTGTCCTCCCAGTGTCCTCCCAGCTCCATGTTGGTTTAGAGTGGGCATGATCCTTCCTTGGTTACAGTAGGCCCACAGGCTCCTGATTCATTAAGAAAATAGGCTATACCCGTTCATTATAAGCCCTGGTTTACCTTATAAATAAAAGGAGATTTAAACGAAAAAGGTCCTAAGAATAAACCCGATACACACACCATCGCCCCCAAAGTCATCTTTCTCATGAATAAATATCTATGGATTGTATCCTGCATGTTATCATTGCTTATTTAAAAATGTTGCCAAACTATTGCTGGAAGTGAAAAACAAAACAAATGGGTGAGCTTATTCTGAGACCCTATACACACATTGTTAAATTAATTCACTATGAGCAACAACAGAGATCATTTATTTGTTTACATTAAAGTGTAATAAACAGGAATAATGGTGTTGACCTGATATAATATACTTTAGGGAGCATTTTCAAATGATTAACAAGGCAGTTTTGGAAACATAATATATTGTAACTGCCAAGGAATCAACTATCGTGAAATAACTTTTATAAGATCCAAGAGTTGACCACATTGCTCAAACAATGACTTTCAGTCATCTTCACTTTCTTCTGCTATTATTTGAGTTCACAATGGGACCAGATGGGATTCATTTATTCTGATTTTCCTTATCCTGTTTCAACCGGAGTGGATGTGGATGATATTGGTGTTTTGAAGTTTTTGGAATTGAGGGGTAAAGGGAGATTGGACCATTATTAGTCAGGTGTTCCTACAAGATCCACACTAGCTTGTGAGTATTAGCTTGGTTATTGTATTATTATACAGTACAGATTAATCATTTAAGGCCCAATCCTTGTTGTTTTAAATATACTATGAACTCTTTTTTGTCCTCTATTTAACAATATTGCTGCCTTCTTTAGTGGGGAATCTTGTGGCACCTTTAATTTAAATGTCATCCATAAAATAAATTGTTGCCACAAACACGGTTCTCATGCATATCTGATAGGATAACTAAAATATAAATAAACCTTTAACTAAACTTTACTCTAAGAACCTGTCACTGAATACAAAGCTACATCTAAATATAATTATATTCAACCTAGGGTGTACTCAGAGCTGAGATTCGTTCTTAAAATAAATAAAATCATTTCTCAAGGAAGTTACATTTACAAGATTTTTCATCTTGGATATAAACCTACTCTGTTAAGGCAAGTGGTGAACAATAATTTGTGGAAACTGGAAGAGAATGATGCAAGAGAATACTAA
>JAOSLM010000148.1:14598172-14610408 GCA_025629765.1 Eleginus gracilis
CACTAGACAGGCAAAGCAAATATCTGGACACAGTTAAAGAAACAATCAACAAAGACAACCATGATTTGGATACCATGAGGTCTGAAATCCAGAATGAAACAGAGTCACTGGATAGTGATCAATCTTTTTTGAAAGCCGGAAATGAAAGAGAGAAACTAAATACACTGTCCATAAAACTCAAAGAACTGAGAATTGCGTTTCAATGTACAGAAGTAAAACATGAGGAAATCAAAATTAAACAACAAGAATGTGATGATAAATGGAAAACTATGCTGAATTCTAACATGCATCTGTACAAAATTAAGGCAGATTTGAAAGCTCAATGTGACGTTGTCGCAAAACTTCTGTGGGATGTAAAGAGAAACAAGGTACACATTGAACAGAACTCTGTTCAAACCCAGACTAACTTTTCTCAAGAGCAGATCAAACAAACAGGCCCTGAATTGCCCCCAAGTGCTGCCGACGAGAGCTTTACAAGAATAAAAAATGACGATCCCATACAACACAATGATAACGAAGACTACCAAGAGAACGCCACAACAGCTGAAAACATTTTTACAAAAGAACATGTCTCCAACCAAGATAAATTGCGGAAGATGTGGAAAGAGACACGAATGGAACGGAGGGAGATCGACCACATGAAGAGCAGAGGTACCAAGATCAGAAATAACCTGGAGCAGAAGCTAAAGACAATCCGTGACATAGTCAAGAGGCCTCACTTGCAAAGAGAGGACAAAGAGCCCTTGCAGACAACGAGCATAGAACTGCAAGAGGAAGACCGAAGCCTCCAGCAGGCAGGCAACCGAAAGATGCTAGCTGACAGATACAGAGAGCTTGAGGAACTTAGAGCACAGCTGCTTGGAGAGCTTGAGAAACTGAAAGGAAGCAGATTCCGAAGATGGACTACGGATAGAGCCATGCAGACAGGGCCAGATAGTCGCAGAGACGTACAGCCACAGGGTGGGAGGGTAAACGAACAAGAGTCTCAGGCTGGAAGGGGTTCAAGAGGACTTCTGCGTCAACTTCAACGCTACTGCTGCCGCAGCTGCTGCTGCTGTCCTGAGTGCTGTGGACACTCGTCCCAGGACCAGGCATCCCAAGATTAGGCGTAGAAGGTCTGCCATTAACAGAAAGGATGTTTCTATGTGCTTGATTATGCTTTACTTCACAGTGCTTTTGTTTGGCTTTTATTCTGTTTTGTTTTGTTGTATACAGATTGTTGTATTGACACATTACATATCTTCATTATTTAAAAAGTGTGTACTACTATATCAGATAGTTAAGTTAATCCTACTTGTTGCAAAGCAATTAATGATATAGGTGATTTATTGAACGTTACAACATAAATGTTTCATTATTTGCATAATTACGGGATTCCCAAAAATATTAACTACTGAATCATATAAAATAAGCAAAGAGTGGTGTGTTAGGGACTTTTTGATCACATTAATATATTAGTATTAACCTAGTAATATTCAAAATGTTAATATAGTTATATGTTCACATCGAAACGTTCATTATTATTGTTTGCTTTACATAAACAATTTATGCAACTCAATTTATTGTATTTGTCACAATTCTACTGGACAATCTGGAGCGAAATGCCAAGTCATTGAATTATAGTTTTGGAAAATAATGATGTGCAATTGCTTTCATAATGTGGTAGTATACTAGCCACCAATAAAGCTTGTAAAGGCTTACTATTGTTGGATAAATGCTATTAATGAAAAGAGAATAAAATAGCTATATAATCATTTCAATGGAGTTTTTATTTATCTGCTTTTATATGGAAATATAAGCAGTTTATCAAAACTACGCCCCAAAACTGAATAAAACTGCATTTTATTGAGAGCGGTTATTTTTTTAATTTTAGGTCGGACAGGGAACTTCAACTTCAAAATCTATTGTATGTTCAGCAGGATTGGACGGAAGTAGTAGACAACGTGCAGGACTCGGAACAAAAGCACAATATGCTTTCATTTGCATTTCTCTGAATACGCTTTCAAAATTGTTAAACTTGTTCATCAAAAGACATGTCCACAGTAACAGTAGTTTTATTGAAGGAAAGACAATATCCAGCACTCTTCTCTATATGGAGAACGGGGAGAGATAATGTAAATCCAATAACACTGCAAACGTAGACTATGACCTTAATCCAAAATCAATGTTCTAAAAGCTAATGTCTTCTTGTGTTTTACAGACCATGTGCTTACACAGACTATATTGTACACTTACAGAAAAATCATGACTTTGGAAAACGACTTCGGGGAAGTACTCCTTGATTGCAACTCAAAAACCTAATAAGAAGTAGTAGATATTTGTATGAAACAAGAGTAACTAAATTGACCTGATAATGTGCAGACGGTATAATACAGGGATATATTACCTATAAACTGTCTGTACTAGTCTGAAATATGGTTAATCTCAAGAGGCAAACATTAATCGGCTGCGTTCAGTGTGGAACACAAGACATTCAACCACTTTTCTCGCTGAGGGTTATTTTCAACGTACCACAATAACCACATGATCATCATTAGTTGGTGTAAGCAGAAGGAAACATAATATAGCAGAAATGTACAACAAACACAATAAATGTTTTGACCACTGACACATGATTGGGTTGTGTTTGATTAGGTTTCCATAAACGTACAATCTTTTAAATGTTTGTGAAGAATTTGTAGATTTAATTGCTGTTATCCTGTCATTTAAATGTAAAATTCTCATATTATGCAAAATTTAAACTTCCTCAGTCCTGCAAATCTATATCACCACTTGTAAAATCGAACAAAAATAAAAAGTACACCAAGCTGTCTCACAAGCTGATAAATGGGAGCCACAATCCAAATCGTTTTTTTGGGGGGGATTTCTTGCGTTTACACATACATGGTATGGTTTGGTACACATATGGGAGTCAGAATAGATAGTTGTGTAAGGTGTAGCTCTCTGGAGTCATTGACGGATCGGTCAGATCCTTATCCATGGACAGGGAGCCCGCTAGACTGTTCACCTGCTCCATCCTCTCTGCCTCCGGAGACAGGCCGAAAAAGGGGGACAGAGAAGAAACTCCTTCGTCAGCGTCTTGCGGGGACATGAGTTCCTGATGCGGCGTACCGTTCTTCACCCTTCCCTGCTCGTCTGCCTCTTTGCTCTCACCTTTAGTAGCCTCATCTCTCCTCACACTCTGTCTCCGGTGGTCGCCGCCGGCTTTGACCTGGGCGCCCGAGTCTAGCCCTGGGTAGGCGCCAGATTGGGCCATGGCCTGTAGGAGACGCTGGAGGCCGTTGGAGCCGTCGTTGGTGACCTGCTGGCCGGCCAGCGCCGCCTGGCACAGCAGCTGGGTGTGCAGACGCAGTTGGGCGATGTCCTGCTCGGTGGCGTCGCTCTGCTTCTGCAGCTCCTTGGTGCGCAGGGTGATGGCCAGCAGCCCCGACTGGCTCAGGATCTCCGCCGTGTTGAGGAACCGCCGCTGGCGCACTGAAGAGCACTCGGACGGCGAGTCTGAGAGCTGGCCTGCTGCATCTGCAGCCGCCACCGCCGCCGCCGCCACCAACGCCGCAGACCCGACCCTCCCCTGTCTCGGGCGGAAGGGGTTGTGACTGACTGAGGACGAGGAGTAGGAGGTGGGGTAGGAGGACGACGAGGAGGAGCACGAGGAGGAAGGCGAGTGTGAAGAGGAGGAGTGTGAGGAGGGCAGGGAGGGCAACTGGGAGCTGGAGACAGACGGCGATCCCAAGGCGTCAGAGCTATGATGGGAGCGGCGATTGGGCTTGGTGTGGCTGGCGGGGGGCGGGTGGGCGGGGGGCTCGGAGCCGCGTCGGACCTTGTGCTGCGAGGGATGGAGGTCTTGGTGGCAGCCGTGCCGGTGGTGGTGTGAGGACAGATGTCTGTTTGTGGTGGACACGCTCTCCTTCTTCAATTCCTCCTCCGTGCACACCCTCTTGCTGTGGCTCTGACCCACCCCACCGACACCACCTCCCCCGCCCTCCTGGCCGGCGGCTGGGGCTGCCTGCGCATGTCCTTCCTTCCTGGGGTGCGGCGCGATGCGGGGATACGAGTGGAGAATGGGCAGGTAAGAGTTCTTGGTGGCGCTGTGGTGGTGGTGGTGGTTCTTGCCGCTGGTTCGGCTGGTGCAGCCCTTTTTGTTGGCTTTGCTCAGGGTTTCTACCGGCGCACGGTAGGTGGTCAGGGTGGAGGAGGAGGAGGGGGCAGTGATGGCTGGATTTTGGATCACCAGGAGCTGGGAGGGCCCCTGGGGGCCTGAGACGCTATGCCAGCCTCCTGCCCATGATGCTAGCTGTCGATGCAGCATCTGCTCCTGCCTTGACTGTAGTTTGTCAAGAGGGGTTTTGTTGTTTGTTTGTTTATTGGTAAAGGGGCACACAGCATGAAGGGATCAGGAAAGAAAAAGGAACAGAAAGAACAATGGATACAAAGAAGGTTAAAGTAACAGTTAATTTCTATCTTTCTGCTGATTAAACTAAAACATTCCAGTATTTTCAACCTGGAAATAATCTGAAACCTATTCTCAGATCATTTTGGGTCGAAGATTGAGCGAGCATGCAATGTAATCCTTTGGGGAAGTGGTCAACGGACAACTCCAAGGCAGGTTTCACAACAGTTCTGTTGTTGCAGAAAAAGAACAGTGAGTGAGTGAGAGCTAGAGATAGGATACTTGTTTTGGAATACAGAAAACTTAAGATTGGCCTTATAGAAAAGATAGAGAAGAAATTGAACAAAATAAGTTGTATTTCTCTGTAGGGATCTGTTCGATAATGTTAGAATGAAATCTGAGCCTGTCAGTGACAAAAACTAGAACTTTAAGAGGACAAATATTGACTGGGTGCTACTGCCCCAAAGGATTATGTGTCAGCCCGCTTTATTGGCTGCAGTGTTCTCACTCAATACAGGACCAATTTCAAATAGTATTGTCTCTTGGAACAAAAATTATCGGAAGAAGAGTCCAGGTTAAAAAGTACATTTAAGTTTTCCTAGAACTGTATTCATTATCGGAACAAACTGAACATACAGTTTAGTCTAGCAAGTGCCCATCTGTTCTACATGGCTCCATTTTAGCGCTTAATTAATGCGATTAAGCAGGGCCCGGTATGTCCGTTAGTGGTTATTATTAGTATTATTCACAACATCCCCTTGGATGATTCACAGCATTGTATGTTCCCACGTTATCTGAGGCCCCCAGAGAAATGTCCCTGAATGTCCTACAGAATGGTATTTAAAGAATATATTAAACAAAACAGGGCAATGACATTGTCAATGCAGTGATTGCTCCCCAATGATTAGCCTCTGGCAGAGCCAACTGCTAATTCATATTACCATTAATACTGCAGTTCACTCACTAACGAAAACATCCCTGATACGCACATTCCTCAGCATGGACTCATGTCAGATGTAAACACATTCTTGTCCTTTATTTTAGAACTTCTCTTCAACCCTTGCAATTTGTCATGTCTAGCTCTGATTTGATGGATCCAATTTCATGACCGATGACTGAAAGATTAATGATTAATCAAGTATGGATGTATTTTACCCTATTGCTTAAAACTACATTTTATGTTTTTAAGCTTTTTGTATTGTATTGTTATACTGCAAATATTTCATGGTATAATAATGGAGGGTTTAGTGTTAAGTGTGTGTGGGGGGTGCTATCAAAATAAGCCTGTTGTGTCCTTTGACACTTATTGTTTATTAAGGCTTGAACCAGACATTACTTCATGGAATATCTCACCGGTTTCACCACCAGGTTTTTAATGACATAGACGGGATTGTGCCCCTCGAAGCGGCCGTCGCCCGCACTGCCGTGGTTGCCGACGGTAACGGAACATCGGCCGTTCTTCCTGTGTGTCTGGCTCACGCTGCTGCACTGGTCATCCAGCCAGTCCGAGCCGGCCTCTGAACGGACGAAGAGGAAGAGGGGGAAGCATAGGTTTATTGTAAGGGTGTTTCTGTGGACTACCGGTCCAAAGGTTTCTGGATTGAAACCCCTGTCTGCAGTCTAACTCTAGGCAAACACCTGAGCCAGTGGCATGCCCCTCTCCCTGATCATTAATGACAATCATGATGGTATTTAGCCTGTGCTAAATGACTAAATAGGAACAGCACAGGTGTTAATGACAGATGAGTTAGGGTTAGAACAAAAAACACATCCCCAGGAAGTACCGGCTCACCTGAGTATCCCGAGTCTTTTTCCGAGTCCTTCCCCGAGTCGAAGCGTGACAGCTGTACCCCCATGTCCCCCACCCCCCCCAGGGCTCCGGGGCCGGCCTGCATGCGGTGCCCGCGGTCGGCCCGCACAGTGGCACTGTTGCTCCTGTCCTTGGCATTCTTCGAGGTGCTCCGCCCAACCCTCTCCCCAAAATGCCCTTGTTCTTTTGGCATTCCACACCTTTGGAGGGAACACATATATTCACAGGGGAATACAGTGAGTGGGAAACACGATTAGGCATAGTGAACCTGTACGTACAGGTCCAGGGGAAGGGTTATTCTGGGTTTTCATGCTGGTGATGCCTGTGGTCAGACCCTGGAGAGTTAAAGGGGCAGGAAATATTTGATCCCTGATTTATATTTTTGGAGGTACAGGATATCCCGTCACCTCAACCCATCTTACATAAAATATCATTCCAGCCATTATTTGGGACACAGCTGGATTTTCCTTATAAGCCAAGCATTTATTATGCTAGTAAATACAATGCCAACATGTGGGAAATGTATGTATTATATATATATAAATATGCATAATATATTGTCAAAGGACAGGCTGCTACTGCTGGCTCTCTCAAGCTCTAATAAAGGCCATGTTTCCAGAACAACCATACAATGCATTAGTAGTGTTATACAGTGTAACTTACACTTTGACCAAGCAGAAACAGAATAAATCACAAGCTTTATTCTCTGACACCGTAGGCCATTGATTGAGAACTTGGAGGGGAAGGACATAATTCATAAAAAGTGGGAAATAATTAATCTGGAGATAATCATCATGTCAGAGACAGGAGACATATGTAAGCAATCATCTCCATCATCTATCTATAACATCACAGAGGCTATTAAAAATAAACAACCAATGTACAATTAGACAACACATTAACTATTCACCATGTGCTTTATAAATGCCAGACATGCAATTTATCTGAACTTTGGCTGATATTGCTAGGATTTAATGCTATTGAGTTGCGTTGGTCCGCCGTATTGAACCAGTTGAGCGTGCTCTGACTGGTCCTCTGACTATTGCTGTCAGAGGACGGTACCATGTCCCGGCGACACTGTAACCAGAGTTCCACCCCCAACTCTCTTATGTAATAGTCTGCTGCTGTTCCACGGACATAATGTGTCCATTAGATCACTGTTTAATGTGTCCATAACTATCTATTCACATTATGTAATAATGTGTTGTTGAATTAACTAAGAGATAGACCTACAAAGCATACAATAAAGTACAGTGACATGTTTTACCAGGACAGAATTACTTGTTATGCAACACAAGACGAAAAGATAACCTGTAAACGACCACTATGTGAACAACACACATTAAAAAAGTTTGTAATTGTACTACAAACGATACTATGTAAAAAATAAAACATGACTCTTACCGAGGTGAAGTCTACTTTATCTTCGCATCTAAGAACTGTAACGCGCAATCATAGCTTCTTTGCGTCAGAGGCGACAGACTAACCAGTTTCACGACAACATCATCTAAAAATTTAAATTAGATATCTTCCAACGGATCATCAAGGAGTCAATAGTAACGACGGGCTGATTCGGGCAGCAACACTTGCCGTCAGCGCATCCTCCAGTAGATGCATGGTGCTGCTGTGGACACGGGTACCTTGAAAACGCTTACAATCTGATGTTCCCAAAGCATCCATTATGTCGATTACGCATGGCGACGCCCCCTTATCCAAATAATATTGTCCCCGGTGGTGTCGCCCCGAGAAGCGTTGACGTAAGTACCGTACCGACGTCAGGGCCAATCCCGTGCCAAGACACGTGTGCAGGCGGGACCCCTGTACCGTCCACGTGAGAGCATGTTATTGCTCAGGATGCTGGAAGAGTGTCAAAACAATTCGTGAGGATTCGTGTCAGCTTGACATCATTATGAGTCGGATTTAGCTAAGACGCTGTGATACAATTAATCGTTCATATCCAATGTTGAATGTAGGCTGATGAAAAAACCTAGTGATGCCCTGTGATGGACACAATTTTAAATCAAACCAAGCTTCGAAGGTTTTCCTGTATTGGAAAGCCATGCTTTTAATTTGCATTTGGGTTGTTAGTGCAGTGAGTCACTGACGAGTTTTCACAGTGCCAACTGTTCGCGAATGTGTGCATCAACATGTGAGAGCACAGCGGAGGCGTGGTCGATCATCGGTAGCACGTGTTCAATGCCGGAAGTACCTAAAAGACTGCGAGGCTCGTGTGTCTGAGGTCTGCGTCTGTCTCTCTCAGACACACAATTATGTAATATATTTTTTCTGTACTTTTCCTGACACATGGCACATTTTCCCCACGTCTTCGTCGTGGACGACTGTAGGCCCACGAACTACTGTATATCCTATGCAATCATTTCAGCCGTTAACATTTATTCATGAAAATATGAAATGATTTTCAGTAAGATGAATATAGTAGACTGCTGTACTGATACAATTCCAAGCTACTTGAAGTTCAGAGTAATATATCTGGTGAAGGCTACTTGATATAATCTCATACCATACTCCCTAAATTCCCCAGGAAGCTTGTAAACATCTAAAGTGATATTACTTGAGGCTTCCCATACAATTTACTTAATTAAATCATTAATTCACTTTCAGAGCCCTGTACGTGTGGACAAATCCTGTTCAATCATACAGCTTGTGTTGATGCATTTGAAATGTGCATTGTCATTCATATAAGACTCAAGACATACACACAAAGAGCATTAAAATGAAGAGATAAAAACCATGTATTCAAACCTTGTCTTTTTGGAATTACATTCATTCACAAATAGAAATGGTTGATTGAAAATAAGGCAAGGGACATGTTCCAGGGTAAAAGGAAGAAGGGGAGGGGAAGCAAGTTAAAATGTAACACAGGAAAACAAAAAGACACTGAATATATAACGGAAATTATTTCCAAATGTCAGGACAAAAGGATCCTACGAGTAATGAAAAAGTTTCAAATGGGCAATACCTGCCCCCTTGAACTCTTGCCAATCGCTCAGTAGCAAAGCACCACCAAGTACATTGGTTGCACAAATATTATTTCATTTATTCATTCACAACACACCTGGTGATGAAATGTTGAAACGGTAACCGTGCTACCGCTGAATGATATGACTCACTCACGCAGACAAAAAAACAGGAAAATAACCATAACAAGACTTCCTTGGAGGTCAGATCAATTGCACTGAAAAAAAGAAAAGGTAAGAAAAAAGGGGCCAGGTTCACAATGCAGGCGGCCCCCCCTGTATGCCGTGTAGCCCCTCAGCCATAGCACCCAGACCAGCAGCAGAAAACACCATCACATCAGGCAAACTATACAGCTAGGTCTTTAGATGACCCGTGACAGATGATCTCAGCGTCGAACACCAAACGTGAAAACTTCCAACGCTTTGAAAGCCTGCACTCCTGAATTACGATCCGATTGTCGATTATGAAATCACCCTCTGGCACGTTATATAACCCACTTCATTTGTTTTGTCTTTTTTTTTTTGCAGCCTTGTAAAATGTCACATTATGCTCCTAATACTCAGAAAGCTTGTTCTTAAAGTGCTGTCCGTTAAGGCTTAAGATGATCTGGGTTGATTTTCAATTCATAAATGCTTCGCTACACTTGGCGTTGGCATAGCAGGGGGGAGTCACGGTCTGTACGAGGAAACTGAGGTCTATGTTGAGTAACTAAGTGCTAACTGACTCCCTCTCCTTAAAAAAAAAAATGAAGGAATTAGACTCCTTGCATCGCAAATAAACGAAAAAATAAACAAAACAAAAACATATACATCTTGTGCATTCAGCAATCCCCCCCCCCCCCAATTCCCCAGCACTCGTTTGCTATGTAGCGTTGGACGTCGATAGATTAAAGAGATCACATTCGTAGATGAGATCAAAGGATAATACATGTTTTAAAGTTGATATTGCTTAAGGTAAAAAAAAAATAAAGAAATACAAAGAAAGGACGCGCCCATTCCCCACCCCTTTCTGATGATTCTGCACTGTGATATGTCTTCACAATCGGCCACCATCTTCTGTCTGTTTCCCAATGTGAGAGCTTTAATTCCTCTTGTTTTTTTCGAACCGGACACCACTTGATATCTATTAACGTATACAATCGCACACACGCGCACACACACACGTTGCTGCCTTGTGTGCTTCTTTTTTTTTTTTTCTGAAATCAAGCGATGACATTCAGTTTGGATTTCATGCCAAAGTGTTCTCAGAATATAAAGAATAGTAGAATCTCACACCCATAGCCAACCACAAAGTGAGAAAAATAAACACATTCTCTAAATGCTACACTCCTCCGTTCTGCCCTCCCTCGTGGACAACCCACACCATCACCGCCGGGGGTTACCGTCGGTTCCGGTAAAGAGCACTTGAAGAGTCATTGCGATATCTGCATGGCTTTATATAAGACCATGACATTAAGAAGGCGAGAACAGAGGGGGGGATATAAAATAAGGTACTGAAATTAAACGGCTTGGTGTTACAGTCCAAAAAAGGGGGGTGGGAGAAACCAAAAGTAAAAAAAAAAAAAAAAAAAGCAGCAGTTTATAATAGAGGCCACCCAAACGTAGATATATGGTAGACCTGATTGTATATCTTTTTTCTTATGCGTGTGTGTGTGTATACTTGTGCAGATGACTTAGTGAGGTACTGAAGGGTCCAGTTTGATACAGTACAGCCAGCGTGCTAGCAGGCTTGTCCGTAGTGTGGACGACAGAGTTGTTGACATCTGTTTTTTGTTGTTTTTACAGTATATCAAAACAATATGGCTGCCAGGTTTCAGGCACTTTCTTTTCTGTTCCTTTTTTTTGTTATAGATCCTTTTTTTTTTTTTTTTACTGGACACCCGGGTCAGCAGACAGTCACCTTGTGTTTCTCCTACATGTCTTTCCGTTCGTGTGTGTGTGCGCGTTTGTGTCTGTGTGTATATAGGGGGTTGAGATGCTATCACTCTCTTATGCTGGCAGAATAGGAGAACTGTGGGAAATGCGCTTGATTGCTGGTGTCTTCGCAGTCCAGACTGTTATCTGTGGAAACCAAAAGAAGCGAGAGTGAGTACATGAAGTAGACTTCAGGTCCCTACGGCGATGACCCCCGCCCTCCTAATGAACGACCAGTCAAGAAGACAGTTGGTAGGACACGTACACTTGTCGGGGGGCGTCAGTGTGATGGTCTGTGCGGTGAACTCGTCGTCGAAGTAACGGGTGTCCGTCTCGGATGTGACCTGGGGCTTGAACAGCGGGGTGAGCTGCAGAGCAGGAGGCAGAGGACTGTGTTAGAGGTGGGATTCAGAGGACCCCCCCGCCTTCACACATAACTTAGTGTGGCCTTACCTAACACATCACAGTACATTGAGCTACCCGAGAAAATCTAAGATCATCATTAACCTTTCTTAGGCCCGTCAGACAGAAAATAAATACCACGTGGCTTTTAATGACAAATGTCCAGCCGAGAAAGATCATAGAGTTTGACAAAGTTAAATTAAGTGATATTAATGCCGGTGATAAAATTAATACAAAGGTTCATACAGTGATATTAATACATTACCATATTTTTATGTTATTAGGATATGGCCGAATAGAGATATTAATGATTCAAGGATCTGTCCAACAATAATTTGCCTCAGCGGATATTTTACATGACTGCATATTTAAAGAATTTCTTACTTTTTTGTCGATCACGTCCTGCCAGTTTATGGACACGAAGAAGGCATGGCCCATCACTTCTTTGGCATCATTAGGACCGCCCCCTAACCTGTCAATCAAGAAAAAAAATTAATGAACGTATACACGCACAGCATTGTAGGATGCTCTGGACTAAAAGTGGCCTACGGTATTATATATCTCAGAGAAGGTATCGATGGAACAGTACTGGGTAAGATGGGCCGTCTCCTGAGCAGGGCTGCAGCATCAGTGTGGGAGACAGGGGGCACCTGCCCGAGAGGCCTACCTCTGCTTGGGGTCCTTCTTCAGCAGGCCTGCCAGCAGGGCCTTGGCCTCGGGGGCCAGGTTCTTGGGGAAGCGG
>JAOSLM010000148.1:15100240-15111287 GCA_025629765.1 Eleginus gracilis
CTCTCTCTCTCTCTCTCTCTCTCTCTCTCTCTCTCTCTCTCTCTCTCTTTCTCTCTTTCTCTCTTTCTGTCTCTCTCATATTTTTATAAAACCATGATTAATAATAATCAGTATAACTATATTTAAGGTAATCAAATTACCTAATGTCCTTCTTCTCTTAGAATGGTAAAAAGCAAGCCTTCAATGAGTAACTAGATCTTTGAAAGTATGGAAAGATGCATACAAAATTGGAATCATGAATGTATATTTTAAACAGTTTAGCTCTTATATAGATACAATACAGTGTTCACCGAAGCGTCTGACACTATCGTCATTGTATATTTGTTAGAAGCAGAAACGCCTTTCACTATGTTTGCTGGTCATACATGTGTAATATAGTACTTATTTATATTTACTAAACTAATACAAATTCTGAAAAATATCGTTATCTCTGAAGTAGTGGTGGAACAATATTCTTTAGATGCTGATCCCATTCCCACATTCTCTGAATTGATCTCTTGATTAGTAGAAATGCATTTTACTGAAAGGCTAATTATGAACTTTATACTATACTATATGTTAACGTTAAATTAACATACATCTACCTACACAATATCAATTAAACTTAATTAACCCATTTTGGCATACATAGTAAGGATATTTATCATTTCATCAAGTAGGCCTACATGTTCCATAAAAAATTAAGCTATAATCCAACATCCAATCTCATATTACTTGCCTCTGTCCTATCCAGTTTCTTCACCGAAGACCCTCAATGAATTGATTATAACCCAAACCTTTATTTGCATTTCAAAAACCTCCCAGTAGAGGTCTCCGGAAAGCCATGTACTGACTGGGATACTACGTGTACCTATGTATAGTAGGGGGGGAATAACAGCTAATAATAACAGTCCAAAGGTTACAGTTGGTGATGGAAAAATAGTGTATTTTCACTTTAAGTGAGATGTAAAACTCTACAAAATGTGCTTAAAACACTTTAAAGGGGACAACTTAAACTGTGCTTGTGTATAATAATAAGGGTTTGGAACACTGACCTTTACTTAATTAGATGTTCTCCTTGCTCAATGTAGACACTATGAATGTGGAAGGATCTGGTAAAAAAATGTGTTTGTTGGAGAAAAGGTTCTTGGTCAATGTTTAAGATAAAAGTGTTACTTTTATAGAGGCTGCTTAAATCTCTAGAATCATTTGTATTGTTTGTGATTAATTGTCGCTTTTCCAGATTTTACTACACATGCCTTTGACCTCTACTGACACTGTGCATTACTTCTCTTCATTTGACTGTTAGAACAAATAAAGAACCTTATTAAAAAAAAGAAGTTAATTCAGTCTAAAATTGAAATATGACTGGGCTTTAATTAAAATAAAGTTTGAGAAAAATAATGCACTGACATACTGTGAAATAAAGCACCACAACGCTTTGCCCACATTGTTAATATTTAATGACTCAATCTCTGAAACCGTTGCAGCAATAATCAAGGGTATAAATCTTCCATTGGAGAATATCTTATAAAGTATTCAATGAAAAACAAGAACATTAGCTGACCGAAGTCCCCCCAATACTGATAAGAATTTGTGTCCATGTATCAATGGCTCCCAGAAGGACCTCCTAGCGTCAGTCGCCTACATCCTAGTTGAGCGGTGATTTGGAAATTACAACATTTGGAAGACTTACAGTATTTAGGTTTTGGTAGCATGTTGGAAAATAATAGCCAAGGTGAAGAACTCCCATTGTTTTCCTTCTACTTTAAGCCCTTTTGTATCTCTACCCCAAAAGAAAGGCCTTGATGTGCACAATGATCAGCATCACATTTAAACACAGGGAGTCATATGAACAGGAACACAGGGAAAGTAGGGGAACATCACTGGAGGCAAGAGGTATAATGGTAGTAGATTGAGTTTTTATGGAACGCTTCATTACAAAACGACTCGTTAGTCATTCCATTGACACAAGTGGACATTGGAAACACAGCAGGGCTCTCGATTTAATTAACATCCATTTATTTCAGTCCTCAGATTAAGCCACTTATTGGGATGGGGGGGGGGGGTTCTCGCTGGCCAAACACTACTGACTTGACAGAGCATTGTTACAAGGCATAGTAGCAAAGTATGAGCAATAAATAAAAGAGGCGGGGTGCATCGGACCCCTTAGGTTCTTCTCAGTCGTTGTCCACCAACTGTCCTCAAACTCAGGATACAAGATTCAAGATTCAGGAGTTTAGGGTTGGTTTCCCTCTGAAACACCTGGATCCAAGCTGTCTATCACAAACTATCCCATCCCAATTTTTTTATTTTGAAACGATAATACCATTTTCACTTTGTAGTCCATTTGCCATCCACATTTCATAGTACATTGAGCTGACTGTCTGCGATTGGCTAATAGGTGTTTCCAGTAACAAATAAATTCAGTTTAGAAGGATCATTGTTTTGGTATTAACTGCAAACGGAAGAAGAGTTCTTCAGGAGTCCATCACAGCATTAGGCTGAACATCAAATTGTCTTTACTTTCTCATGTTGGAAATGTACCTCTGTGTGACCCAATTCAAGCTTCTCTCATCCTGGCATGTTCCTGGGAAAGAAAGAGTGATGTAAGAGGTAGAAACTCTGTATAAATGTAATCATGTATTACTAACAGCTATTATAAATGACAATAATAAAGAAATACAAACATCTTGGGTCAGGTCGGCCTCTTGCTGATGAATGCCATTAGCTGAATTTGCCCCATGAACCTGGAAATCATTGAACAAAAAACAAAAATATATATGTTAGAATGGACAATGGAACAGTTATAACCAAACTTCATAGAATTAAATAAGAAGAATAAGAATACAATTTCCCTGCTGATAAAATACCAGCACTATTTAAGTATCGGACAATAATCAAAACTAGGAGCTACTTCTTGGAGTTACCAATGGTTTTGTTTTGTTTTTCTGCGTACTATTGGAGCTGTTCCTTCATACCCTAGCTTATCTTGTGTCATGTCGTTTTAGACACCACCGGTATTATGGCATCTTCAATGTCTTACGGGGCTTTTGTCGGGGTGCCTGCCCATGGCCTGCACCAGCTGGTCCACGTGCTGGTTGTGCTCCATGGCGTTCCTCAGGGCGTCCTCTGTGCTCAGCAGCCTCTGGCGCAGCCGGGTCACCTCAGAGTCCAAGGTGGAGGGGTCCAGCATGGAGAACCTCCGGTGGTCTGGGGAGGAACGCTCCCGACCCTGGGGGAAGACACGCATTTAAGGAGTCTTAAGGAGTTTTATTTTATAGATCCCAATTGAAGACTATTAAACACAATATCTGTATTTCGTTTTCGTAAATCCCACCACTGTTTCAGTCACGTAACAGGAAATGGAAACACCATTTTTTTTCATTGATCTAATTCTCAAAATTAATGTTTTCAGTGTTAACACATTCATGGGGATCTGCGTAAACACAGTGTGCTGAAAAATGGTTAATATTTGAATGCTAAAACACTTTCATTCTCCAATATAGTGCTCATGTTGTTGTAATGCAGGTATAACTCAAACCAACGAATGGATTTTATAGAGGAGAATGGACTGATTTAAAAGCAACCACAGGGAAAGCCAGCAAGTCGATTCCATCCCGGGCTTCGCATACAACCCCCTCATATCGATGAATATCAAAGTCGTTTGTTCACCGGACACAAGACGCTGTTTCTCAGGTCTAACCCAAGGATTTGGTTTAAATCCTCAAGGACACTGTGGACCATCGAAAAAATCCTAGCCCTCCCCCCACACCCAAACCCTCTTTACCAGTAGGAGCAGCTTGTCACGCAGAGTCTTGATGTCCTCTTGGAGCTTCTGCTCCTTCACCCTCCACTCTGCCTTGTGGACCTCCCTGCCCAGGTCCCGCTCCAGGTCTCGCTCCATGT
Organism: Eleginus gracilis; assembly: GCA_025629765.1. Taxonomy (NCBI): domain Eukaryota; kingdom Metazoa; phylum Chordata; class Actinopteri; order Gadiformes; family Gadidae; genus Eleginus; species Eleginus gracilis. The sequence continues at coordinate 15,104,129 of JAOSLM010000148.1, forward strand.
CCCGCGAGTGGCGGTGGGAGTCCAGCAGTAGCACACGCAGCTCGTTCAGACTCCTGGTGGGGAATAAAAGAGAAAGACCATGGTTGATGAAGGGGTTCCAAACCAAGGGTACGCGTACCCTTGTGGGCAATGTGAGGAGGGTCCAGGGTTTCCTTCAAGTTTTAGCTATACCTACAAAACTTGAACTATTCTTAAATATTGTCAATATTGACGAAGACCAGAAATAGACGCATGCCTTCGCTTCTTCAAATTTAAAAGTTTTAATATAATAGTTATTCATTAATGGACATGGCAGCACTTGATGTGTTGGTCTAATGGAAGATGACATGAAATTATGTGGTTCTGTATATGGACGCACACCAATAAAAGTGGTTTTTCATTTTTGTAAAATTTGTTTTAAATTAGGTGTTAAATAATGAGCACATGCTGCAGAGTATCTAGGCAACATTCACAAATTAAAGGTGCAGTCCAATTAGCTTAAAATAAACCAGTGGTGTACATATGGGTTGGCCTGAGCAGCAGTTGCTCACCTCTCCTTTTTCAGTAGCTCCTGGCTTATGAAAACCAGCTGCCCAGATGCATCATGGGACTTTTTGGTCATGGACTCAAGGTCCGCCTCCAGGCGCAGCTTGTCCCTGGCAAGGGCGTCGGCTCTCTTCTCCCCCAAGCGCACCTTGCCCTCCAGAGCTGATGTAAAGGGCACACCATAAAAGTGTCTTTGTTTATGGTCACTGTTTTACATGAGATGTTAAACATTACAACCAACACTCAAGATGGAAAGACAATAATAAATCACTCCCTAAACATTTCAGAATCATTGTGAAATAAACTCCCAAACTAAAAAAATCATAATAGTCATGCTAGCCTAAATAACGTGACCAATTAGTGATCATTATAATTATGGCCTTACATGATGTTGTATATTCGGTTATAATAAACATGCACATGAATTCAGTTTACCAGAGATCTGTGATTTCAGCGCATCCACGTGCGTACTGAGAGTGGAGACCTCTTTTTCTCTTTTCACCAGCTTCTCCATTGTTTCTTAAAAAAATACAAACCAAATTTTGCCGTTTGTCTTTTTCCTTAAATAGGATAATTGATAATATTCTATAAATAAAACACAAAGTACCTTCAATATTCTGTCTTCGTGTCTTTTCATCAGAGAGCGCGTTGTCCTCTATAACCTAAACAGGAATGAATGACATTATTGTAGAAGAAATTAAGAAATTTAAGACAGCTTTTGCAGGCGGAAAGTGCAGAATGGCACAGACATGGGTATGTTCTCTTCCCATAGCTGAGAGCATGTGAACATCTAGACATGACTATCCCCCTTGTACCCACATTGGCATCGTGGGACATGAAGCGGTCGGTCTGGATGGCCTGGAGTCTGTTGGCCATCACCCTGAGCTTCTCCTCCAGCTTCTGGATCTCCTCCCGGCTCTCTATCTGAGCCTTCTGCAGGGCTTGGTAATCGCTCATCTTCTTCTCCGACAGCTCCAGCCTCTCTCTCAGATCCTGCTCACTCCTCTCCTGCTCCGCCCGGAGCTCCTCCGACGCCGCCAGCCGGTCGTCCGCCTTCTGCAACTTCTCGGTGGCGGCGCTGAGCTCCTCCGTGGCGTCCTTCAGGCCCCTGGTGTCGGCCGGCCCGCCCTGGGCCAGCTGCTCCCGGGCCTCCTGCAGCCTCACGCTGAGGGTCTCGTGCTCCTTGGTAAGGATGGCCGCCTGGATCTTGTGCTTGGCCTTGAGGTTCTCCACCTCCAGCATGTGCTCCATCTTCAGGCTCTCCAGGGAGGCCCTCAGCTCCTGTGGGTTCTGCTCTTGGCCGGCCGGGTTGGCCCGGTCACCAGTCAGCGTGGCTTTCAGCTCCTCGTAGGAGCGCTGGTGGTCACTGACCATGGTCTCTAGCTTCACCTGTCAAACGCCATGAGAGTAGTCAGTTTCACGAGGATTTCATGTTTGGATTTGTTTAGGTTTGGACACATTTCAGCGCACACACAAAACCGCCCTTTTTATACCTGCTTTTACATGGGGGTAGTTATCAAAATTTTATGAATGCCTTATTTCATGTTACCTTCCAGCTGTCCATCATCTCCATGTTCTCCCTGGTGGCCTGTTGGACCTTCTGCTTCAGCAGGCCGATCTCCTGGTTCTGCCGCTCCACCAGCGCCCTCATCGTCTCAATCTCCTGCCGGCAGGCGGCCAGAGCCTCCTCGTGCTTCTGCTTGAGCTCACTGCTCTCCTTGAGGTGCTCGCGGCCCGCAGACAGCAGCTGTTCCCGGAGGACGGCCTCAGGCTGAGCGGCCGTCACCGCTTGGGAGTCCTGCTGACCGCCCTGGCCGTCCTCGCCGGTGGAGAGCTGCTGAGCCTGGAGCTGAGCCATCTCGGCCTGCCTCAGTGTCAGCTCCTCCTCCAGCTGCATGATGCGGCTCTTCTCCTCCACCGTGGTTTGCTGGATAGAGAGAAAAGGGGAGCCGTCATGACGAGATGACTCTGGTTTCAGGGGAGGGGGGGGGGGGGGGCAGAGATAGTCTGCCTCCTGTTCAAAGGCGGTATGGTGAATTGGTGCCACACTAGCTAGGGTGACACGATCAAAGCAGGAACACACTGACATATTTTGAGCAAAAAGCCTGCCACCTTTAGAGCAGCAGAACAGTGATACTTTAGAGATGTTCTGGTGGATAAGTCATAAAGATCCCACAGTCCAAGAGAGTCATCATCAGTAACAACCCCAAAATATTGGAACAGTGGCAGATTGTTTTCTGTTTTAGCTCCCGCTGTACTTCAATATATATTGAAAATAAACATGTATTAAGCAAATACATTTTTATTCATAACAATATCTCAAATTCAAAGAAACAATTTTTTTTCCATCAGATTACATTTTGTCTTTCTTTTGGGTCAATCTATTATGCATTTTGTAAGTACAAAGCTAAAAGACAAACCAATGTGCCACTGTATCAAAGATTTGTAGGGCCTATTAAATGTCTAAAACAGGAATTTAATAGGACAGCAAAAGCCATTCGTAATGCCTAGCAACTGCCAAGCAAAAAGGAAACAAACAAGCAAAGATCAAATATTGTGGCATAATGCTGCCATCTACATATGGACAGGCACTACTAAACAACCTAAAATATATACATATCACTCAATTTTCAGAGAAAGGGAAAAAGAGAGGAGAAAGGAGTGTAGATGTTATTTAAACCACCAGGACACAAAGTGTACTACATTGCGGTGTTGCAGTGTTGCGGTGTTGATCGAGTCTGGCGGCATCAGATTGCGGACCAACACGCGTTAGAGAGAAAAAGATGAAAGGTCTACGAAAGGTTTGACATCCTTGACGACGTCGCAGGGCAGTTTGAAGTCAAGACATGAGATAAGTCAGCAGAGAATCAATGCCACGGCGTAAGTCTTTTTTTCACCTTGGTTCTCTTACCCAACCTCAAGGCCACTGCATCATGGTTGGGCCTTCCCTGTTGGCAAAAGCAGACCTTTTTGTTTTGTATGGATTTGGATAGACGTGTCGATTGTTCCGAGATCGCTCAACCTTTGGGTGCCATGGTTCATGATCAAGGCACGGCCGTTTTAAACCGTATTTGAATTCAACTTTACATATTTTTACCTTTGGACCTTTTTTCCTTTAACTTAGGTTTGTATGTCTGCAGAGTTCAACAGAGGGATGAATGTCAGAGGAAGGGAGAGTCACCTAAGTCCTCGTGTGCCAACTAAGTATGGACCAATATTGATTGACATGAGCGATTTTAAACGACACGATTAATATTGTTGTTTCATTCTGTACAATGTCTACACAGACATCCTTCTCCATGCTTGAACACACGTTTGGAGAATAAGACAATAAAAATCGGGGCAAATGAAATGTGTGAAAGTACAACGATAAATAAAAAGAGCAGTGCATGATCACTTGGAACTGATGTAGCCACGAATGCAACCGAAAAATGGGTGCGAAACGACATGACAAAAAAAGCAACCAAACAACAGGATGTTCTGGTCGAACGAGGCTACAAGCACCGGGCTTCTCGGGGGTTTTACCCTGTTGGTTTCTAAATCTTTCTGGAGCGCCCCTGCTCTTGATTTCTCAAGCATCAGGCTCTGCTCCAGCTGACGTATGCGTGCGTGCTCCAGTTTGGTCTGAGTCTACAGAGAGAGGGGGATAGAGATAGAGAAAGGGAAAGGTGGAGGAAATAAGAGAGGAAAAGAGGACAAAAAAAAATGCAGGGCAAGAAACCCGGAATACAGATAGAGGAGATATCCCATGTGGAATAAAGTTCAGAAGGGAAGAAAATCCCATAATATTTTAATTTGATAAAAATAGGAATATGTCCTTGGGTATGTGGTTGTGAGTTACCTCTACTCAAAACAAATGTATAATGTCTTGCATGTTAAAAGGAATAAGTGAGTTCCAGTAAGAAATACATGCAGCATGCCTACACCAAATTGGTTTTATCGTGTTTCCCTGGTGTTCTTGTCAGACCTTTCATCCCATGGGATTGGAAATAGAAATTAGAAATGATACAGACCACAGGGTAATTGAGAGAAAAAACTTGCCAGTGGGTTAAATGATCAGCTACAGCGTAGCTGTTGATGTTGGATCATTCAGGGCTTTGAACTGCCAGTGAAGCCCCGATGGTCACTAGAGTGAGTGGGTGGAGGGTGGCGGTCGGGGCAGGGATTTGAATTGGGGATTTAGGTCAGAATCCCCCTCAATCAAGATGAAACAGAGTCCTGCTTGTTAAGCTTGTACTTACCCGTGTCGTCGATACTGTCAGACCAACAGACTATAGCACTGTGCCACGGCGCCATGGCACGATGATCAACCAATAGGAACTTGAGTCTGCCTTTCCCATCAGATAGAGTCTGAATTGTAATTATAGCGTGCCTCATCCTATTAGGGTGCTTTGCCAATTATCTGTTTTATCCTCCTTCATAAGTCAACATTGCTTGTATATCAGAAACAGTATGCAAATACAACACACAGTACAATACGGCACACAGACAAAGTATACAAAGCACAAGCTAACTTGTGCTTGTTTACAAAAAAGTTGGACACAAAATGCCCAATGAGATGCAGCCGGAGCAAATTTTGGCCAATGAATTTCAGATAAATATGTGCCAGACTGGATGGGAACGCACCCGTTGTGTCACATGGTGAAACAAATATTCATCAGATTCTTCAGTTGTTTTTTATCAGTCAGACCATGTCTGCCCATCAATATTGTGTTGTCTCTCATGAATCCACCCGGGATAATCAAATGGGTGTCTGGTGTTTGTGTGTGCTGACAGAATACCTCCAGATCTCCTTTTGTAATGGACTCCTCCTCCACTCTGAACTGGAGGTCCTCCACCTTCCTGTGAGGACAGGAAGTCACGGTGAGGTTAAAGAATAGCTTCCCACTTCCTGTCTACCTCCTGGCCTCTTTATTGTCATGACACTGTCAATGCAACCTTTGTACGGAATATTGTAATTATTGAAACAAAATAACATATTTTAGTTAGCACAAAGCATGACGTGCATCTCATCGTCTAATATGTGTATATATATATATATATTCAAATTGTCAGACAGGTGACCTAAACACAAAATAGTGTAAACCTTACACTAGTAACTATGCCAACAACATATGTGGTCTAGAAGTTGCCAAGAGGATGTGACTTGCATACCTTTTCTCTTCTTCAAGCTGATTGGCCAGTTCCACTTTGTCTTTTTGCGTGCTGGCTAGCATGTTTTTCACCTGCTGCATGGTACTCTCATTCTCTGAGACATACTGTGTTTAAAACAACAACAACAAAACATGTATTCGTCAGTGCAAGGACATGTTCGTTTGAAGACGATGTTTCTCAAAGCTGCTCAAAGCTCTGAGAGAATAACAAACCTTTAGGCAGTCTGAGTAAAAAAGTGGACCGCTAATCAGCTCATTAGCTCCAGTCTAGCCTTCACTCGCCTGCTGCTGCTCTCCAGGCACTGGAGAGGACAGCTTTAACTTAATCAGAACTTGGCCGTGATGCGATCCTCAGTGGGCCTGATTTACCTAGCGGCCATCTTGGGGCTTTACTTCGGTGGAACCTCCCCCGGTCTATTATGATGGCCGCTAGGTGACTTTTCAATATCTTCCTCTTTTTCAACATCAAATGGCATTCAATATTCCAACCCATAGTATACCAGACCCTCCAGAAGCAAAATAAAACAAAATAAAACTAAACTACAGTCAAGGAATAATTTAAATCCATACATAGCCTAAGGGTCCTTTATTTTACCATCAAGTCTGAAAGGGGCCACAGAAGGGGCTTACCTGCGCATGCTGGTTCTTGAGGACTCCCATCTCCTTCTCCACCTGGCAGATGTGGCTGGTGGCCTTGGCCACCTCGCCACGCTCCAGGTCCCGCTCGGCCAGGAGCTGCTCGATGTGCTGCTGCTTCTCCTTCAGGGCCTCCTGCAGCGCCGTCGTGCCCGAGATCTTGCGGGCGTAGCGGGACGACGTCTCCGTCAGCTGCGGGAGGAGAAGGAGCACCGGGGGTTAAATGAGGGCGGTGGGTGGTGGCGGCGCAAAGTATATCGTCTGTGAACCATGTATGAGATCAATCGATCAGGAGAGCCGGGATATTATTATTAATTCAGCTAGGTTTGGAAGAAGAACGCTGAAAGACGCATTGATGCTTTTATTCTTCTCCCATACAGCAGCAAAGTATAGAAAGAGAGGGCAGACCGGGTTGAAAAAGGGGTGGTCGGTTGGTGTTGGTGGGTGGAGGAGGACCAGAGGGGCGGAAAAGAGCGAAAGTGAAGTGCAATACAACATTGGGGACAAAAAGAAAGTGACTGTGGAGGGTTTGCAATTAGAGGTGGCCTGGGAGCGCTGTACAGGGTATCAATGGTTGGATCATGACGACAAGACGGTGTTCTATTCTTGGCCACTAGAGGGTAGTTTAGTAGTAGACTATTTCAATCCGTTGAATTCAATGGCAGATGGGTTTTAATTCCGTCCCCCCTGGGCTATGTTTGAAAAGATCGGCTGGGTTCAGGAAACACAGGAGGGCTCTCTAGCCTAGCAGCACCGAGGGACCGGGGAACTGGGCTTTTCTGACGCCTGTATGGCCTGGAAACCTCAAAAAGAAATGAAGCCATCGCAGCTTTGAAACCAACCTT
>JAOSLM010000148.1:15362991-15373656 GCA_025629765.1 Eleginus gracilis
CTATTATGCTGATTATTTAAGTGTGGAAAAACCACAAAATAGAGGGAGAGTGACCTTTCACCTACATAGGAAGTGAGCGTCCAGCCATCTGGTTAAAATTATACAGAGTCAAGCCAGAGGTAACACCATGTGTGGTATGGAATCTATACAATCCAATAGGAATGCGCCACATGGAAAGGAAAGGGGATGACGATATGAATGTATAAGAGGCACCCTTGGACAGAGAAAGTCAGTTATTTTGCTAAACAACTCGGCTTTGTGGTTAAGTTTAGTTTGTTTTGTTAAGTGATAATAAAGTCTTTTTTCACTCTAACCTTCGGCATTCTCGATCTCTCTCTTAGTTTTTGTTAGATGTTGTATATTATCTACGACAATCTCGCTCAGCTAATTTATACCCATGTCTATGACAACTGAATTATCTTCCATCCCTTTGATTGTGATCTGCTGCTCAATAATGACGGTTATTAGGCCTCATAGACAGACTAAGACCCTGCTATGAGCCCTCGGCACATACATCATTATTCACAATAGTCCCAACAAAAACATTAGTGTTACATTAAGAGATGGACCCACACCCACACATTGGCCATACACAAAGACCTTACCTATAGCATGCTGTACATTAAGCCTTCTATTTGAAGTGCACTCTTATATTCTAAGCTACATGAAAGCCTTTTTGATTGAGATCTTAGGATATATATACACTGCTTAATGTCGTCAACCAGTCCATCCCATTGTGTAATTCGCTGAAACCATATAAATAGCGTCCCTCCAGCGCTGAGTATTGAGATGTGTTTGTTTTGGAGAAGAAAGGAGTGCTGGCCTGAGCTCTGCCGCTGAATGCTGAAAAGCGAGCGTTCACCAGGAGACCTCAAGGGGTGGCCGTTACATCAAACTGCCCCCCTTTGCTTTGTTAACCTGGCGTACGCCGGAGGTAAGAGGAGCTAAATATACCGTTGACAGTTCCTGCTATTAATCCAAACTAATGCAGTGCTATTAAAATGTGTATGGAATATATAAATCGTTGTGTGCCCAGCGTGCTTCTGGTATAGTAAACAATTATTCTACCCTGGGGTCAGACGCTCATTTGGATTGCAGATGATTTCAAATAAAATGGTAATCTACTCAATGGAGGATCTAGCATTTCCTTTGTGTCACTTATGGTCAAGGATAGGCCAACATCACTATGTGTTATTATACATCCAAGGGGTAGTTAGGTGGCTATCGTTCTGATTAAGCCTAAAAACATGACCTCCCTCCATTCTCCCTCCCTCGCTGTGTTTCTGGGCCATTGAGAAGTGTTGCATTTTTGTGCACTTGTGATTGAAAGGCAAGATGGATTCCCCAAAGCTAATTGGGGAAGAAATGTCCTGAATGGTAAGAAAATTGCAGGAAGCGGCCTTAAATCTAAATAGTTCGTACAGAGGGAATTTACATTTACATTAAGGGCAAACGTACAATAAATACATTTGTCACAAGAATGTGAAACAATATATCGCTGTTGGTACAGTAAGGATGTTCATAGAACCAAATGCAACCGTTAACAATCGCTAGGTTAACCCATTCCCTTTATACAACAAAGATAGCTAGGATAAGATGCTACAAAAAGATCTATAACTAAATACAACATACAATAAGTGCGTACAATTACGTGCCAGGACGTACAACATACAATAAGTAGGAGGGGTGGGTCGGGGTGGCTATGCAGAGTCTAGGTGAACTCAGAACAGGTGCATTTTGAGTCTTTTGTGAAATCTGGGGAGCGACTAATTTAGCACTAATAGCTGATGGATGGCTGTGCCATTTCAAACAAATAGCTCAAATAATAGCTCTTTAAGCTTACCCAACGCACCTTTAGGAGATGGACCCTTACAATTGCAATCACATCTTTTTATCCGTCCGTATGAGCCATTCCAAAAACATCAAGTTTATTTAAAGAGAAAATAAATTACTTTAATACGCAAGGTCCCATCTAAGACCATAACAGAATATTTTGTGAATCATCTGAAAGATCACCATGATGGAAAGATATGACGCAAGGTAATGTCTTCAAAGATTCCCAACAGATAAAATGAAAGTAAACTTGTGAAACAAAGGCGTGTAATTAGACACTAGTACTATGTACTTATTTCCAGTGGGTTTCTGACAAACAAAAGGCTTAGCTTCTGCCACCTATTAATTATAGCCTTTTGCCAGTGTGAAAACCAACAAAAAAGTATTGATTGGACACTGCACATTCCTGCCTTAGACTAAGATCATTTACTGTGTTCTTATTGGCATTTAGCTTTGCGAAATGCGTTGGGAACAGCTAGGAAAGAACTGAGGCGAAACACCAATTTATCACAGTTGCTGCGATGGGAAGAGAACTGTGAAAGTGAAGTCTGGAGCATATTGGAATATAAGCCGAGCTTCTGTTTGTGTGTTATAAATAAAAAAAATAAAAAATAGTTTTATTTGAGGAGGGAGGAGGTAACGCATATAAAATGCATAGCATCAGAACAAATACAACTTCTTTGACATCAAGGCCAGTGTCGAACAGGTCGGGTATCAAAACCATCTAGAACAGAGATGAGTTGAAAGATAGTCAAAAATAACATTAGTCAACATGAATACATGCGGTTCTCTTTCTCTGCTCCCAACTTTTACCATTTTGTCTTCCCCCGTTGGCGGTGACATTTTGAAGAAGGGCTTTGTAACTGAATCGGAATATTGAATCGCATCAGCCAGCAGATCCTAATGAAAAGTGTCACCGCTGCTAAAATGGGATAAGTTATATCATGGTGGAGAAATTGTTTACGTGAAACAGAGTTTAGCCTAAACAATCCTTCAAAGTCTCCAACAAGCATAAATATTCTTCATCTCACTTGCCGTGCTTTTTTAACTGTGACAAATCAGATCACTGATATCAGTCTGTTAGTTTGTATGTATTATTTTGGGGTCTTTGGTTGGGCTTTTCCCCCATCATGTTCTTTCACTGGTGCAATTTTTGAGAAACCATTTACATTTGGCTATGAAAATAAGACAAAACCTGTTTGCGTGATGGCCAACAGAAGAGTCCTCCCACGGACCATCCGAAATCCAAAAACGCAAGTAGCCCGTTAGGTTCTTCAATCCAGTCTGTGCCTGCCTGAAAAGAAAGAAGACACAAAAGGTTTACTGTGGCTTGTTTTCCCCACACAACACATCTGGCTCACACTCTTGGTGTTCTTGTTGCTGTTTTTTTTAATAAAAAAACAAACCATTGTACCTTGTACTTACCTTGATAATGCTGCTGCATTGTTGAATGATAGAATAGCAGTGGGTTTTTTTTGTAGACTTATCAAGGATTACTTATTTGACTTACAAGCATATTATCATTAAAAGCCTGAGCATTTGTTCTGACAAAGTCTAATTAAATCACACTTGTTAAGTTTCTAATCATATTTAGCCCTAAATATTAACAGTAATTTCTCATTAAAACTTAAGATCTACAAAATTAGGAACACATGTATAGTTAGAATTACGCTAATTTCTTAGTTCATTTCTACTGGCTATATGATTTTCTGTGATTCTACACATCAGATGCATGATCATCAGGTTAGGCCAAGCAACATGAATTGAAATCTGATGAGAACTAATGAGAATGTTGTCTTAAAGTCTTAAAGTGGCATTGATTGATTTCTGACCAGGGGAAAGAGGGTACATTCAGAGGCGATCCTATGAACCAACTGGGAGATTCCTGCATTTCACCAGCATCCTTAATCAGCCTTATTCTGCGCTACCTGTTTCTTGATTAGGCCAGTATGTTGGCAAACATGTGTCGGCTCCACGACAGCTTAACTTCAGCACTTTAATCAATGGAGTGAGAACATGGGGGCGCTGAGAGACGGTGGAATAGTTGGAACAACATCAGACAGCTGATACCTTTGGGCCGGTTTTCACAGTGTACTTGCAGAGACAAAACAGAATGGCTTCTGCATTAAACATTTGGAATCCAAATGATATCCATTTATAACCATTACATGACAATTCGTAATCTAACATATACCCCAAATGATTTTTACAGAGATATGTTCTTTGGCCTAACAATAATCCTATTTTTAGATTCATCATCTGTTCCATTCATAATTAGTTTTGCCTTGAACATATTAAAGAACCACTGCTTCATGGTGAGGGTTTTTTGAGTGATGGATGCATTATGCATTATTAGCCCGTAGGGACTCTGAAGAGACATATCCACTGGGCACGTCTGCGGGGAAGTATAGAACTTCTCAAAAGTGCAGTTTGCATAATTACATTCTGAAAACCTGGAATCAATTGTGGTTGCCAACAGACCACACATAAAACAAAAAAATGTAGTACGCCAACAATAGCAGATCAAGAATGGAGGGTGAATGGCGTGACCTGTGTGCCTACAGCCACTATATTTCATCCGGTAACAGTTGAATAGGTTGGAGCCATTAATAGCAAGTTAAAGGGAAAAGGGGAAAGTAGGAATTATTGTTGAGGTTGACCTCCTCATCTTACCTGGTTGGCTGAGCTCGTGGCGCGGTAAAGGGCCTAGGCTGATCTGCTTTATAGGGAGCTCATCAAATACGGATATTTATTTGGGCAATTAACTTTGCATAAAGCAGTTTGGATGATTTGATCTACTGTGATGAAAAGAGAATGTTTTCTAAACTCCTGGCTACACCCTATCTGAGTCAAGTCATATTTCACACATCGTATAGTTTGACGGTGTCACAGTGCCACTTTGGTCAGCCCGAATGGAACCAAACAGGGCTTTCTCATCAGATTCCACGTCTTGCATGAAAACGCTGGTGCAGTTTCAAACACAACAATGACTTCCCATTATGACAAACTGTCTCACGATTTGATAACCGATGACAAAATAAAGACTTCTAGCACAATGGGCCGGTTTCCCGGTTACAAGCATGATAGCTGCAAGTGCAGCCAGGGGACAATTCACAGTTTGTTGCCATGAACTACTGTGGTCACATAAACAACTATGGCAATGTTATCAATGCATATACGGCATTGTATTGATTTTTTCCTTGAAAGGCCTGCTAATGGAATGATAAAATGATATTTCTAGAGTGTGTTGGTTTGTTTATCTTTTAATATAAATGTAACAGAAGTAATGTTTGTGTGTAGTATCATCCCAATATCACAGACTACATAATCTGACTACATAAATAAATGCCAGAATTTGACCTCTTGTAATTCTAAGAAATGTTAGAAGGCTAGCTTTAGTCAACTGAGTAAGATAAATGTTTATATAAAGAACTTGGCTTTTTTGCTTTCATTTTTCATTAGCCTATTGAACCTGTCCATGTCACTTTTTGACAATATCAGCTTTGACCAGATCCTATGTTAGACATAAATTCAAGTAGTTTGGCAGTTTGACACTTTTTCTTTTCAATATTCACATGAAGCCTGATCTAGATTATTGTTTGGACCACAGAATCCTGTCACAGTTAATGCTTTGAGCATTTCCCCCTATTTTTTCATATCCTATCACCTCCATATAAGGCTTGTAGTGCATTTACAGAATTGCCAATAACTTGAGAAAAATTATGAAAAACAAGGGATAGGGATATCAAACATCATCTATAATACTATAATAGTTATAATTGGAGGGGATGGGGATGTGGCAAGATATGGCAGGAGATGTAATCAGAAGTCTCCTTACAGAAATGAATATTTATAACTAATGGGGAAACATTACAGGTTCATTAAGTTATTCCTTAAAATTTGTGAATGTTGGGTAGCCTATGACCAAATAGACAACTATTGTATGGTCTATCTTATAAAAAGAAACGCCTGGTGTACTAAAGCTAATCTACATGCATACAAATAACTAGGTAAAGACTCTAATCCACCCTTTTAAAGACTTGGATCCATAACATCTGTCATCTGTTTTTATTTAAGGGAGTGAACCCCATTGTCTGTTAAACTATTTTTATCCCTGGCTTTTGAGATTGGTGCAGTGAATGGCACAAGAAATCCTTGCCATCTTGACGGTTGTCAATCTGTTGCCTATGCCTTCTTCCCCTGGGTTGGCCACTCATTCATCACTATTCAGTTACCCAGAAACCTGTACATAACTAACGTCTCAACGCTCCTGTGCTTCCCAAATGGAGGTGGAACTGCGATGTGATATTGCTGTGTACAATTTCGAACATGGGATGTTTGGTTGGCGATATTCTGCCATCAAACTGCTTGGACAACAAACAAACAAACAAACAAACAGAGGTAACAGTAATTGTTGTTATTTGATTGGGTCAAATTGCCATGGGACAATGCACTAATTTGCCATTGACTGGCACTAATTGCAAATGTTCAGTATTTGCAAATCGACACAGCCCCCTTTCCAGTGTAATTTCCACCGACCAGTAGCAAAGAAAGTTTGGATTTCATTACCAGAAAGAAACCACAGGGATTGCAAATCACCAAGGGGGTTTGCAGTTGGCGATAAGATCTCCAATGATATCGGGCATTATGGATAGTCATTATGTTTGAGACTATTTATCCTGGTGTGGAGTAAACACACTATCACACTAAAGACATCAACACCCCTTTTACATCCCACTTAATAGGAGGGCAGTGATAAGGCGACAGGATTCATGGTCCCTTCAGCGGAAGCGGGCTTGGGTGTCGTTATTAGTGAGCATGCATTTGAACTGGGTAGCAGGCCAATGGGTTTCTGCCACAAAGGAAAATGGTATCTCTGTTAGGAGAATGCCAATATCCATAAGGGCTCCGAGAACTCTACTTTGCCCGGTCCATTCTTGCTTCGGTTTCTCACTGTTTCATCATTTTTTTTTTCCTGTTACGTCTCACTGAAGTTTCCCCTAAAAAAAAAATAGGAAGAGGCATAAAGAGAAAAGACTCTAACCTTGTGGTTTTGAAAGTGAAGCACTGCCCACTGTTGGAAACCGATCGGTAGGACAGCCACCCTGGACTGAATAGAGGTGTCACTGGGCATTCTCTGTTGGATGGACCTCCACTGACAAAAGGAGAAAGGAATTAGAGGGAACTTTACAGCTGTCTTTCATTTAGTGCATGGCAAGCTAGATTGGTATAGAGATAGGGTTAGGCTTAGGGTCAGTGAGTCATCGTATAACCTTATGATGGAGGTTATAATAGAGCAAAACCTCTGCCCACCGGTGGGCAGACGATATATATATATATATATATCACTGCTGTACTTTTCCACCGCAGCTTCCAACTCACCCCAGATCACAGGTGACTAGGAAGGTAACACCAAATTGTGATTTTTTTAAAAGATGTGCTATTTCCTAAGGGACTGTGTCATAGAATCAGCTTCTTGTGTTGAAATGTTTCTTACAGTAAGTGGTAGGGAATGCAGACGTTGGCTTGTAAAAGACAAGCATTTCTGCATTGATGAATTCATTGTGGTTCAAGTTACCCAAGAGGTCAGCCCAGCCGTGCCCTAAATAGTATCCTCAAATACCAGATGGCCTCTATTACCTTTTGATATTTCTGGTGTATATCAAATGATGAGTCAAATAAAGGCTGAACGAAGAGGATTAGTGACCGATACAGTGTGAGCAGGGTGCTGAATAATTAATGAAGGAATTTTATATTGCAAGTAGGCCTGTAATAGTAGGCTTGTAATACTTATGAATAAAATTAAGTATGAACAGAAACATATATATAATACTTACTATTGCGTTGTTATATTAATATTATATTGTAAGTATCATAGTATGAACAGAGCTAGCTTGTCTTAGATCCGTCTACATTTTTTATTTAGGTTATCTTTCCTATTTATCTTGCCATGATTTTATGATCAGAGACACAGGCAGATAAATGTACACATTTCGACTAGATATGATCAATATAAAATATTCTTAGGCGATATAATGACAAACATTTAGAACAAACATATAAAGAACATACAAAAATTCAACTTGCAGAAAAATGCAGACAATGAAACAGTCAACTATATTTTGAAGAAATCGTTTTAAATATATTAAATGGAAATACTTTGGCGCCATCTACAGGCAAATGTATAGACAGGAAGGTTGCAAAACATTTGTGGATACATTAATAGTAGACGTACTTATTTTTATTTTGGAAAGCCATTTGGTAAAGCTTATCAAAAGCTGGCTGTTTATATTTACACAGGATCAGTTAAGTAATGATGGAGCTGCTTTTAAATAATCAAAGCAGAGTTGCATAGCATTGTTTTTGACAGACGAATGCTGTATAATGGGTAGTTGTGGGCAGCTACCAACATGTAAGGCCCCACTATTGATGATCTGGGTGTTGAGAATGTGCTGAGCTGGCGTTGACAATCTGTTTAGGGGCTCTGGAGAAAGTAACACACCTGTTTGTTCACTTATGCATTGTGAGGGGCCTCTACACTCATTAATAATTACTCACGCACTAACAATATTTTCAACAGGCTCATAAATGTCACCCATTCCTTTCATGTGGTCCTAATTTGTAGATATAATAGCTGTAATTTATTCAATAGAGCCATAACATATCACCCTGGGTGAAATACCTATTGTATTGAGATTACTGGGTTATTATGGATGTTTTTCTTTGCATAATAATAAGGGAACGGACAGGTATGCAAATGCTAGTGTGTTACCTTTTCACATTTTACAGAGAAAGAAGCTTAAAAAAACCCACAACACCATCCCCTAGGAATGCGATTTTTTCTTCATAATTTTACGTTTATTTAAAATTAGAATAAAATATCCTTGACGACAACGCGTTGCTTTACGGTAGGCAGTTGGTGGGCGTGAGTAACTGCAACCACTGTAACTGCAGCATGTGCGCTTTGAGTTCTTCGCGGTTCCTGTGCAGAAGGTGGGGTCTCGTTTTTCGGTCAAGTGGGGCAGTTTTCCATTCGATTTCAAAAAATAACATTTTACAGACGAAAAGGTCCGTTAGTTTCCACGTGATCAGAACAGCACCAGGACGATCTTCACGTGTGGACGTCCCCGTTTTGAGCAACAACATGTCATCAAACGCATCAGACGCGATGTCCCAGAGAATGGTCTGGGTGGACCTGGAGGCAAGTTGTACCGCTGTTTACCCCTCGTAAGCCCACCTTGAGCTTCACACGTGTCACAATGTGCCGGCTGACCTGCCAAGGGATTGCTCAGCCTGCTGACACACTAGCAAAGTTAGCTCTTTTTGCTTCTCTTCCTGCAGAGAGTCCGGTGTTGTCTGAGTCTAACAAAACCATCAGTCTACCACGACGTTAACGATGTCCTCGTTAACGTCACATTACCAGCATGTTATATTTGTACTTTAGCCTAAAGCGATTATGGATGTTCCCTCCAAGCAGTGCTCTGTTCCTGAACATATGTCTAGTCTGATTGGAGGTAAACGTACGAATAACGCACCATTCAGCCTCCTTGAATCGGCTGCCGTTGGTTCCACTAAAATCCACGTTTGTCCGCCTTTGGTTATAGTAAAATAACCACCGTTTCTCCTTTTATAAGCAACTTTCTTCAGTATGTCTGAAGCGTTTACGGTTACATTCTGCAGTATTGTAAAGTGATTTAACTATACGTCATCCTAGCCGCTTGCAGCTAGTTATACTTGATAAAGTTCACTCAAATGTGTTTGTTATCATTGTTAATGATGTGAAGAATCATACTTATTCCGTTGTGTCATACACGGTAGAAAAGGGGATCAACGGAGATGCTTTGTGTTACTTGGTGTTGTTCTTATAACCGGTGTTTCTTTCAATCCGGATGTGCTTTCTAGATGACGGGGCTGGACATTGAGAAGGACAAGATCATCGAAATGGCGTGCATCATCACAGACTCTGAACTCAATGTGCTGGCAGAGGTAATGCACAACACCTTTATACTTCATTAATTTTCATTTGTAGTAGAGGATATCCATTGATGACTCCATTCAATTCTCTAATTTTCCTCCAATTGTAGGGACCAAATCTGATTATAAATCAACCAACTGAGCTCCTGGACGGAATGTCTGAATGGTGCAAAGAGCATCATGGCAAGGTGTGGTAACAGTTCTAGATGGCTCTGGTCTGTATGTTATCTGTGTAACATTCTCTGTAGAAGAACTACACGCCATATTACAAATCAGGCCTACTACCGGCTTCCCCTGCAGTATTATGTTAGTATATATTTTAAGCTTGCAAAGGTCGCCCAGGGCTACTCATTAATGGTACTATACTAAAGCAATGTGATCATCTCAAACTGCTTTCAGGTTTTGTTGGACGAATATAATTTCTGATCAACAATTCATAGTTTATTGATGTGTTTGTTTGGGGTCTCAGTCGGGTCTGACTCAGTCGGTGAAGGACAGCAAGATCAGCCTCCAGCAAGCGGAGTACGAGTTCCTCTCCTTCATCAGGCAACACACGCAGCCCGGCCAGTGTCCCCTCGCCGGTGAGTGTTGTACAGACCGACACATACACGCCCCCTTCCTGTTGGTTGTCAGACCCTGCATATTAACATGCGCCCCCCCCTTCGTCCTCCCCCTCCCAGGTAACTCTGTGCACGCCGACAAGAAGTTCCTGGACAAATACATGCCCCAGTTCATGTACCATCTCCACTACAGGATCATCGACGTCAGCACCATCAAGGAGCTCTGCAGGTGACCCCACGGCTTTGGGCCAAGTTATGTTTCCCCCGATAGGCAGGTCCCAAGGTGGTTGGTACGACT
>JAOSLM010000148.1:15993687-16003702 GCA_025629765.1 Eleginus gracilis
CACACACACACACACACACACACACACACACACACACACACACACACACACACACACACACACACACACACGGAAACGGAAACGGAAAATAGTAATTTGAGATGAGCATTCCACCCGGTGGTCCTTCCCAAGTCGTAGTAGTTGCGGGGTCTCTCCGGCCGAGGTGAGGGACGTGTGAATGTTGGAGCTGTGGTGGCAAGAGTGTGTGTGTGTGTGTGTGTGTGTGTGTGTGTGTGTGTGGGGGGGGCTTTCACAAACGGAATGTACTGTCGGTTTATTTACGTAGGGCATAATGCCAACAAACCCTAACGATACCTCCATGCCTTGTTTAAAACCTGTGTCTAAAACAATTTTACTTTATAGACACATGAGGTTTTTTTGCAGGGGGTCTGAAATAATATAGGGGCAGGGAGAGGCAGGGGGCTGGTGGAGGGGGGTGGGGATGGAGGACCTCGAATAGGGCAACCCAGAGGTTTCAGAGGTTGGACATTCCAGCTTCATTAAATGGAAATCAGGCATGCCGTGATACAGCCTGATTTCACTCGATGCTGGAACAGTACCCACAAAACCCTCCTACCTCTGTTAAACCCCAGCCTAACATCACCCGGGTACCTTGTTCGGATAAGCAAATCCCACCAGCTCAACTGATGAAAGAGACAACATTCCACCGATTAGAGAAGGGAATATAGTTCAGAATGCAAAAATAAGTCTTCGAGGGAGGCAAACCCCTACTCCTACTCGACATCTTTATCTTCAAAGTGGATTTGTTGCAGTTCGCAGTGTCTTTGCCGGTTGGAAAAATAAACTCCAGTATTGTCAGGATTTTAATGTAACCGAGGCTCGAGCTATCAACGCCAAGCACAACGGAAGGGTATTAACATAATACATTACTCTCAAGAATCCACAGCAATGATCATCTCAAGTGATCTCCCGTTTAACCCTCAAAACTATTCCCAACGGCAAAATCTCTCCCAGAAACCCCAATTGTCAAGTGGGCCATACTGAGCCACTTGCGGTTCAAATGAAAAAACAAATGACACCAAACTGTGCCTTGGAGTTCGTGGACCACAATAGGCCCTATTGAGTGGCCTGGTGGAGATTCCAGAGGGATGGACTGTTCAGCTGTTTCACTTCGACCAATGGCGCCGCCCGGATGGAATGAAGGAATGCCATGGCTGTGCTTCCTGTCAGCACCTCTTACATGATCTCACAATCTATTCTCTATTAGCCATAGATTCACAAATGACAGCGATGTGGTCCCCTCTCCTCCCCCATCTGTGTCAACCCCTTCCCTCGCTGTCGACAGCAACGCCAGCAATGGATCGTGGAGGTGGTTAACGAGGAAAATTTCAGAGGGCATGGCACAGAGCTGATGCTTTCTTCATTGGAATGAGAGCTAGCATAGATTTGAATCAATTGCTTAAATTAAAGGGCCTGCCCATTGATCATTGTTCATGGATGAGCTGAAATGTGTCCGGTGATGAAACAGTGCCAGACTCTAATGCCGTAGTTTGGATCTGTTTGAGGGTTTGACTGCAATACTTCAAAGTGAATGGAAAACTTTGCCTGACCTTGTACAGTGTTAAGTGAAAAATACTTTCACACATTGCACACACTTATCCCATTGTTAAAACAAATTACAGTGGAAGATTTATTTTTACTATAAAGTATTTTAATAAAGGCACATGCAGCCTTCGATTCAATGAAATATCACATCCACTTGTCACATACATAAACAAATACAGGTGATTAATTAGGTTAGTGTATCCACATGCACAGCAACATCCCACCAACAAAGGACATACTGACATAATGTATAATACTGTTTATATATTTTTTACTAAATAATTCATGTTTAGTATGAATTATGAGAGCCGTTTGCTTGTGATGATTATGCCGTTATTCATTGCATTGCATTTTTTTAGTTTTGCTTACTTTCCATGGTTTTGTATGAATTATTACTCATTTATTTAATGTTTTATGAGAGTTCTAAAAAAGCTAGTTTTATAATTGCCTGAACTACAAACGGAATTGAATGACTTGTGATGCTAGGGACATGTTCGAAGCTATTGGTAAAAGCTACAAAGCCAAAGGACTATTTCACTGGCGTCAAACCAGGGACAAAAAAAAATAGACTTTTGAAATTACACTTAATGGAGTGTAATGAAGTACTCAAATTTGAAATTGTCAAGGCATACGTGGTTTTCAAATCATTTCAGACAATTATTCATAGCTGCTTATCCTTTTAATCATCCGTTTCTAATGAAAAAATAGTTTCCCTAAATAGGTATTTCAGTACACTCGCTCATGGGTGAGGTGAACCTAGACTCACACACACACACACACACAATAGACAACCTCTTCCATTTCTCTGCTACCCTTTGTCCATGGAACTCATTCAGTTTGGGAAATAGCCAGAGACATGCTAGCGGTTCAACACCAGCATTTGGTGTGGATCAGAAGAAATAAAAAACAGACATTTCTGACCCATCCTCCTCATAGAAATGTTCCATGATTCACCAGTCTGCTATTCTGGCCATCCTACCTCCCACCTCCCCCTTAACCCAGTCCATCTTTAACACAGCAATGCGTTGAAAGTTGGCTCAAAGTTTTTTCAACCACCCAACCCCCTCCATACGCCAGTGTGATGGTCATTGTTATTATTATTAGTACTTGCAGAACATCATCACTGCTAGCCTCAGCCACACTTCATCCCCCCCTAACAGTGATTGATGCTGGCCCTTCTTGCCTTGCCCAAGCTCCCCCATCGTGGATCACAGTCTGGGCATCTGAGTCTTCTGGACAGGGGACAGGGGGAGGAGGAGGGGGAGGAGGAGGGGTGGCCTGGAACATGAACTTCATCTCTGCCACTGCAAATCAATGTGACCGGCGTTTGCACTCTCTCCCGGGAGTCTCTGCGGGGGCGGAGTGGGCTTTAGGCAAGAGGGTGGCAGGGGGAGGAGGAGGATGAGGAGGATGACGCCTTTCTTATGTCCTCGGCACCTTGACTTGACGTCAGCTTACGCCACGCTGGCACCCCACTGCGGGTGCTGGTGGTGAACACTTGCATACTCTGTCGACACCGGCAGTCAACAGAACAGTGCAGAAGTGGAATGATAAACCAAGAACTCCTTTTTTTGTTGATCTATTTTTATTCATAACATATGCCGACATCCAAAAGAGTGAGAAAGAGAGATAGGCGACAAAAGAGTCTTGCAGATGAAGAAGTCGATCAATAGGCTTTGAAGATGAGGTGAAACAACGTTGCTTCCTTGATGTGACTGCGGAGGAGTAGGTGGATATAAAAGCACTGAAAGTAGGAGGAAAGCGGGCAGGGATGTGCGTTGCGATTGTTCAGGAATTAAAATGGTGATCGCAGAGGTACTTAGAGAAAGAGCCTGCAGTGCTATTAATATTATTCATGCTTGAATTGCTGTGCCCGTCTTCCCAGACTGAAAAGCCTTTGAGCTTATTTTAAGAAGAAATAAGCTGATAAGGTAACTAGCTCCGTGTCATAACGTCGGGGAGACGGTAGTGCATGAATGGAATGGATTAAACAGATAAAACACTAGTAGGCGTAGATAGTCAGGGCTGCATGGTCTATACATAGTAGGAAGAGCGACAGGGAGGCACGCCCTGCCATCCCATCCCCTAGGGTTCAACTAACTCCCAGTGATCACTGCTGGTTGACATTACACGCCCGTCGTGGCTTTGTCAATAACGGCCTCATTGAATTCCTTTTGAAACTGGTCTAAGTTGAGCGATGAATGGCCATCATAAAAAGGATCCCAATTATTACCCAAGGAATACCATCCATTACATCTCGCCTTTCCAATACAAGGTTCAAGTTCTGACTGGAGCGGCTGAATGATTTATCTGAGCTTTTTTCCAGTGGTTCCTGTTGTCAGTGTTACTAGCTAAAACTAATAACCATTTCAGTAGGGGTCACCGGAGGCAAGCTTTAGGGAGAAGCCTTTGACTCCTTAGTCTTTTTGAAGAAGAACCAAATGAGAAGCATTGCATCTCCTTTGACCATAATCTTTGACTTGAACCAAGGGCAAAGGTCATCGCTGTTTCATAGCAACCGTTGGGGCAGAATTTCCTCTCCGGTTACGCCTCTTACACCGAAGTCGCTGGGTAATTTGTCTTTCTCAGCGGTGGAAGGGAGGGTGAGTGGTGGGCGGGCATAGCTGTTGACCTTATATAATGCTCAGGTGTTCAGTTTTAATACACTCGGCAGGTGAGCTAGTTGACTTCAGTGGCGTGTAATTGAAAGCACTTTTCTGTGTCGGGCTCTGTATGGATCCGAGGAGCATTCCTACTCGGCAGGGACGGCAGCTGCAGAGAGGCCGAGACGAAGAAGAGCAAATGTAGGGTGATCTTTGCAAAGGGTTCAAGTTTGAAGATCAAAATGGAGCCAATGTCTTGTGTTGTTAGAAGTCTCGCCCCCCGCCAACATCCCCAATACATTACCATTTCTTTCCCCACCCAATTGATTTTCCTCACCTCCCTCCAATAACTTTTCCACCCTAAACCAACTTTTCCTAATTCCTCCCCTTGCTTTTCAATAAGTCTGCCTTGATTGCTCTTCATTTTGTGCTTGCCTCTTTAATTTTTATGCTCTGTTGTTTAAATTTTACGCTATAATCTCAAGTACACAGCGAGCTGCTTTGGAGGAAAAAACCTTGCATAATTAATTTATTAAAGCCAGCAGGATTTGTGAGAGCTTGCTGAAGATGGCTAAAAATAAAAGCGAGACATGAAGGGTATTTGGGTTTTATATTCATTGATTTTCGTGTTTTTATTTTAGCATTTTCTTTTCGAGGCCTTTTGAAACCGGGAGAGAAGGCTGTCACTCGAGCATGGAGCACGACGGAGAGAGATGGTGAAAGAGAGAAAACCCTATCTTATTGACAAAGTAATCTTCATTGTCTCTCCCACATGACCGAACAAGCACACAGCCTTCTGGGCTTCTGTAGAGAGAGGGCAAGTGAGGGAGAGAAGGAGAGCGGGTAAGGGATTACAGGAGCACTGAAGTCCAGATATATGTTCTTCCTCCATCTTCTCTCTGGCTCTAATTAATCAGAGACAGGCTCTGTCAAGGGGATTAGCAGGTCTCTTGTCAATTTGCAACTATCAAGCAGCTTACTCCACTCCCCAGCAGTCTAGTTAGTGTCCTCTGTAGATAGCAAGCTTGTCCTATACACTAACCTTTGGTAGGCTGAGGACAGCATGACAATTCAATTAAAAAAACAATGGAGTCGCTAATCTGTTGTCCTTGGAGTAGATTATTGAAATCATAATTTTGATGATAATGTCAATCTTTTTTTTTTTTTTTTGCTTAAAATTAACCTAATTCATAATGGGTTGAGGCACTGATATACATAAAACCAATTGAGACAGCCTATGTGAGCACACTCATTTTATTTGAAGTATAACAGGGCCTTTATTCCCCAATTATTACAACCAGAAACAAGTCAACAAACTGCCTGATCAATCCTAATAGTTGTACTTATCTGGAACGTCAGGGTTTCCCTGCCAATGTGACAAATTGTCTGGCCTAATTAGAAACACTTAACATCTTAGCATTTTCTTAGCATCACTTATCCATTAACATATTTTCAATTATTGATAATTTGCAGATTGGGTTATGGTTTATGGGCACCGCTACGCCCCAATTAAATAAAAATTGTAGTGTATGTGTTGGTTCGTGATAGAAGATGCTTGCTGTAGTTGCTTTACCGTGAGAAAAAATTGCAAAATGGCTACCATCCCTGTGTTTTAAAGTTATTAAGCAGGATGAACTGTGCCTCCGTATCAGGGGAGACGCCATCTCCTTGGACTCTTATATATTGTATTGATCCAGCAGCTTTTCGCTTCCTCAAAGTTTTCCCCATCTGAAAACATTCTAATAGGTGAACTTGAATTATATTAACACAGATTCACCACTGCGTCTCTTTTGCATTTGCAGGGGAAAGAGGTCGGCCTTGCTCCAGTTTTTATGTGAGCATAAACAAAAAATGTCCGCTGCAGTATACAGTATGGATCATATGTAGCCTTGAGCATCGGTCATGTGTATTTTGACATAGGCCACCACGGTGCCTCCGACATCAAAACCTATAACATATGGCAGCTATACATTTCGGGGAAAGATTTTGCATGGCACACTCCATTGCAACCTCCTGACCCCCCCCCCCCCTTCCCCCAAAACCACATTAGAGCCTCATTGGTTATTGCTTTAGAGTGTTCAGTGGGATCGTTTCTATATATATCTTTGCCTATGGAACTTCAGCTTGCTGCCAGGCCTCAAGGTCTATTGACCATCCTAGTGGTATGTTTCAGATTTACTGGTTCATGCCCCGCCAACCTTGTTTTAATTTATAGTGTATTGGAAGAAGCGGATCTAAGGCGAGTAACATCTGGGAGCCATTGAGACGAAATAGGACGGGACCTCTTCAGAAGCACTGAACGGATATTAGGCTACTGAACTTCCAACATTTTGCACATTATTTCATTATTTCTTGTCTTAAAAAATCTGTACCGAGTCCACCTTTGTTTGGCTAGTGGAAAGGACACACAGACAGACGATTGCGTGACTTCTGCCTTTCAAAGAGTCCTTGCTTTACCTTACCGGAAAAAAGAGCCGAGCTGACTTTGTGTTCGCTTTGCCGAGAGTATCCTCACCTAACACACGCATCCTTCTCCGCACCGAGGCCACAGATCCCGGTGTCTATCTTCACTATACCCTTCCCTATAGAAAGAGATTCAAAGGGCTACATTGGCATTCAAATTTCCTATAAAACACCGTGTTGCACCATGTGTTCGCCTGGCAGAAGTCGGAACCAGCTGAAAAAAATGAAGTAACGGCAGGACGGGGAAAAAAAGGGGAATAAAAAGGGAACAGTTCTGTATAGATCTGGGATGCACAAAGCCATGATAAGCAGAGGGTCACGGTGCTGTTGTCTATCACAAAGATATGGCCCAGCGGGGCTTAAAAGAGGGCTGAGTGATGGAGACATTACGACAGCCAATCTGTCTAACGACAAGGCGCAGGCCACTAGGAAACGCACCTTAGTGGGAACGCAACGTACACCCACCATCACATTGCTTCGTCTTTCGTTGTGACTCTCATAATCTTTATTTCCCTTCCAGTGACAGAGACCATAGGCATTATTTCTAATAATTCACATTTCACCGCATGACTCATCCCGCTGTGATATTCAATATGAGGGTTTGCGTTCCTCCAGAAGGAAATTAATTCACATTTTGCGATTTTCCACTGGAGAGATTAGAGATTAGAGGCGCAGCAACAGAACAGTGGTAGCTTTACGTTCGCCTGGCATCTGGCCACTTGTTCAACCGAAAATAGGAAGAAAAATTGATAAAAAAGGTGTTCTGTCAAGCTGTCCTTTCTGCCCAGTTACTGTGCAGACGCTGGCAGCTGATCTTTAAGTAATCTGGATTTGCATTGCATGCTAGTCACTATTAGACACTGAGCAGGGAAAATGACACACCTGTTTGAAAGCGCCCACGTCTAAAATTGTTTTATCGGTTGTCTGCACTACGACTAAAAACATAGCATTACAACTTCCACAATGGATTAACCCCGTAACTCTCCGATCCAACTAGTCTTGGTTTCCGACGAGGAAATCTTTTTGCACAGTGAAAATAGAAGAGACTGAGCGTGGATCTTATAAGGCTGTGGTGCGACAAAACAGTGACAAGTGTATTGGGGAGGAGATGCTATCAAACAGGAGTCTTCAGGACCATCCGTCTCTGTTTAGCGACAGGTTACTGATGGAAATCACAACGGCTTCCTGTCTCGTTCCCAGGGGGCAAACAGTATTATGCCAGATAGGAGTGGAATAGTAGGCCCGGTCTGGTCTCTTACCGGTCTAGATGGAAGGGACTTTGAAGATTGCCCTGACAGAGGGACTTTGTTTACCCCCTCTTTGAAACCAGTATTTATTGTTCCTGTACCTTGGTTTGTGTTGTCATTATTCAAGCTGCACAGTTAGTAATTACTTGTTCCTTTCTTTTCCGGGACAAGCAATGGATTCTTCATGACCCTTTAAATATTTAGCAAATTTGAAACCAGTGCTGTGTATTTTCAGTGGCATCTATTTCCTGTATAGTATGTTTTGAAAAGCGAGTGCGGCAGGTTGCAGGGATCTCTGCAGATATCCGGAACAGAAGGAGCTCATGAGAGAGCAATGAGAGGACATGTTATTTTTGATTAACATTTTGCTCTATATGATGTCATCTCAACATTCTGCATGCTACAAATAAATACATCAGAGTGATATTGGATAACTTGGAAGATGATCCGGACTTAGGATCCGTGGAGGGTGAGGGGAAATGGCTAATGTTGTCATATGTGCACTGGTCTACACACGCACACATGCACAAATACACACACACACACACACACTCTATCAATGGCCGCTCTTTCCAAGTGATTGCATGCACTCCATCCACTACATTCACTGCTGCTAAAAAAAAATCATTTTCCATGATAATTGGAGTGGGTAGGGCGAGGGGGGGGGGGGCTCCCAGATCAAAATTGTGATAAATGTTATCTTTAAACGTCTGGCTTTTCAAGAACAAGTGCAGACATCAATGGGCGATTAGGACTGAGTGAAGCTTTTAAACCACTTAGCATGAATACCTATGACAAAATATATCGATGCAATCGCATTGGTCGCATCGTATGGTAAATACGAGTGTGTGCCTCTCTCAAATTCTACTCCCAGTAGTTAAGCTAAAGCCTGTCAAAGGTAAGAGCCTGCTCTTATCCTGTGCTTATTCAAATATCACAAGGAATTATTGTGCTGTGTGTTTTGTCACTGTTCAATAGCGCTACAGTAATCCAGTGTGGAAATCCGCTGTTTGGCCTGTTTGTTTTTTTAAGGCACACTCATCCTCTCCCATTGCATTGCACATGTCTGCCTCCGAGATGACTATCCCCTTAACAAGGCTTAAGGAATGCTCGTCTTTTCAACCCCTGTTCCACTATGCCATTCTTTAACTCTGTTAGTCCACCTCTGTTGTGTTTGGTTGTTTGGTCGTTTCAATTGGAAATGAATGAGGATGTGTTCTATTGGGATGTCAGCCGGCTGCAGGGTGGGATTGAATGTGCTGAATGGGACTGTACACTGTATATATACAGTACTGTGTCTGTGCATGTGGATGGACAGGCCACTGTATGTCATACACACACGTTTCTTGTCTTTACATAGTATTCTGTTCTGTTTAAAAGAAACAGGATGCAGCCTGTGAAAATACATTGACTGGGTCGTAGAAACAGTGCAGCCTAACAGAGAGTGCAGACAGTTAAGTTTAGCATCTGTGGTCAACATGTTACAGCTGCCCCTTTATTTGGTCTGGCTGTGTATAACAGAAGAGGATGAAGAAGAAGAAAAAAATGCTAACAAAAAGGCAAACTATAACTCAACCAGTCTGTTTGTCAGCATCGCAGACTACATTTTGCAATTTTATGACAACGTCTGTCTGGGTTGGTGTTTTGAATGTCTCTGGAATACTATTACAGCAGAGAATGGACAGCTGAAAGACGTCTGCTCTCCACTGCCATAGATCAAATGTGGACGTGTACATAAATGAATTACACGCAGACGGCATGTAACCCAGATCACACGGGCTGACTAAAGGTTGTGATGTGAACGAAGATTGTGAATAATCTTTTAAACCAATACAAATTCAATTATGGCAGCGCAAACAATGCCACTCTAAGCAGTAGGAGATAAAAAAAAAAAATTGACAACAAAATGCGACCTTCAAAATCGCTCAAGGTCTGGAAGTTCTTGTTCTTACAGAGACCCTAAATCGGAGTCAAAATTAGTTTCTATTCCATTTTCATAGGAAAAACATTTGTCCTGGAAAATCGAGTTTTGTTATGTGTTATGTTTTGTTACAGGTTCCATTTCACCATTGAGGTTGATCTGAGTTATGATCTGAGATTCCTGATAATATTAGCAATGTTATATTATAATTTCAA
>JAOSLM010000148.1:16073744-16084754 GCA_025629765.1 Eleginus gracilis
TGTGTGTGTGTGTGTGTGTGTGTGTGTGTGTGTGTGTGTTGTTCACCGACAAACACTTTAGTGCTCTCTCCTTGAAGAAAGCTCCCCATTTAGTGTGTCAGCAACAACTCCCTCCCTCTCGCTCTGTCACATCACATTACGCCGGGACCCTGGTGTTAATAACACTGGCTTGAAGTCACGCTGGGCCACAGAATCGTGGCAGAATTTTGTGAAACTGTTTTACTTTCCTTTTATTTTATTTTTTTCATTTCCTCAAATATCCTCCCCTTTCGTCTCCCTTCATGCCCCCCCGGATGGAGAAATGATTATGTACTACCGGTTTGCATCCTCCAGCTGGAATGCGGCATGCTGGATGCGATCGACGCCGTGGCTGACAAGTGAGCATCTGACGGGTTGCCAGATTTCACCTGTCATCAGGACAGGCATGTGACACCTTAGGCTGATGGATTGCATATCCCTTGCATGTTTACCCGAATTTGCAAGTAGGATGAGGATAAGGATAAGGGATGAATCCCTTTTCTTGGCTTTTCCTTGTCTCCGAACACTGTGTTGTTTTGGCTTTTTGTTTTCCTGCCACTGTTAATATTGTATTCCATAGCCTTTTTTATTCGTTTTTTGGAAAATGAGGTGATTCATCGCTGTGCACCACGTGAGAGATTATGTTTGCTTCGAAACACAAATGCAGACACACACGTAGACGGGATCAATCTTTAGAAATGTGTGGAAAGATGGAATCTCATGGGTTGGAATTCATCTCCTGTTAGACCAATAATCTTTGATCATTATATCACCCACCCACTGCTTTCTATCCACATAGAATCATAATGGCTTTTGTCTCCTTTCCCTTACAGGAAATAAGCCTTAAAGTCTTAGTGGTTCCCATGTGCCACAACAGCAAGCATTGTGTCGCATTACAATTAATTTCACCCACATACACCAAGACATTTGTCCAAACAGGGTAACTCGATATACCTAGTAGAAAACAAGTAGAACATGGCCACTCATTAAAGGGACATTTTAATCCAGTGCAAATTGGTGTGGCTGTGCAATTAAACATCATGATGATTTAGGGTCATTGAAAGATCACAAATACGTTGGTGATATATGCCACCTGGTGGGTGACGAGGCTAAACCATCCATTAGGATGATGGTGCCCACACCCTGTATTAATGAAGGCCCATGTTCTAGATATTGGTTTTATTTCTCTATTGCCCAAATTTACAGCCTCAGACACAGTCTAGTCCTTGATTTCAGAACGGGAGGAAGAAGCAATTAACTTGCAGGTAATAAAATATCGTCAGTTTCCCCCATTCTCCTTTTAACTATTGGAAAGAAGTGAGAAAATTTGCAATATAATGCATCTAATTAATGAACAGGCTTTATTTTATTATTAGTCTTACCCTTATTATATTATATCATTAGAGATGCAATATGAAATTTTAATGAATGATGTCAGCATCTGCTCTTGGCATGTATTGCCAAGATACAAAATAAAAAAAGCAGTTGAAGGTTTTTCATCGATGTAATGGTTTGCGTTTGAGCTTGCTTTTAATTAAGGATTACAATTTTGAACAAAGACAAAGTCAAATAACCCCATATGTATTCCAAAATATACACGGGCCGGACATTTGACTTCTAAATAAATCCCCAGTCCACTGTTCTGCATATTTTCAAGTGGAAACCTGTGCTTCCCCCTCCTCCCTGGTTGAACCCCCACAGACAGACCCTGGCTCTGTGGTCGATGAGGATCACATCCAATAAATATCCGGTGTATGTGAGAAACAAGGTCTTTAAAAGATTGCAACAGCTCTGTAAGTGATAACTGGTCCTCTCTTCTTTGTCGTTAGCAAGATGATGGAGTATAAAGACAGGCCTTTCTACTGTTCTCTTCCTTCAGCACTCAGGCTCACCCGCCGAAGTGACCATACATCTCCTCTTGTCCTCGATCCCGGACTTCCGTCTTAAAGGAAAACCAAACGCACTGTTGGAGCCGGCCCACTATCACAATGTAAAAATGCCTTCTGGACTTTGGTTTTATGTAAGCGCAGGGCTATATATCAGTTAAGGCTTTCTGCACTCCAACTTCTGCAGCTCTGGGGGGGAGGGGAATGGGGTTTGTAGGTATAATATTTAAAAACATTACCTGGTAACCCAAAAGCGTCCAGAAACAGGTAGCTTAATCCATAGCATGCGTTTAACCTATAGGGGTCAATTTGAGTTCTTATTTACATCCAATCCCCAATTCTTTAATCTGTGTGTGTTATGTTTAGATTTGGGAAATGATCAATCCATAGCTCCAATATGTAACCCTCTGCATAACTTGTCATCTAAAGTAAGTTGTTTTAGGGATGGCTTTCCATTGAAATGTGCACATGGCGCCTTAAACCCATCTGCTACTTCCGCCCCTCCCCCCAAGATGTTTATTTAACCAAGGGGAGACGTAATACTTTCCCGAATGTCACACTCACAACGCAGACGAGACAAATGGATGGGGCGACAATGAGATGGGAGAAGTCATATGATTGAGGAGGAGGAGGAAAAGGAGGAGCCGGGGAAAGAAGAGGACTGCGGAGCAAACATGAACCTAATGGGTTTGAATGTCATCGTAAATAAGAACGAACATTTTCACGAGGAGTCTTCTTTCCTGCTATGTGATTTGTTTCTCTTGCTTGTTTGTCATGAGCCATGTAGCCATTAAGGGATGGGGGTGCGGGGGGGAGGGGATTTGGAGAAGAACCTTGAGTTGCAGCGGTACACTATACACACAAAAGTACATCTGCATGACTAACGATGTTGACATAGCGCTAATGCTGTTATGCATTTAATATAGCCCAATTCTCCCCAGCCGTCGCTGGAATAACAAGCTTACGACAACGCCATACTTGCTGCTCCACCAAGGCTTTTGCAGGATCCTCACAACTACTGCCTTAGCGAGCATGAAATATCTTATTTTCCCCACTGCTGTGTTCTCGTCATTGTTTTGGAGACCTGATGTCTTGGAAGACGTGCATTGAATGCTCCCTCCGCAATGGTGTATAACAGTGATTGAAGTGCATCTAAGAACTCCCTTTCCCTTCATAAGGTAAAGAAAAGGGGCATCTGTATGCTACGTCTTGCGCTAGCTTTTACAGAGAAAAATAAGGAACCCATATCCAACATAGGGCTGCCGAGCTCACTGATGCACAGGCCCTTATTCATTAAGACTTGAGCATAATCATTCTGATAGGACCAGTATCACAAATACACACACAAGCGCGCCCCCTGTGCCCGCACACGCACATAGACGCACACACACTGACACAAAACGCTGCACATGCCTGCAAGCAGACGTCCCGTCCATGACGGATGTGGTGATGTTTCCTGGCATGTTTAATTGAGATAATGACGCGTGCAATGGAGGCCCGGTGCCAGGCACAGAGGCAAGGCAGCAGTCAGACGGATTAAGGTTTTTCTTCCAGCTGCAGAGGGATAGTCAAGCTTTCTGTGACAGATACACACAGCGTCTCCACAGCGCAGACAACTCCCTTTTTAGGGGCGACGGGGGAAAATGGTCCCTCAGCAGAGTGATAGCCAGTAAATTGTTCATTACGATTCGCTCCCTTTAAACAAGTCTCTCAGGCAGGAGGGTGTGGTGGGGGGGGGAGGGAAGCAACCGGTTGTAGTCTGTCTCTTCTTTAGTAAAGTGCTTACAGATCGATGTCTCGTTGGTGTTTTTGCTAAAGAACGAAAAAAAGAACGAAACTGTTTATCTTATCTGGGTTTTGGCGGTAGCTCTTGAGTCGCAAGTAAAACGGGTGACTCTGGGTGCGATGAAAAAAAAAAAGCAAAGGGAAAAAGTTGCGGCTTGACAGCAGTCAATTAAGAGGCGAGCTCTCAGCGTTTTTCAATTATCTAAGCGCTCTGTGCACTATCTGGAGCAGCCAGCGGGAGTTCCACTCAATTATCAAGCCTGGCTCTGGCTTGCATCTCAGGCGGCTGTGGTGTTGCTTTCTCCACAACATTCCTCCTCTTTCATGGCTCTCTACCCGCTGGTATGTCCATGGGAGCTTTCGCCCGGCAATGCAAGAGAAGTCTCTCAGTGTGTTCCGTGGGGTGGGGGATGATACTCAAAAAACATCTCACACCAGAGATGAGTGCTGTGTGGTGTGTGTGTGGGTGTGTGTGTTTGTGGGTGTATGGTGTGTCCACACAGAGAGGAATGGGGTGGTGAATGATTATTTTTTGAGTCAGGCCTCAAAGGCAGCAAAGTGAAACAGAGAGATTTGGTGGGATTTAAGTTTAAATTCCTATCTATGGGAATGCCATGGAAACCTTGTCGCAGGGCTGTGTGCGATTTGGTGTTTGTGTGTGTGTGCGCGTGTGTGTGTGTGCGCGTGCAGTGGCGGGATCCCTTGTGGACTAAGCTGCAACCAATGTACTATTCACCCCTGTTCTCCGCCAGAAATAGACTCTAGTCTCTGTAGACAGATGCTCCCTATATATCAGTAACATAAAAGTCTTTATCCAATGATTATTCACAAGTCTTGAGTCAAACGTACGATATTTGCTTGGGATAAAGCCGCCCAGTTCTACCCCATTGGGAGACATTCCAGTTCTTTGCCCAATTTACTTTGATTTGTCTCCGACAGCCCCCTCGACTTTGCTCCTCCTGCTCTCGCTCGCTCTCTCTTTATCTCTGTCCCTCTACCCCCCCCTTGCTCTCTTCCTCATTTTCCTCCTGCCTCCTCTCCTCGCGAGGCTACCCATCACCATTAATTCTCAACTTTGGCACAAGAGTATCATACATAAATGTCACAGCACTGCTCATTATCAGCCTGTACGGACACAAATGATAGAAGTACCTCCTTGACCTAGAACCGAAAGAGCAAGAGAGTGGCTGGGATAGAAATAGACAAGGCAGATAGGCAGTCTCAAATCTCCTCCTCCTAATCTAAAAGAGAAGGACATGTTTATGTAGTTTCTGAAGGATTTGTTTTGTATATATACACACGCTTTGTTCCCAAATCTACAGCACACACAATGGGAAGCTTGGCTTGCGGTCTGCTGCTGCGCCTAAATTAGACTAGGTGTTGGTTTGTGGTCTGCCTACTATGGGTGCTCTTTGATTAAGCATCCCTACGTTGCTGTTGCTTTTCCTGATACCGCCTTGTTGTTCTGTTTAAACGATATGTCTGTTATCATATTGTCTTCCGAACGCTGAATCGGTTGCTATGGCGGTCCGAGCAATCTCTTTCTCCCACAGGTGCTCCCCCTACCCCCAGCCCAACCCACCGTCGTGTTTCTAGTTTTTCCTTGTCTGATTGAGGGCTTACGGCTAGCAGGGGGAATGTCAGCAAATGGCATTTGAATTTGAAGGCTCAAGGCCATTGGGGTTGCCACTCTTGTGATAAACGACTGTATAATAAACAGTCACAAGTGCAAAACATACCATCTGCATCAGAGGACTGGATTTGGATATAAATGAAGGTTTGTAGGGTCTGCGTCATTTGATGCTGCCGGCTACTGTTCAAGCAATTATGTTCTCAGTAGATCAGTAGGTGGTATTCATATCTCTGCCTTAACCCTCTCTCGGTCTCGCTCTCTTGCTCGCTCTCACTCTCCCACTCTCTCTCTCTGTCTCTGTCTCTGTCTCTCTGTCTCACACATATTATGTTGGTGGCATTGATGATGATTCACATTGCCTCCCTTAACTTTGGTGGCTTCTGGAAAGGCCACACAGTATGGGTGCATATTGTCTCTGTAAATGTCCTGCACTTAGGCAACTAACATCAAGGCAGATGAGTTGCCTTGAAGATTTATTAAGAAAAAAGGAAGCATAACAACCACAGCCACTTATGAAAGACGGCTATTTGTCCTTTGATTTGAATGGGTTTCATCAGTAAAGGCTCAGCGAGTAGGCGGGGAAAGTTTGGAAGTATATCGAGACCAACCGCTGCCAAAATTGCCTCCCGGGTCATTTAGCCACTGTCAACAATTCAGATGGAACTGTTGGCCCATTAAGGAGAACATGACACATAGCCGCTCAAAAGACACTTATCACGCTCGGAATCTGTTTACTGGAGAAGCTAAGGATGGATGAAGAGAATGGTTCCACCAGATGCTCCTTTTCTGACTTTAAATATAGATTTATATAGATATATAGATATATATAAATCGATAAATCGATTTAGATCTATATAGATAGATCTATATATCCTATATACTGCCTGGGCTATATTAAATGTCAATGTCAAATGCACGGCATATGTAAAACAATATTGGAATATTCAAATAATATCAATACAGAATATTAATATAGACCAGGGCAACAAAAAAAGTGACCAAAAACATTCCCCTGCTGCTTGTTAGGACATTGGAGGCTTATTATTAGGGAAATGGGAACCATGCTCTGATTGTGGAAATGTTTGACATGCATTTAAGTAATCAGAATCACTATTTGAAGTTTTGTTGATTAGATTTGGATGCAAAATAACACATGAACTGATGTATATAGGACATAGCTCTTCTTGTGAATGTGTGAATGAGCTAACAAAGAGAAGAAGTATGTGTTCATTTCATGTTTGTTTCTTTAATCGAGAGGGAAATGGTATTTTCACATTAAGCTGTCTTGCGTTTCTGTTTGATCATCCTTCATTCAAGCATACATGTGCACATTTCATTGGACCCTCAATACCTAGTCGGCTATTGCATCAACATCAGAGTCAAGCTCTTGGAAGCAGTAACAGCCAAAGTTACTGATGTTTATTTCAGATACGATCATATATATTATTCAAGATTCATTTCAGCAAATAAGGGGGTTTGTTTGGATCCACTTATCCCATCCATCCAATTTTAATGTCAAGCCTCCAAAACAGAAGTGGGGGTGTGGGGTTGGGGGTGGAAACACAATTTACTATATACAA
This sequence comes from Eleginus gracilis, assembly GCA_025629765.1. NCBI lineage: Eukaryota > Metazoa > Chordata > Actinopteri > Gadiformes > Gadidae > Eleginus > Eleginus gracilis. The sequence goes on from JAOSLM010000148.1 coordinate 16,080,647, forward strand.
GCAACCTGTGGAGTCATTCAAATGACTGAGAATGGCATAAGGATCCCTAAGCTATAATTATATAATTGCACTGAGAAACCATTCAGTAACACAAACATGGTCCCATTCAAATGACTGATGGCATTTTGTCATTTATTTTTTATTCATGTACTGATTATAGTAGACTATGTCGACACAGTTCTCCATGTCTAATGGCTCTGTTTGGTGAAATGGAAATGAAATATTTAGGCTTATTTAGTTTCTTTAAGAGTTTTGTGTTCTATACACTTCTATACACCACTACAAATCTTTCAAAAGAACACCAAATGTACACAATAGTATTGCATTTTGAAAAGTATATCCATTAGTATGCAAGAGAGGCCTTCAGCTGCTCTGGGTCTTAGCTGCTGACTTGCAGATAGAGTCGCAGGGGTTCAAAGAGGTCGGGTTCACCAGGGTGTCTCCTCCTGCCCTCATTAGTTAATTAGGGCACAGGCCCAACGATTTGAGAGGCAACGCCTAATCGATGGTGGAAAATAAAAAAGGGAAAACAAATCTGCGAGAGGTCCAAGAACATTTGATATACTCGGTTGCTCTATCACTCTCTCACTCACTCACCCACTCACTCCTACATTTCTATTTATTATTGCCTGCTTTGCAGCCCTGCTTTTGAAGGTGTCTACATTGTGTTGTACACTATATCGACTTTGGTGAACCCCGATGGGAATCCCTTCATGGATCTCTTAGTGAGATTTGGGGAAAAACATCACTAAGGAAGTTACCAGTGAAAACTTCCACTGGGTTTATGGAAGAATTTTGTGAATAGCATCAAAGTCCGCTCTCAACTTTTTATTTTTATTTGTGTTGTTTTTGAAACCCCAGGCCTAAGGAATTCCAAGATATTAAACAATGTCTAGGCTAAAGACGGAAGGGATGCCTTAGACAGAGATGGGGTAAGAAAGGTTGCGAGTTTATCTGAACAAGATGATCCAGTTGGACATCTTGACACTTAGTTTTGCTGGACGGAGATGAAAGCAGCTGACTTTCCAAGTCAGCAGATAGAACAGCATGTACAAAAAATGTCTTACGCTATTTATGCTGGTCACTGTCAAAGTTAACTGGCTATTAACTCGACTGTGAATCATTTCTGTAGAGGGGGGTTTTCCAAACAAAATCGTAGACGGCTTCTACTTTATTTTTGTTCCTGAAAGAATGTGTTTTATAATGCATGTTCAAATATTTATCACCAGGTGGGGGAGGGAATGTTGCAAAGCCAACCATGATTAATGGATAAGAAGACACACCTGCTCCGTTTAATTTACACTCCGATTAATTGGATAGAAATTTTTTTTTTCCTTACTTTACTATTATAGAATATAAACATTCCCAAGGTACAACAGACAAAAACAAATACAACACTAATCTTTTCAACCAAAGGCATGACCTTTTCCAGATCGTTATTTTTTGGGGGAAAGGTCAAAACACTTTATCATTTTCTTTTAATTGCAGTTAATTTGACCTTTTCCAAAAAACTTTGTGAAGGAAAGAAAATGGTTGGCGAGACGTTTGTCGAACAAACTGACTATCCAAAACACTCTGCATATTCTAAATCCACAAGCATATTAACTGAAAAGACATATGCAAAAGCCACAACACAAAGGCAAAAGTCAAAACACAAATGTAGAAGCCACAACATAATAATAAGCTTCCACTGATTGACAAGAAGTGGGCCGTCTAGTATTGCTGGCAGACTATAGTTGCCTACACATGTGGAAGAGGAAACTTCATCCCTTTGAAAAGTAAGTGAAATGTGGTTTGATAGCTAGCAATGATTGCTCTCTATAGTATTGTCTAAAATGAGCAATGTTGTACAATATCTTTATATTTTCCTTTTCATGTGTCCTGCCATCTAACGTAATGCTTTTTGAAGCTTAAGTGGGCATCCAGTGTATGAAAGATTTTGACGCTTGGTATGTAATCCCAAACTGTTCGACCGGGCAATACAAACATAGACACACACACGCACACACTCCTGAAGGTAGTTCTTAATAGGATTATACTTGAGACATTTGGTCTGGCTCCTTCGAGATGATATGTCACAACACTGGCTAAGCACTCTTTCATTGTTGTCGCCAATGCTTTGGTTTATTTGTTCTATCTAGAAAGGCACTTATTTGAAGTTGTTTAATCCCAGAGCCACTTCCTGTGTTTTAATGTGGTTTCATAAGTGTGATGGATCAAAGCTGTTGTTATGGGCCCCTGGGTCTCTTGGCAGCGTTCTCGCTCCTCACACCCGGTGACTCCCATTGGCAAAAACAGTAGAGCTACTTCCCCATGTGGTCAGGGCTTAAAGGGTGAAAGAAGTGTGTTGTACATTGAAAAACCCAAAACAAACATGCTTTTAAAACACTTGGCTAGGCCAAGTGTTCAAACTAGCTAATTGTGAAAAGGTAGGGGGTCATTATGGAGTTAAACTCATCTTAATGTAAACAGCAGCTTCAATAACAGAGCAAAGTCGTTAGCATGGGGGAACATGATGACAAACTAAACCGTGTTAGTCAAACACATTTCAATGAATCCAATGAGGCTCTGGTGGTTAACAACACGCTGACTGCTAGAGCACCAGTAAGCCTCAAGCTTCTTCTTCTTTTTCGTCAGAGGGGCCTTGCTCTGTATCATTACATTTGAAGCCTCTATTACGCATACTAATTATAATTGTCTTGCTGCTAAAAATATAGACGTCTATACAGAGCATGGGAAGTAACAGAAGCACTAATCTTGAGGGAGTTTGTGAGGGCATCTAAAAACTGCTATTATCGCCTACCAGGGAGACAAAATTACAGCATTTGTAAATGAGTAGCACAGAGCCCATTCACATGCGATTGTAACAACAGCCCTACAACATCATTTCATTAAGAGGTCACGCTTCAGTACTTGTCATTGTCACGCCTGAGTTCCACTTTCTGGAGCACCTCTTTTTAAAATTTTCCTGATTAAAAAGCATTTAAAAAAGAAAAAGCACTTCCAAAGAAAGGCGAAGCAAACTGCAGAAAGTTAGCAGATTGCTTTTAATACACCATTAGTGGCCTGTTTACTTGTTAATGGAGCTCGGGCATCAAGTGCATCTCAGCCCTGACACTTGAGCTGCAAAATACATAAAGGGAGGTTGTTTCCAGGAAAGTGTCCTCGCCTTTGTTTATGTCAAACGGTCCCTTCTAGAACATTTCTCAGTGGATTGGAGCTGCGCAGAGCCACGGATGGCAGCGGGCCTAATCCTGACAGAGCTATGACGGCAAACCACTAAAAGACACGGGTTGGCCAATGCTCTTAGTCGCTAACATATCAATGTCGACTTGATTAAGGCTTGACACCCGCCCACTCACCACGTATAGAGGGTGTTGAGGAGTGGCGAGTCAACGTGTTCTTTTTTGGACGCCAGTTCCAGGGTTAATGATGACTGATGGAGGCACTTTGGAGTTGACCTTGTGGATGGGATGACAGTTTCTTGTGAATGGAAGATACTGGCCTAAACAATTTTCAAAGAACATACTTATTTCTGTACTTTTTTCTTTGGGAAATAGGTATGAAGTGGGCTGTCATCTAATTCATCTATTAGATGAAAGCTTTATTGATAAGTTGTTATGGCGTCGTATCGGATAAGCATTCTTGCTTTAGTGGCTATTATATAAAATGATCAATGCAAGGGAATGCACTGGCAAGAAAATAAAACATTATGCCGTCTGCGGTTTGGATAATACCTCTCTGCTCTTTTGCGGTAAAAAACACTCTCTTAGCATAGCAGCACGCAGACCTGTATAACCTTAAATACGAGCCACCAAACCACTACAAGCGGCTCCCTGCTTTGGTGGATCGGGAGAACAGTTTGAGCTAGCATAAAGCATCACTACAGAAGCTCCTTTAGACGCGCTGTCATTTGTCCTCCTTTCCTCCCCTTCATCTCACCATATAATACGAGCTCCCCAGTGTGGTGCCAGAGCAGTGACTTTGCCCGCCGCTGTGGGAGCTTCTCGCAGTGTGCTCTGGGTGGGACATGACTCGCATGATAAGGGGCCCACCCCCCCTCCCCCCCCCCCCTGCCGCACACCAATCCTCAGCATACCCTTTTCTT
>JAOSLM010000148.1:16271723-16285495 GCA_025629765.1 Eleginus gracilis
CTGTCCCGTTGTTGGAAAACAACGAACATCATACTATGCGTTATATGCCGCTAACGGCTTAACTTCCACGTACCTATGAGGGGGGTTCCGATGGCGGTGGCGGGCAGCGTGTCAGACACGATGATGAGGAAGACGGAGTAGCCCAGCAGCAGCGTCACCTTAAAGGAGACCCTCTCCCCGCTGTCGGGGGGCAGGTAGAAGCCCACGATGTCCATCACCATCAGGAAGATGCTGGGAAGCAGCAGGTTCACCGTGTAGAAGAGTGGCCGCCTTCGGATCACCACCTGACCAGGGTAAGCAAGGGTTGTGCATGGTTGGGTTTAAAAACATACGATAAATGGAGGGAGGTAAATATCGAGTGAAATCGCCCTTCTGAAGTTAAACACGTGCCATAGCATTTACTTTTTTGTGTTTAAAAATAATGTTTAGAAATTAAAGTTCTCTTTTTTTGCATTAGATGTAAAAGAAAGCATGTCATTCGAGATTTGTCTCAAAAAGTGGCACACTTTTTTTTAGCTTTAGCATCGCTATGTTATGTCTGCCTTCAGCAAAATTTGTGGAAAAAGTTGAATAAAATAAATTGATTATGAAAGAGCTCACGTGGAACTTCATCTCGGCATAGTAGTCGTCGTTGTCCAGGCTGAAGGACTTGTAGGCGGACAGCACGTGGAGCAGCTCCCACTCCCCCTGGTTCATGAACAGGCTGTGGTCTTCCTTCAGCTCCTGGGGGCTCCGCATCAGCGTGATGTTGATGTCTTTGACTGCAGTGGGGAGGCACAAGCGACCAGACAGCGAAGCAACATACCCTATTCACCGATAGCCATGTTGGTAGTTAGGTGGAGAAACCTTCTTGAATCTTCCGGGGTAAACCATGTACTCATTAATGCATTGTTTTTAGTTCTGTGTTCCATTTTCCAAGGCAGCATTTAGTTGATTGAGTTTCCATGGTTTCCCCAAGGATTCTAGAAGGTTTCCGAAACCAACTGGCTACTAGGTGAATAAGGTCAATAGTGAGAGAGCAATAGGCAGAATTAATGATGTTTATAATCAAGCCGGTTTGTTAGGAAAAAATGCTGCAACACTTTATAGAATTTAATATTTTTCTCTATTGCTAATCAAAACTGTAATTTATAAATAGCTTTAAAAAAAATGTGGTTGGTTGTATGAATTTGTTGCCTTGACATTATTTTGCAAATAAATATTTTTCCCTCTGAACTCATAACACTTGCCTATATTTTTAGGACTGAAATCGAGTATTTTTTATATTTTGACACCCCTCACACAAAACAAAGAATATGTATATATTGAGGCAGATAGATGGGTCCAGTAAAAAACGTGGATAGATCTGTAGGTAGGCAAAAATGTAATGATATTTAAACCCAATTTTAAAAGCACACCAGGCATAATCGGATGGACAACATTTGTCAACATAGCAGTGCTGACATAGCATAATTCAAGCGAAGCGTGACTTTCTTTTGGAATGATCTCAGAGAAAACATCAAACCGTTGTTGTTTCTTTCATCTGACTTCACAGACAGAGCAGATTGGCGTTCTGATTCTCCTCTTTTACAGAGAGAGGCGTCTCAACAGAGTTATGTGTGGGCAGCAGACCTCACTATCATATGGGAACAAATGGAAACTAAGGAATAGCATAATGGTTACAATATTCCTGTGCAAAACATTTGTGACAATTTGTGAACCTACACAAAAGAGTTTTGTGTATTTTGAACATCTTTGATCAGTATTCAGTATTCCCCTTGTGTCTTCTTTTGGATATCGCCCCCCTATTCTTATTTAATCTATCAAAATACATGATATGTGTCCAGATTCAAATAAACTTCAAAACAACGGCGCAGATGGATGTAGACAGAACATGTGCGTGCATGCTGATCACAACATGCACTGCTGCCCGGGGCGCCACCCTGAAAGAGGTTGTTTCAACCTCAGAACTCAAACGTTTGTGTGGAACAGAGAAATCGACAGGGTTTGACATACCAGGGTTTGTCCAGTCCAATAAGGTTAGGAACTCCCTAATCTAAGACAAAATATCCATATGGGACTTTATTTGGAAAATCTATATAATTTAACATCTCCTGCTGTAATTATTTAAACGCCGAGGCTACAAGAGAAGTTAACTTTTTGGGGGGATTTCACAAAGGTTTTTTTAAATTTATTATTTTTATATATTTTGTGCCAGGGACTTCATGGTATTCACTCTATGGATGGTTAATAGGTGGATTGATAGAAAAAATTGTCTTAAACATTATTCAAAATGGAATGAAAGTGGTAATGAGCGTACTGGTATGGAGCCAGCTCTGGAAGGTGAGACTGCAGTTCTGGACATCGAAGGGGAAGTTGTAGATGTTGAGGGTGCAGGCGGTGACCACCTGGATGGGCTTGTAGTTGCTCACCAGGCCCTCGTGGGTCACATAGACGTAGGGAATGTCCGGGGACTTGCCCACGTCTACGCTGAGGAGAGAGAGGGAGACCAACACACGCAAAGAGATTCCTCAGAGTGTGGACATTAAGGTGACTAATTACAACATGGTGGGACAATTTACTGGCTGTTCCCTTCAATCTGTGTTTGAATATTCATATCAAATATTATTCGAAAAGACATTCCGCACCCACAATTGATCTATGATTTGATTTACAGCATTTCAACAAATTGTACAAATAGTCAGCTGTTCATTTATACTGTAAATATAGGGTTAGTAGCTAGTTATAATTGTTATAATATACATATGTTAGTATGTTACTGTTATCCACAGTAATTTGACACAGAGCAGTCTGTTTCTAATATGCAACATACCTACACTAGTATACACCTGGTACTGTAACGAGATGGTCTATATTTTGTCCTAAACTTCTCCACAGGATACTTACAACTCGTTGATCAGTATGTCCGGCACCCACACATTGGCAGTGGGAATAGAGACTTGTTTCACCTCATCAAAGTCCTCTGGGTTCCAGACCATGAATTCATCAGTCCATGCCTAACGCATGCAACACAACAAATAATGGTCAACTGTATGTAGTCGTATGGAATGAAAATACAAATGTTGTTTTGCAATGTGATTTAATTATTGCTCGGACAGGTATTCTGGAATTGTTTTCAATAACTTACCTGCCTGTACCAGATGTACGTTGTCAACACCTGGTTCTTTTCATCCTAAAATAAGGGGGTTGAAAAACCAAAATGAGACATAAAAGTTCCTACAACGTGTTGTGTGTTAATCCATTAGAGCTAAACACGTTATCGCTATCGATCCCAATGTGGTTGGGTTTACGGGTATGCGTGTCCTAATCTATATAGCGTGCAATAATCGTAACATTGATAACATTGAAGTGATAAAAACTTACCACGTTGAGGATGGAGTATATCATGAGGTCGATCGCCACCGAGGTGGAGTCGCGCCAGTCCTTCACGGGTCGAACCCCTTTCTTGTACCCAGCGCTCAGGAACTCGGAGAGACGCACCAAGGTGGCATTGGCAAATCGTCCCATGCTGTTGCCAATCTTTTTAACTATTGGAAAGTAGTAGAGGGCATGTATTTGGCATGCATGGAGGTTTAAAATAATTGGAAATGCATCGCAACCCCAGTGTTGGTTTGGTTATCGTACCTGGAGAAGCTGGTAGGACGCCCTGAACGAGGAGGAAAACAAGAGCTGTCCATGGTACCGAAAGTCTCATTGTGGAGTTACTCGTATTTCGAACGAGTTAGAAGAATAAAGTGATTATGGGTGTAAATCTTTGCTGTTAAAAGTTTCTAAACTATACACTTTGTAATCTATAGCCTACCTGTGTTTACAGAAGCATCTATCTGCTGTGCTGTGCTGCTGGCTCCCTGGTCCAAAACCATGTGACATCGTTGGACCCACGAGGGTGTGTCCTCCCCAAGGCAGGACTCACCGCTTGAGATAGTTTGTAAGCGTATGGAAGTGGTCCTATTCTTGTTACATGTTAGGATATTTGTGGGAAAATATACTTCAATCATAGGCCTAGTCTGAAAAGACAAAATAAAATACATAAGCCAAACTTGATGTGTTTCTAGGTTCAAGCCTGACAGGGCAGCAGTATAGACTGAATAGTATTATAATTGAGTATAAAAGCACAACGTTTTATTTTGTGTGCTTTTTTCTTTTTTGAAGATAAAAGTCTCTTCTATAGTTGACTCCCAGGAGAAAGGTTGGGAGTTTGATTCCCATTCAGTGACAGTTATAGTATGGGACCAGCTTCTATCCTGGTAGGAAAATCTGCTTAAATATGAAGGTAAAGTTGGCTCTTATGGGACGTGACAAGGTCCCATTTGATACCTTTTGATAAACCTTTTATAAATAAAATGAATATATTTATAATGTATGCATCATAACCCTACCCCAAAAAATTTAATCCTCTGCCTGTTAGAGCTTTTGTCATTAATTTTAAGTGACCTGAACGGCCTAAATCTATTTCAAATGTTGAAATTTTACATTTTAAGATGCTGTACTTGGTGGAATCCACACTTTTATTGCTGGGGCAACACAACATCTTGTACTACTAGTCCTTATGATATATATATATATATATATATATATATCATATCATATATAAGAAACTGTAAAGGTCCTTCAAATAAACAATTGTGTTGGACAGTGAAGAGTTGAAGGAGGTGATGTCCCCAAGAGACGAGGCATGCTCAGATGGCTCATTGGTCAGCTCTAACACATCATAAGAGATGTCTCTGGGTTCAAGCTTGAAAATGTGGCAGCCTATACATGATTTGAACACTTGACGCTGTATGAATTGGCCACTGTAGAGAAGAATATTGAAGCAAAAAGTGCTATTTTGATGGCAAAACGACAAACCTGTCTATTCATGAATGTACATCATAGCTCTTAATTAATAAAGTTATTAATTGCACTGACGGGAAGTACCTCTGTTGTTTCAGCGCGGTCTCCTCTGCCAGATAACTTTACACTATGTAACACAATCCACTGGAGGTGTATGCCGGTAATGTGGAAAAATTATAGGACCACAGGGGGAGACTAGGCTACTGTGAAGTGCCTTTTTATTCATTTCTCACAGCTATTACGGAGCCACAAGGGTAGGATGTTACAAACCCAGTGCTCTAAATGGTCTCTATTGATTGGTTTAGCCGGCAGAGGTTGGGTAGGCACACACTTGAGTGGGTGTGATTTATTTATTATGTATTACGCAGATTGGATCCAAAGTGATGTGTTTGTTTAAACTTTTGTAAAATACTGCATTGAGACGTCTATTACTTCGTATTTATGGATTACATATGATGACATGTTTACCTAAATATGCTGAAGTCCCCGTCCTCAAGTTCTGTTATGTTCCAGTGAGGTAAACTGTTAATTTGTAAAACACATTTATTATGGCTTCCTAATTTATAAACAAAACACCGTTATTTTTTCACATTTTCATATTGTGTACATATTACAATAATAATCACAGATGCAGATGACACTGTTTTATTAACAGATTTGTTAAGAATCAGTGAAAGAATATAATTTGCATTACAATTCTGACATATATAGATACAGTCACAATATCAGAGAGTACCAGGGACATTTGGCATATAGGTGGTTTGAGCTGTGGTAAACGCTGGGTTAATCCAAGGGCCGATGTGGGGCGTTGTAACATTATTAACAATGTAGTAGATTGTTTGAACCCTTATACAGTCTATGGTTCAAATCCTTATGAAGTCTATGATTTAAACTCTTATACAGTCTATGGTTTAAATCATTATACAGATTATGGTTTCAATCCTTAGACAGCATATGGTTTACATCCTTATAAGGTCTATGGTTTAAATCCTTATTCAGTCTATGATTGAATCCTTATACAGTCTATGATTGAAATGCTTATACAGTCTATGATTTAAACCCTTATACAGTTTATGGTTTAAATCCTTATACAGTCTATTGTTTAAACCCTTATACAGTCTATGGTTTAAACCCTTATACAGTCTATTGTTTAAACCCTTATACAGTCTATTGTTTAAACCCTTATACAGTCTATTGTTCAAACCCTCATACAGTCTATGCATTAAACACCCGTCAGGCCAGGCCCCAGCTGAGCCAGAGCAGCACCAGAGTGGAAGTGTACAGGATCAGGATGAACAGGTACACCCGGAACAGGACGCGGTCCACCTTGGAGCAGAGCACCAGCCACTTGCCCTGGGCCTCGTCCTCGCTCTCCCCCTCGGCGAGGGCGAGGCGCAGGCAGTGCAGGTCCTGGAGGATCCAGTCCAGCCTGGAGCTCAGACCGTCCCAGAGATCCTCCAGGGACAGCACGGGGCTCTGTATGGGCGGAAGGCGGTCGAATCCGTAGCCTAGCGTAATAGAGATGGGGATCACAAACAGAATTCTTAAACTGTCTTCCGTTTTTTGTTGTGTTTCGTTTTGAGCGTCTGGATCATCAATACTATAACACATAGTATTTCTTTTAGTAGCTTTGTAGTTGCAAACCCAATGTTTTAAGATTGCATTAACGTTGCATCACATTATAACTACCATCACAATGCTGTATATTAACACCCCTCTCACACTGAATGCAGAGCTGTACACAAAATCAATCCGACAAAATTGTTATTCATGAAAACGAAAATGTGAGATTTTTTTTTTTAAATTTTCCCGCTCACTCACTTCCTGGCAACTGCAGGGCGAGGTCGTCCAGCGTGCTGGTGGAGGCGGTGGTGAAGATGCTCTCAGCAAAGCTCTGGCCCAGGGAGCCGTAGCGGTCCAGCAGCTGGGCCGTCACCGACATCTGCCGCACCTCCGTCTCCCCGTGGTGGAGCAGCTTGATGGCCAGGATGGACTTGGCAAGGCTCAGCATCAGCAAGGCCATGCAGGCCGCAAAGAACACCCCTGGGAGTCAGGTGGGGAGGAGGAAGAGAATCGGGCATTGGGTTCGCAGTGGGTTCTTTGTATGTATATATATATATATACAGTACATCGATTCTATATACTGTAGAATCGATGAATTCTAATGAAATAATGTTCATAAAAAACATATAGTTGTAAAAAGCAACAAATAAGAAAGAGCGATGTTTAAAACAAATGCTGAACTAATCACATGAGCCGAAATTTCCATTCATCCATCCATCCTGGTAAGTGATGGGGCCCCTGCTGTATCTCACAAACAAGCAATGTAAAAAAAAAAAAAAACACTGGAACCAAGCACTTACCTATGAGTGGGGTAGTGACTGTGGTGGCAGGTAGTTCATCCATCAGGTTGACTCTGAAGACGGTGTATCCCAGGAGCGTGCTGGTCTTGAAGGTGACGCGTGTGCCGCTGTTGATGGGCAGGTAGAAGCTCATGACATCCACCAACATGAGGAAGATACTGGGGATGAGTAGACCCACCACGTAGAGCAACGGACGTCGCCTGATCAGCACCTGAAAGTGACCCTGGAAATGAGTATTGACCATTGCACAATTCTTCTAGTGCAGTGTTATCTTCGACTGTCCTGCTGAGCATGAATATTGATAGTAGGGTTAGAGCTTAACCCTTTTACTTAATAATCTGCTATTTGTACAGCCTAACCCTACACATTTCTAATAACTAAACCTTAATAAAGAATACTGTATTAGGGTTCTATTTTAGAACCCTAACCCGTTATCCAAAAACCCCAACCCTAAACCCAAACCCTAACACTTAAACCAAACCTTAGCCCTAAAACCAAACTCTATCAACCAAAAACCTAACCCTTAACCTCAAACCAAACCCTAGAATTAAAATCAAACACCTAACCCTAATACGAAAACTTAAACCAAAAAACGATAAACCAAAAGGTAGAGGTTGAAATGAAATGTCTACAAAGTAATAGTCCACCTGTTTTTTCAGTCAACCCTTTGCGATTTGCAAATAAATAGCAGCCCAGTGGAGCAAATAATGATTGAAACCAGCTGCTAAGTGCATGGTTTGGGCAAAAAACATGACAGGACTGACACAACCATTTCCCTATGCACCTCTGTGTCCTGCCGTATTTCATATTTATCAGAGATGTGTGCTATGGCTCTTTGAACATCGATAATACTATCCCTCATTCTGGGCTCTGGTGTCACCGTGCCTGATAGCAACCATGACTGACCTTGTTCTGCAGTCCTCCAAATATCTCCACACAATCAGCATAGTTTTACCAGTGGGCCAGCTCCCGGCCAAGAGTAAAGAGAGAGGGCCGTAACTGAAAGCCTTTAGCCCTTTGAGCAGAGTAAAGAGCTGCCAAACCATCGCACTCCGCTCCGCAGCCTCCCTCACTCCACCTGCAATGGGCCGTGAGCCCATTTCCCCTCGCCACTAACAAGTAGTCCATTGATCAGCCAGCCACTGAGACAGTCTCATTATAGCCCCTCTCTCTTTCTCTTAACCCCCCACCTACCTCAGTCTCATTCTTGCTCTCTCTCGCTCTCGCTCTCTCTCTCTCTCTCTCTCTCTCAAACACACAGACACACCGGCGTGCACACACACACACACACACATAAACACTGTCCTTTTTACAAGCCAGACCACCCCAGTCTCATCTTTTAGCATTAGCTCACTACCAGAATCCATGAGGGTTCGCAGCCAATCGTTTAAACGCCTACAGAGTGTGAGAAAGAGTCAAAGAGAGAGAGGGAGAGAGGGAGGGAGGGAGAGAGAGAGATAGGCCTGCAGATGGCCAGGGGTTTAACATTGCCATCGATAAGCAATTACATTCATCACAAGGCAGTTACAGACTTATTGGGAGTGCAAATAGATTACAGCGGAGGATTTAATTTGACGGATCGAAAAACAGAAGTGGATGTACGAGGCATGCTTTAATGTGAAGCTTAAATGTTCACTTGTTAATGTAATTTGCATCAGCAGCTAAAACAAACAATGATGAATCTTAAGAAAGACCCAATCTTGTTCTCATTAATAACACAAAATCATCCAGGGTGTGTGTGCTGTTAAATTATTAAATACATGTTACATATATATTTTCAAAGTCAACTAAGGCCCCATATACAGTAGATTGAGTGGACTTCAGGAAAACACTTAACTTGACATTCTCCCCTCTATGCTCTGCATGAGCGGACAAAGCGTGTACACTAGGAGGGAACATGAAACGTTTGCAGGCCTTACGCACATTGAACTGAATGTGAGCGTATTCCTCCCCAGCCTGTTGGAGCTGCCAGTAGTGGGAGGGGATGGACAGCAGCTCCCACTCCCCGTCGTTCATGAACTCTGTCTGCTCGCTGGCGATGGCCTTGGCACTCCTCCACAGGGCCAGGTCTAGTTCCTGCACTGGAGACGGGACACGGGAGGCACCAATCAGGTGAAAGGGGAGGAGTTACAGTGGCGTAAAGGAAAGGAAATCAGTGACAAGCCGGCTGCTCAATTGCATGATAGAAGTGTATGGGGGTGAGGGATGGTGGAAGATCGTGTCAGAAGCACAGGATTAGAGAGGATGGAGGAAAAGTGGGTTGGAGGAGCGATGGACACATTATGTTCAGCTTGTGTAGGGAGTGAGATCTACACCATTTATGATTGTGTGTTCCGTGATTGGGCTTACGTGCCCTTTTGTTCGGTCACTTTAAACCCAACACCTCAATAAATCGAGCCCCCTATCTAGTCTCACATGAAGACTTTCACTTAAAAGTGTGTGAGCTGTGTGTTTATTCTTGAATCCCTCTGCAATTCTCTCCCTCTAAAAATACAAGCCTTGAAAAGAGGACCTGAGTGGAGCCAGCTGCGGAAGGTGAGGGTGCAGTTCTGCTTGTCAAACGGGAAGGCGTACAGCTCCAGCTTGCAGGCCAGCACAGCCTGGATGGGCCGGTAATTCTTCACCAGCCCAGAGGAGTTGACGTAGACATAGGGGATGGGAGGGGACTTTCCCTCATCCACGCTGCCAAAACATACACCGAGATAGCGTTAATGAATGGCTTACTATTCAGCCAACGCAATTCATGCAAAGCGATGGATAATGCGTATAGATACATGTCATTCAGGAGCTAGGTAACGGTTTGGCATCTTTTTTAGAGGATGTGTCTATTTAGAGTGTGTACGATGCAACCCACAACATTTAGCTGGCCTTGAATTTGTAAACCTTTGCAGCTACACTATCATTAAATTGGGACATTGCTATTGAAGAGTAATGTTACTGCATTTGTATGCAGTTCACGCCATATACAAGCTACCTGGAAACAGCAATTGTGTGCCCCCCTTAATGTTTCTCCTGCAATTGAAATAGAGATTCAGCTGTATGAAAAAATAGAAAATTTTTACATCTATTTGCATGCATGCATCTTTACAATTCTTATTCGCTCACTAATTTTGGAACCCAAGGACGGAATAAATACAGTATTATTCAATTTTTTTAATTTCTTACAATTCACTGACGATAACATCAGGTACCCAGATGGCATCTGACAACAGCGAGATCTCAGTGATTCCATCAAACTCCTCAGGATCCCACACCAAGAACTCATCTGTCCAGATCTGATAGCAGCACAGAAAGACACACAATGATATCTAAGGACATCTCAGCAGGGGAGCTGACAGCAAACATCTGTAAGGAAAAAATACAGTCTTTATATTCCTTAGACTCAAATGGAAAGCGACTAAGACGGATAGATATACATTCACATGCACATGCTTGTATCGGTGCATATAAGCAAACATCCATTTTCAATGAGATATTCTTATTGAAAAGGTCAGTGCAAACAATGCTGTGCTCACAGCGAAAGGCTTGCACACACAACAATGCACACATGAATGCACCTATCCTGAATCCAATCATTTTCCACTAGGCACCACCAAACTGCAGTTCCAACAGTGTTATATTTGATAGAGAAATAACTTTTAGAAATTTTAGAAAACACTTACTTGTCTGTACCAAATACATGTGGTAAGGCTCTGGGTTTTTCCATCCTAGGTAAAATGAAGTAAAGAAGAAAGGACTGAATGAATGAATCAAGTGACAAATGAATGAAAGGATGAATTAAAATGTCCTAACAGTACTACAATCATACTCGGTCATATAAGGTTCTGGCACACGTCTCTCTTTATGAATTGAACACAGTTTTTAATCTGAATTGTAATCTCTATATAGGAATCTGTAAATGCTGAAGCAGTTTAAGGGTGTACCACGTTGAGGATGGACTGCAGGATGAGGTCTATGTAGACCACGGTCGGGCTGGTCCAGTTCTGCACGGGTCGGACCCCACAGTCGTAGCCCCGCAGCAGGGTCCTGGTCAGTTGGTTCAGGGAGGACCTCTTGTGCTTCTCGGGAACACAGGCCACTTAACCGAGAGGGTAACAAGACCTCGGTTATCTGAGGGTTTATTCATTCACTAACAGGGTCAACTCATTTTTTTCCGGAAAAGTGAGATATGGAGGTCAACCTCATGTCATTTATCATTTGTTGTCAACCATGACAACATCTGAACATTTATAATGAGGAATTGCAAAAATATGCAACTCAATTTAACACAATTTTAGTAAGGATAAGACAGCAATGTCAAGACCAAATACATGTGATATTATATGACGACCATACTCTCATTTTCTGAATAACCAAACAAACAATTATACTAATAATAGGTGAAGAAGATGAGAAGAAGATAAATAATATTAAAAATAATTCTATCATTGAATTAATACATTGTTGTGGCAGAAACACAACTGTACACGACCAAAGGGATTAAGGCAATTACCATAAGCAGTATTAAGAACAAAGAAGAAATAATGACATGTCATAAATAATGTCACATATGTCACAATTTTTTTTTATATTTGAACAGGATTCTCCTCCTGCAACATCCCTATAATGTTCAAAACAACATACAGAGCATCTTACCTGAAGACAGCAGCAGCAGCCATATGTATGTCATGGTCACTACCAAGCGCCTTCACAGCGTATGTCCAGGTCTCCACACGTCCAGTTGAAATAAATAAACGATTAAAAAACAAAAACACTAATGCATACTCAGAACACAAACAGACATTGTGTTTTGAGGAGCAGTTTGCGTAGAGGTACAGCGAGATGGAATTGCGTATGAAAGTTGCTACTGCTGGTATTGATTTTGCAATGCTATGGGGTAACTTGATGCATACGATTATGAGCTTGGAAGGAGACAATTCTTTCCCCCAGAGAGGCTGTGCCATGCTGGTCGGTTGGTTCATCATAGCAAAGGATGATGAAACTGTATTGAATGTTTTCTTTTTCATTAAATACCCAAATATGAAATATATGAAAACGATGTACACCAATGTGCAATAAAGACAATGAATCTTTACACTATTTGTTATTAATTTCATATTTGGATAATCCTTCAATGCATCTTATTTATGGATGGAATGCCAATTATACATTATGTAGTAGTAGTAGAGGTAGATGCAATGGAAAAATTTTGTCACAAAAGATGGCAGGCATTTTCTTATGTAGGTGCACACTGCACACATGTAAAATGCATTCACCTTTTGGAGAAAAAAAAATGCAGCATTGAAATATTAAAAATTAAATTATGTTAAGATGGTCTGGTCTGTGATTAATGATCGGTTTAGTTTGAGCAATTAAATCATATATCTTAATGACCATATATCTTATTAATAGGCTATTGGTATTATTATTATTATCAGAATTGTTTCTCATTATTATTTTATTTATTTATATTTATTTGTAGGACTGGATGCTCAATGTTGTTAGTAATATAAAAAATAAAGCAAGTATAAGGTGTGTATACATTAAAAAAAATACCTAACTTCAAATTGTAGTCGTTTTAATAGTGTAGTTCAACACCCGTGAAACCCTTAACACAAGTCTTCTCCAAACCCTGTCACAATCGTTCACCGCTGCAACTGTCACGGGACCGCGCACGTCCATTGCGCGCACGTTGATTTTTGTTGGACGACTACGCGCCGCTGCTCTGCTCGTTTGGGGGTCTGCTCTGTTTGACAGATGGGGTTGGTTTGACTCCGAAAACAGCTAAAGACATTAGTGGGAAAACATCAAGAAACCCGGCTTCCACAGCCATGAGAGTTGAACAGAGTGGAAATGGAGATAAGTCAACGAACGCGGTGAGCGAAATGGAAATGAAATACTAAAACTACTAACCTCCCAAAATATTTAATACCATTCCATCACAAGTGCAGTCGGGCTACATTAAACACCAACAAATAGCCTTAAAATACATTAAAGCACTGGCAACTGACTAAAATGGTTGTTTTACAGCTCGACATTTACATTTTGTCTTTTTATATCCTATTTATTGCTCTAATACATATTCATTCTTCCTGACGTAATGACTCAAGTGACTTAGGAGGCCTAAAAAGTACAAAAAATATACATTTTAAGACAAGGTCAGCTGCTTCACCTTGTTAGACTGCTCTACGTTTGATAAAGAGGGCTGGCATTTAGGTGTTACTGTGTAATTATAGGTTTAAAGCTACTATGTTCGCTCGTGCGGACGTGTGTGCGTGCGTGCGTGTGTGCTTATGTACGCGGGCGTATTTTGGTGCGCGCGCACGTACGTGTATCGACGCCCGCGCGAGACAGCGACTGAAACACCCACTGCCTTTGTCACTCAAGCGGTAAGTGGAGTGACAAACAGCGGCCCTTGCTATTCATGTCAGGGGCCTAAAATAGAGAGCCGCCGAGCCGCGTCTCAGATAGCGCCCCAGCTCTCCATATAAGTCTGGTCGCCCCGTGCTCTCTGCTCTCCAACAACCTGGGATTGTGTGTGTGTGTGTGTGTGTGTGTGTGTGTGTGTGTGTGTGTGTGTGTGTGTGTGTGTGTGTG
>JAOSLM010000148.1:16298070-16308936 GCA_025629765.1 Eleginus gracilis
CCTACATTATCAATTGCTTATGTCATGTTGATCAAAATGTATTGTAATGGGTCTCTATTGAATAGTCTCACCCCCACTACATTTCTAGCAATGACAAGGTCTGTCAACAAATTATCATACAAACAATGTGAATCTTGTCCTGTCTCGTGCAATCAATCTCCCACATACACTAAGGTATAACTTACAATTTACAATAACTTATCCATAAACGTTAGCCATAGTTTACATCAGAACATCCCTCCAGAGTACACTGTTATATTGACAACATGGCTCTTATCCGTACACAAGGACTTGTCATTCTGATGGCACTGACATGTTCATTGACGCAGAGATTTACTTTTGAGAGATGAACTAAGGATTTTGAGCAAGACTGGCTTTTGGTGTTTTGCTATTTGTACGAATTGTTTTGAGAAAATGCGTTTACTGTTTTGCAAATGTTGAGGATGATTAGAGAAATGTACCAAAGCGACTGAGAAGAACTGTACATCTTCTAATTCATTGGACTAAGCAAATCATATGGTTAAGGAATAAATGTCACAAATAGATGTTAGCTCACCTTTTCTCCTGTTTGTGTGTGTGTGGGGCCCCTCAGGCCCCTCAGTCCCCCAGTACTACTCCAGACACAGGCAGCCAGAGAGCCCCGGCAACCGCTAAAGCATCATCCCCATCAGCCGAGGAGGAAGAGGAAGGGGACGAGAACGACGCCGAGGTGGCCATCTTGAGTGCCGCTGCCGAGGGAGGCCCCGAGGCCGGGAGAGCAGAGGACGGAGAACCCGGGGGCCGCCTGGAACCCGGGCCGCGCACGCCCAGGAGCCACCGCGACGTGGAGGAGGGCCCCCCAGAGGTGGAGGTGGAGGGGGAGGAGGGCGTGGAGCCGCGGCGGCGCCAGAGGAGGAGCCAGCGGGCGTCTGAGAGCGAGGTGTCGGAGGTGGACATCCCCAACGTGGGCCGCATCATGGTGCGGGCCGACGCCGATGGGTACAACGAAGAGGTGAGGAGATGAACCTTGGTGGACACCAGGCAGGTACTGACGGTCCTTTAGGTGCTGATTGTCGGCTGTAATAATAATAAATGGGATTTATATAGCGTTTTTCTAGGACTCAAAGTCTTAACACTGAGGGGCGGTGGTGGTAAAACAAACAACAGCACGGACACACGGGTGGATGGGGGGGGCTAAGAGAAGACAGAAGAGAAAAGAGCTGTAGGTCTCCCATTTCATTGATACTGAGGTTTTTCGATAAGGGATAACAGTATGGTCACCAAATAAAGAAATCGATGCATCATCTGTTTTCCCAGCCTTTCGGGTTAACCACAACCTGTGTGGAAGGGAAGTGAACACAGAGCCTAATCATGTATCCATTCAGTGGATACCTTTGAACCAATCAAGCACGATTATGTGTGCTGATGTCTTAGAGCATGCTGACTCCAGCCATGCAGGGTGTCATCATGGCCATCGCCAAGGCCAGACAGGTGTTCGACACGGACGGGCCCGAAGCTGGTCTCATTAAGGTAAAACCCTCCCCCTCCCCGTAGCTACAGTGGAGCTAAAATGCATTACCGCTAAAAGGGATAACTGTCACATATCAGCTGTCTGATCATTAGAAAATGATAAAAATGCTGTATAGCAGCTTTAAAATAAAATGGAGCTGACTTATGACATATGGTACCATTGAAAATGATGCAACCAAATAATACACACAATTCTTAGATAGATTATATTATGTTGTGTTGTATTTGTTTGTTATATAATGGTTTGTTCATGCCTATTTGTCATTATACTAACAGCATATTCTAGATGTATATTCGACTTGGACCAGATCAGTGTTGTTGAAGACAACCCCACTTTTAAACCCTTACAACAACACAACCCTCCCCTTACCGGCCTGCAGGCATTCCACGAGGAGTATGCACGGCTCTTCGAGCTGTCCCAGGAGGACAGCACGCTGCAGAGCGACGTGCGCCTGCACCACGCCCTGGTCTACTACTTCCAGAACCAGGCCCCCGGACGCATCATCGAGAGGGCCCTGCTGGAGACGTTCACCGACCGCAACCTCAGCTTTGACGACAGGTGCTGCACCCGAGGACCACGTGTCCGTGTGACTGAGGATTTCTGTCTGTCCGTACCCCCCACCCCCCGTGGTCAGCATGACATACATCTGGGGGCGGCATGTGGCTCAGAAGGTAGAGCGGGGGTTGACTGGTAGCCAGAAGGTTCGAACCCCGGCTCCTCCTAGCTGAGTGTCGAGGTGTCCTTGAGCGAGACACCTCACCCTGACAGCTCCCCAGGAGCTGGCTGTTGAACCCTTGAAGGGTTGACACCACCGTCGGTGTGTAAATGGGGGGGATAGGCAATATTGCAAAAGCGCTTTGAGCGGCCACTTGTTAGAAAAGCGCTAGATAAATCCTTTTAATATTTACCATTTGCGTGGATCATATGAGTAGAATGAGTTTTGGGAGCGGTTGTACTGAACGCCAAAGGGCCCTTTGCTGCTTTCATGTCGGAGAGATCTGAGGAATACACCATGTTTGAGGTTTAAAATATAGCAGTATTTCTGAATATTCTCATCATTCACATTTCACAGTTTCACCTCGGACAAATCGGTTTAAGTATTTTCTGGTAAAGATGATACATGGTGTGATGTGTAATTGGGTGTTTGGGACCTGACATTGTCCATGCCCCGCCTGCAGGGCAGTGAGCATCATGAGGGAGGCGCGCTCCAAGCTGCGTCTGATCAGGCCGGAGGACATGGACATGGACGAGTACTTGGTATGGACCAATTACTACCTCCAAACACATAGCGCTTCTGGTGCGTTTTAAAGAGCTTTTCACCGTTTTAAAAGCCTGCTGAGGACTTTATTAACATTTTGCAATGAGGGGGTTTTCATTTAATGACACTGAAGATTAAGTTAGCATTATTACAGTTATTACAGCTGTATCTTTCTGTGTTAACCAATATTATTGAGTTCATGGCTGAAACAACATAATGATTTTAAATGTTCCAAATGCTAGACAACACGTAGCAGCCATTCCCTGGGCCATTACAAATTGAATTAAATAAAATCAACCTCATGCAGACCATACATAGAAACGGCTGAAGAATGACTCGTTCATCACCAGATGGGAAAAACACTATTTTACCAAATTACTAATACCACTCATTTTATTTTCTACACAAATATTCACCACAGAACAAGCAAAGTAATGGTCAGTCATGTGTCACTAAAAGGCATTGGCAGAGGGTTGTGAATGAAGCCCTTAGAACGGGGAATTCTACATACCTGCCATCAACTCTTAATACCGTCGTAAAATAACAGCTGATTGTAATCTGACTCTGATGAATGTTCCGCTATAATTCTTGTTGATTATTCTGTGACCTAGCTGTTGTGATTGTGCAGGACTGGAAGGATGACTACAGACAGTTTCGGACTGTGTTTATCTACCTTCTCACGGGGCTTGAACAGTACCAGCATGGAAAGTAGGTGTTGTCATGACTACCCCCTCATCTCGCTCACCTCTTCATCATTTCTTTATGTGTGCTTGAGTTCCACAGTCATAAGATGCAAACACCAATATGTACTGCGAAATCGAGTTACAACCTTCCACTGTAGAATTTGACTGATTATATTGAGTCTGCTTTTTTAATCATGAGATACAATTCCTCCTGTATGAAAAGTGGCCATGGTTTGTCTGTCGCAGGGTCATAAAATGATTAATAATTCCTGCCAAACCCTTTTGCCCTCAAGCTAATTAAAAAGAAAACTATAATTCCCAGCCTCCCTTGTGTGTCAGTGTGTGTCCGTGTGTTCGTGCATGTATACGTGATTGTATTGTCCTCTGTGTGCTGTGTGCAGGGTCCGCGAGGCTCTGATCTACCTGGCCCACGCCTACCAGAGCAACGCCTCGCTGCTGAGGAAGGGGGAGAGGCGGGGAGTGAAGCAGTCCGTCATTGCACTTTACCGGAGGAAATGCCTCGCGGTGAGCACCGTTCAATGGAGAATAAGTGGGCCAATTTATACTGTAACAACAGCACCATCTATGGTGACAATTGGGTCATTGCAATTCCTTGTGATTCAGGCTGGCAAGTCAGTTCACGTAAGCTATGGAAGTGTTATGGAATGGCACTAATTAGAATTATTCAGAAACGTTTCATATTTAGTAAATAATATTTCATATGTTTTCAAGATTTGTATATTTTCAGTTTCTTTTGCATATTGTCAGCCTCACTTCATAATTGCTTAAGTCATATTTAAAGGTTCATCTTGTATTTGTATCTGACATCACCTCCTTCCTCTCACCGGAGCAGGCGCTCAACGAGAGCGCGTCGCAGCTGTTCAGGAGCGGCGAGGAGTCGGAGGTGGAAGAGGGCGTGGCCATCATGAACGAGGCCATCATTCCCTGCCTGCACCTGATGTCGCGTGACGCCACGCTGGCCTCGGAGGACGCCGACGTCATGGAGACCATCCGCGACCACTGGTGCACGTGCCTCAGCCCCGACATGGATGGTGAGGGGGGGGTGTGGCCACCGCACCCGACCTGTGAGGTCGGGGTGGGATAGCAGTAATTACACCTACCTAAACTATAAATACCTAGTCGTGGCGTTCCAAAGGTGACTGGAGAACACTTACAATTTCGAACTAGACATTTTCAGCGAGGAAACACTACCGTGTACTTCCTAAATAAACTATGGCATTGGTGAAATGTTTCAGATTGTTTAAGTTATAAGCTACTGTGAAAAAAAACATACGATAACAAGGTTTGAGTAAGGTGTTTTGGAAGGTTAAGGTTAAATAGATCCTTAATATGCCCATTTAACCATAAATAGAAATGTGTATGCTGTAGTGCTGTATTTCGATTTGTAGTACAGGCTATGATGCAATATTCTTAATTCTAAATTATATTGGTTCTCAAGCAATTTATCCCAATGTATCCCCTATATTTATTTCAGCAAATTATCCTTTTCACCAGCATAAAACATTTTGAGGAGCGAAAAATATATTATTGAACGTTAATAATATATGAGCATGGTATTTATTAACATGAACATGACATGGGGGCTGTGAATACTTTCCCTTTTTGTAATTCATGGGAAAGATTACATGAATTTGTTAGTATTCAAATTTACTACATTTCATGAAGGTTTTAGAAATGTTCCTAGTACCCCTTGCAATCGTTCCAAGTACCCCTAGGGGTTCTTGAGAAACACGGCTATAATCCAACAAAACCCCATGTCCCCCACAGGCCATGGAAACAAATATGAGGGAAGCGGCAAAACGTCTTATCCGTTGTCTGTAACTCTGACGGCGCCAAATGACTGATCTTCCAGCCAGAGAATCCATTAGAAGTGTCTAACGAATCCTCATGCTCTGCTCTCCCTCTCCGCACCGCAGACTCCCTGCAGGTCAAGCTTGGCGAGATCCTGCCCAGAGTCCTTGACAGTTCAGCGGAGATGGTGGTGCTGAAAGACCCCCCCAAGGTGCATGGCAGCTTCCCCAATGACTTGTGTACCCGGCTGGCAGCGGCCATGGAGTCCATCCGCAACACGTCCATAGTGGTGGTCAAGTGAAGGAAAAAAAGGGAAGGTCGATGATCCAGAGAGTTCCTTAGCGGAGCGCCCAGCCAAAAAAAACCTGGAGGCGCCCTGTTCAGGGTTGGCAAACACTAGACGTGTGTAGCATAGCAACAGGTCATATCTGTGATATGTGTTTTTATATGTTGTTTTATATAACTTTTTAACAGGATTTATTTCACCTGGAAACATCGCGCCGTAGCACAGTTAAACAAAGAGTGAGAGTTGCAGAGAGGGTTAGGGTTAGGGTTAGGGTTCACTACAATGCATAGTGCAAAGATCCCATTGGACACAGGAATGGCTTTTTCTGATCAAAATAATGCCCGGGGAGACATCCTGGTGCCAAGCCATTACCTTCCACCAAATTAAGCCAATCACAAGAAGCTATCGCTATAACATGAGTTGTACCATAAATGGTTCAGGGGTTTAAGGGGTAAAGCCTAACCGCACTTGAGGATGAACAAGAGGGTGAATGGAATTAAATTTTATATTTGCCGCACAATTTATAGGAATTCTCAAAAACATGACTTGCAGTGAACAGAATAAAAAGGTATATAGATTATGGATACTAGTTTATGAACAAATGTACTTTGTTTATGTAAAAAATTTACTCCATTTCACACTGCTTTTTCACTTCACAGCCTGTGATGATGCTTAATAAACAGTTGAAATTCCTTGTGACCCATTCCTTTATTACCTATAGAAATTGGTGGTAACTAAGTGGTAGTTTATACAGGGGTATTCTACAAACATTGTCAATATTATTCCATGGGCAAAGTCAAAACTGTAGTAGCAGATGATGTGACTTGAACATATACAAAATTTCAAGTGTAAGCGGATCTCCATCATGATCAATCAATATGCACTGTTGTGTGTGTGGTCAAGGATTTCAAACAAGAACACAATTCAATGTCAATGTATATCGTTTTTTTTTAAGCAATAAGTTATTTGATACAGAAGTGTGAATAGATGGTTACTCATCGAAGTGCCACACATACAAAAAACATTCACTCGGATCATAAACATACAAATCCAAGATATGTTTTTTATCAGTGCAACTGATCCCACACTCGTACCTAGCCAAACCATATACAATTCTGTGATAAATATGAATCAAGGATATGAGTGGACATATGCAACCCATAGAACATGTAACACTTGCAAACGAAACAGTTTGACGTGAATGTTTCAATGTCTTCCAAACACACACACGCACACGCACACACACCCACACACAGCACAACAACTGTGGCTAAATTATATTTCTATGTTTTACATCAGACATTATTAGTCATGCTAATATTCTTTTTATAACCAAACAGATGCAATGTAGTGTTTCCAACGTAAAACCACCTGATACACAATTGGGGACACTTTACAGACCCACATGAGCACACTCCATGAGAGAATTTCTTTTTTCTAGAAATGTTTGAATCGTTAAAAAGGTGTGTGAATATTTAAAGACAAAGAATTATTTGACATTTACCTTAATTTCAATTGAATAATCATGATAAACAGAGGCCTAAAAAGCTGGTTAGGTTGGCCAGGTGGGTTGTAGCGTGTGTAGTGTGCAAGCTCCTCTTTTAACCACGTAATACAGTGACAAGCTGTAACAACAGAGTAGGTTGAACCCTAGCCAACTCAAAAATTTGGAATTCATCATTGTTTACCGCATATTAATCCTATACTGGTTGGTGGTTCACATTTTCACTTCTAAAACTCATCCGACATCCTACTGGGGACTTAGCTTGCCAGAGTTTAGGGAAACAAAATAAACATGCGTTGCAGATGTAGAAAGGCCATAGGCTTTTACGGCATGATTCAACTGCTGTGCTCATTCATTATGAGGTTACAGCCAACACGGGTTAGAAGCTGCTTAAAGTGTTAAACTGATTTCAAAATAAACAAGAAACCATCTGTCCCAAGTTAGGGCAACACTTAGGGCTATTAGTCATAGCAGAATAGGAGCTTGAAGTTTAAAGAGCAACTACAGAACAGACTACGTTTGATGCCATCTAATCGTTAAAATCCAATAACCATTTAAGTGTATCCTTAACATTATGTTGGTACTTCAAGATGTGTGAGGCCTTTAAGATGGCAGCAAATTCACAAATTGGGTCTAGTTTGTAGTTAGTCTTTAAAGAGGACAAAAAGCAGGGTGAGTATGATTCTTAAAATTAAAGTTGTATTTTAAACCATAGCATCATTCTCGCAGAGAAAGAAAAGGGAACTCATCTACACTGTCGCCGTCCCAACCAGTTGATTCCATTCTCCAAATACAAATTTTGAATATTATTATGATACCGTGCAGTTCAATCTTTATTAACAGCCGATTGTATATTATTGGTTGGACCAATCGTTTCTCATAAATTCAAGAAAGTGTTTTGTTATTTTGTCAGATCTTAGACAAAAAAGTAATTTTGTTGAGGAACACAAAGTTGAACTCAAGGTATAAGGTAGTACTGTTTTGTAATTCTAAGATCAAGGTCTCCTTTGACACACTATGTTGAAGTCCTTCTGCTCAACCATGTTAACAAATTAATTTACCGCTAGTACAGATAGGAGTGGCTTGATAATTATATTAGTTCCTTGAAAAAAGTGTCAGGATTCACACTGTATCCCAAAAGGAGGAGGATATATTGTTTGAAGAGAGAAAGATTGGGTTAGCATGACTCGAGTTTTATCCGCACACATGTCGTTTTCTGACTAGACGGTCACAAAATGATAAAAATAGGACTCGGTGGTTGGAAAAAAAAAAAACAGACAAATGGAAGGTATTGCTCACATCATGATCCATTTCCTTTCTTTTCTTCTTACCCTCTTTGAATCTTGTGCAAATACTTTCCACCCATTTTTCCTTCATTAAATCGTTGTCATACGGTCTCACAGGATAGGATGAAGGGATAGGGGGGTATGGGGTGGGTGCTTAAAATGACCATAAAGAGGAGTCGGAAAAAAACATCACAGAAACAAGCCTAGCCGAGAAATCGAAATAAAGACCCAAACAGCGGAACAGTGGGCTGAAAAAGCCATTTTCAACTCCCTTGAGAGAGAGTGCGAGAGAGAGAGAGAGCGCGAGGGAGGGACCTGGTGTAATGTTAATACACAGGGGGAAACCGAAAAGATGAGTTGAAGAAAGAAATTGCAGGTGAAAAGTGCATTAGAAGACAATAAACTCCTTATTTTTTTGGTAGAGCTAATACATACAGTCATATTTATATATACATCTACAGTAGAAACAAGAGATGGTCAGAGAGACGCAGGAGTGGACAGAGACACAGGGAGCGGGGCCTTAAGTTTCTTCTGTCACGGACAGTATCTCAGGTTATTTACAGTTTTCCTGTTAGTGTTTCCGTCTCCGCGAGTCCGTGAGCAACGCACGCATGTGCGATTACCTCCAAGTGCAGAGTTTGCCCGTAGTTTCCTCGGGTGTTCCGATAAGCCTCACTTACTTTTTGTTGATGCCGCCCCCAGTACCGCCCGCCCCGTCATAGTGGGAGGAGGGGCTTAAGACGGGTCTGGAGGTTATTGGGTCAGTGACACAGACACGGGGGACAGGGAAGGGCGGCGGCTGGGTGGGCGGGGACAGTTTGAGGCCAATCAACGGCATTATGTGTCTGGGAGTTGGTTGATGTCAGTCAAGTTGGTGTCATTGAGAATAACTTTGATGCGGTCCAAGCAGTCCGCCTGCCTTATCCGCTCCATCTGCATCTGAGCACAGAGGGAAGGAAATAAACAATGTTGGTCTTTCCTGATTGGTTCAGGGAATGCATCTATCGGGTCAATCACAGGTGCGTGAAATGCAACAAGTCTCAATGGCAAAGAAACGTAGGGTAAGGGGGAGCAGGGAGGGTTTAGTTTAGTTTCAAAATCATAATAGATTATTAATATACTGAATCCCACTTGCGGTAATTACCGTGGGATGAGCCATTTTGACGCATCGTCGTACTGATTCACAGCCGTAATAAACCAACGGGAAGAACATGATCCAGACGATTTCTTTGTAGCGTTCTTCGCTGAACTTTTATTATGCTACACCAGGCAGCGTGCTCCAACTCATACCAGAACAGAACAGTGCAACGACTGTCTGGTCGCCCACTTGGCCAACTGCTTTTCTAGGCTAAATCACCCCACAATGATGCCATTGAGAATCAGCCCAAAAACACACAACGGATTCCTATTCTTCTCCGACGTTCCAACTCAAGGTAAACAGCAGAATGTGAACATACACATTCACAGCCCATGTGATTGTAATCAGTCACGTGTGATGCTGTGGCAAGCTGGGATTTGAGTAAATAAAAGAAAATTGAATGAACTGATATTAAATGTCACAAAGTATAGAGTTCACAGTTTAAACCAGTCGGGTTGGTTTAAGGTTAAGGTTCCCCTGTCGTCCGCTGTGTGACGGCACAAGAGGGGTCAGGCTGAGGGCAGGCGGGGGCGGGACTGACCTGGAGGTTCTGAGACAGCTTGACAAAGTCCTTCTGCACGGCCTCACTGACGTCCAGCTCTGTCTGCAGACGCTGGGCCTTGTCCCTCTCGTCCAGCATCTGATTCTCCAGGGAGCTCTGGAGCACACAGTGACACGCGCACACACACGAAAAACAACAACATTCAAAACCAATCTCAGGTGAACCCATGCACATCGACAAACTGAAAATGTCACTTAGAGTTATTACCAAGACACAGGGATGTGTTACAGACTGTGTGTGTCTGTGCAGGTGCATGTATGCGCGTGCGTGCGTACCTTGGTGCTGGTGAGCTCCCTGAGCTGGTCGTCCAGGCTGGAGCTGTGTGACTGCAGCCGCTCCAGGCTCTGACTCTTCTCTGCCAGACTGCGCTGGAGCTGCGCAATCACACACACAAAATTTGTACATTGCACCAAACGCTTAGTTTTAGCTTTCCACTGTGAAGCTCATTCTAAGAGTATGTCAAACTAACACAATGTTAGGCTCAGCATTGCCCTTCACATGATGCTGTCTAATAACACAGACAGTGAAGACAGGAAGGAGAGCTCTACCTCTTCCCGCTCCCTCTTGACTCGCTCCAACTCCGTCTTCAGACTGGAACAGGATGCTGGGGGGGGTTGGAACAGCAGGTGGAAACTCATTATGGGATGCTTACTGAAGACACTCGGCAGGGATGCAGAAAGCCGTGTGTGCATGTGCGCGTGCAGGTGAGGCATAGCTGCTGTGCTGTAGCAGCTAGGCATCGTAAGTGGGTTAATTTTGACCAAAACATGAGTATGTATTCTCTCTCACACACACACACACACACACACACACACACACACACACAC
>JAOSLM010000148.1:16452128-16463166 GCA_025629765.1 Eleginus gracilis
GGGGGGGTAATACCACTTTGGTAGAGCTGAGCTGGAAAAAAAAATGTTTATGGTATTTGTCATCTACTAGTATGCCAATGGTGGAGACATTCCCCTGTTTATTGACAGTGAAATTTCACATAGGTTTTATACAGTGTAAAGAGAGATTATACCCCCATAGTAATAATATAAAGTGTCCATTACCATGATCATCCTCACTACAATGACAATGCATATATAACCCTAGGAATATAAAAGTGTTGGGTTTTAGGGTTTCTTTCTTACTTTTACATAATTTTGCATGACTTTGTAAAAAGGTATGTAGTCATATCGAGGATAGGTTTCAGGAATTCTACTCCCGCACATCACCTCCTACAATTATTTTTGTGTATGATCTTCAATTTGTACCTTGTTTGTAATTAAGTATACACAAAACTGTTATGGTGTCTGTGAAGCCTGTGTCAACATTTATGTTGGAATTCATTCTTTAAAATAAACTAATTCAACAATTGAATTAACATATTATTAATTATGTTTCTCTCCCAGTTCTGATGAAGTATCATCGCCCAAACCCAGAGGGCATTGTTCTTTTGGCACAAGCAGTGAATGGGAATCCAAATAAATTGATTAACACATGATAGTGACTATACAGGGTGATAACGCAACTAGTTGGGATCCATTGGGGACGCAGTGACTTCAATACATTTGCAAATATGCTGTTCTGAAAAATTATAAACTAATGCATTCAATGTATTAGCTTTTTCTGAATTGATGACGAAAATATAGGACAGGAAAGATTGGATCTCACACAAGTAGACTAGACACTGCATACCATATGTAGTGTGTTGAAAGAAAAAATAAATCTGTTTCAACCTCTAAAATATGTCAGGACAGCGCCATCTGCTGGCAGACGGGCTATCACAACAAGTGCCTGGTGATTCTGTCCTGCGGATTGCTGTGATTTATTAACCCTTAATTAACGTTGTGCGTCTGTGCGTGCGTTTTCTTTCATTTTGGGATATTGTGTGTTCTGATGTATCTTCATGGAATATAATACTTACAAAAAGTACTGTATTATGGTAAATATACAAAATAAAAATATATAAATAAAAATATATAAATAAATGTAGTATATATAATATATATATACACATCATTTGAATGACTCGGCCACAGTTGTAACGTCCCACTCATAGGCACCACTGTCTCTTTTATTTGATTTTCTCTCGGCATCTCCAGCGACGGCCGTAGTCGCCACCAATGATGCGCTCTTCCCAGACCAGGCATCACATCCGGTAGTTGAGGTCAACTTTCCCACCAGATCCGCCATTTCAGCCCGAGTTTGCTTTGCAAGTTACTTTTAAATTCTTACAATTTTCCTCAAAATCAAACAAGTGGGCGTTTTCTGTCGTGCCGTAGCATATATTTTAACTAACGGTGCCTCGACATTTGTTGTTGAAGTTGGCCATAGTGTCTTATCTACAGCGGGTTTTTTTTGCGAGTGTAGCGCTACCGATGCTGGGCTTTTTCCACGAGCGTGTCGCACGGTAAACCAAAGTTTTTGTATGAGTTGCCAATAGTGGAGGTGAACGGGAAGGCCTCGAGCCTCGGATTCGATTATTAGCCATGGCCGGTAATTTTGACGCTGAAGACCGTGCTAGCTGGTACTGGGGGAGGTTAAGTCGCCAAGAAGCGGTTTCCCTTCTGCAGGGACAGAGACATGGCGTGTTCCTGGTCAGGGACTCGATCACCAGCCCCGGCGACTACGTGCTGTCTGTCTCGGAGAACTCCAAAGTGTCTCATTATATCATCAATAGCATCAGTAACAACCGGCAATCGGGACCAGGTAACGTGGAGAATTCTTTGTCACTTACTTAGATTAGCTGGCTGCACGTATCAATATGATGCTATCATGTAAGTTAACCATTTCATATAACGTTAGCTACGGTGTCTTTCACGTATCATCAGAAATCAATTACACCGTGTTCAGTTTAACGTAAGTACATGGGATGTTCACGAATGGACTAGTGTTACAGATGTGCAAGATGTAACTTAAGCGTCTCGCAGGTAAGTTGATTCTTTGAGTCTAGGCCTTGTAGACAGAAGTCGGAAAGGTGGGTTGGGTTTTGTGTGCTGAATGGGAGTGGGGTAGATTGTCACAACTGGAATATGACTAGTAACAATGGTGTTTGCGGAATGTGTGTGATCGTGGCCTATTGCTCTTAGACGCACACACTGATTTGCTGCTACTAGTAGCTTCCTGTGGCAGTCTGCCTGCCTACATTGGTTATTGGTTGTTCCAGTAGGGGGATCACTGTCTTTATTCAGATTTATTAGGACAACCACAGCCAAGAGGTTACATTCATAACTGCTACTAAATAGTATATGTTAATTTACGATTCCATATAGCACACGTAGCTGGCTCACGGTTACAGTGTTCATTTAGTACAAATACATTTAACAAAATAAAAGTTGTAGTGTCAGAGGTGTTGAGTATTTCTCACTCATTCCCACACAGCCATATCCTCTTTTGTAGGTTAGTCAGAATCTAGATATAATCCTTGGTCTAAAGTCTAACTTCAAGGTCAGAATATAAGGTTACAAGTATTATGACTATCATGATAATGATCATTTCAGGGCTGGACCGGTAGATGTTAATAAAACCGCATATTCTACAAACTGTAGTCTATAATCTATGTATGTTTGTACAATCTAGATTCGCACCAATGGCATTTTTACAAGATAAAGAAGGTCATTTTTTATAAGATTGAGTGCTTGGAGAAGCAGGATCTTTTGTGTATATTACATATGTGTACAATTAATACCCAGCATGGTTTTGGGAATCTCACAACAATGCTCAGGTTTGTGAAGTTTTAGAATAAAATGGAAACTGTAGATTCATGCAATTGAAAAAGCAACCCTAGGCCATTGGTGCTGCAAATGGTTTAATACTCAGGCATATATCGGACACAATATTGTACTTAAACCGTAATATAATATACATACAATATTTTTTAACTGGGGGGGAAACAAGGCAGTGAGCATGGAAAGTGGTTGGGTAATAAAGAACACAATAGGCTCCCAGACTTTAATTTACAGTAAATCTGAATTTAATGAATTCAGTTGTCTCTTTTTCAGTGTATAAATGCAATAGCATGCAACTTTAACAGACACGGATCGATAGACTAGTATGCTCAAGCTTGAATGATTGTATTCATTTTTTTATATAAATTGACTAACCCTAACATATACAGGATTAATGCAAGAGCCTGTCTAGGAGAAACATGTTTATTTAGCAGAAGCAGAGATTGGCAGCACTGTAAGATGTCTTGGATTGGTTTGTATGACATCAAATAAAAAATGTGTGAAGATACTTAAAACCATATACAAAGCAAAGTGGTACAGTTGTGCTGGTAGTATTGTTAGTTTTTTCGGAATAAATCTGAAAATGTCAACAATCAGAACTGTTCTCTCTCTTTCGCTCTTGCTCTTCAGGCCTTATACCCCCTCGGTTTCGCATCGGGGACCAGGAGTTTGAGGCGCTGCCAGCCCTGCTGGAGTTCTACAAGATCCACTACCTGGACACCACCACGCTCATAGAGCCCGTGAGTAGGTCCAAGCACGCTAGCTTCATCAGCACCGCCAGTGCCCCGGGGCCCTTGCAGCCGGACGAGGTGGAGTTCGTCCGGGCGCTCTTCGACTTCCCCGGCAACGATGACGAGGACCTCCCGTTCCGCAAGGGCGACGTGCTGCGCGTGCTGGAGAAGCCCGAGGACCAGTGGTGGAACGCCGCCAACCAGGAGGGCCGCAGCGGCATGATCCCCGTGCCCTACGTGGAGAAGTTCCGGCCGGCCTCGCCCGGCGCCGCCGGAGGGCCCCAGGCCGGTGGGGCATGTGGTGGGGGGGCCGCGGCCGGGGCCCCGGATGCACCAGGGCCACCGTTGGAGGCGCCCGGCCAGTACGCCCAGCCAGTGGTCAGCAACGCCCAGCTCCCCAACCTGCAGAACGGTCCCGTCTTCGCCCGGGCCATCCAGAAGAGGGTGCCGAACGCGTACGACAAGACAGCGCTCGCTTTGGAGGTAGGTTTTAACCCCCCTTTCCCCTCTCTGTGGTTAGTGTTGGGTGCCCCATATCTTTACTAGGCTCAGGGCCAGGTACCCTGTTTTTCCTTTTAACTCATGCATGCCAATACAGACACGCGTATAGTTGAGAAACTGGTGTAGGGCTCAACACAGACCACTTCAGAGTCCCTAGTAAAGGGCAGGCACAGAGGGCCCTTTTACAATGCTCTGTGTTGGTGTGCACAGTGGCTCTTGGGGGTTGGATGTGAGCGTGACATTCTACATTCATTACTATTGAGCACAGAGCGCACGCTATCCCACATCTAAAAAGGGACAAGATGCTAATTAACCCCTTCTCTCTGTTGCTCTAAACTGCCTAAATCTGTATTTCAATGCCCCTTTAGTGTACACAAGAAGGTGAATCCACACCTTCCTGGCCTCCCAAAATATATTTTTTTCTTTTTTTTTTACCAAAGCTACTTTATCAACTACCAACCCGATCAATAAACCTAATTGCGCATCTGTACTCATTTAAACTCCAGAAACAGCAGGTAATCCGGATATACAAGCACCGTGTTACTGTACCAGTGGTTGCGCTGCTATTTCCATAGTGAGAGTCGGGTCAATCTATTACCCATCAATACCAGCCCCTCTCTGTGGCTTTAATGGAGTTTCAGGTCGCCAGCAGTCCCATATTGGCAGGCGCATCTTCATGGTATAGTCTAACCAGGCATTACGGTATCAGTCTATACAGCGCTATCCTCTCCTATATATATATATGTATGTATGTGTTTAGCTATGATGTCCTCTGTGTGGGGGTCTTTATTTAGCTTCTTTTTTTTTCTCCCCACAGGTGGGTGACAGAGTTGAGGTGACCAAGATCAACGTGAACGGCCAGTGGGAGGGCGAGTGCAAGGGCAAGCGTGGCCACTTCCCCTTCACACACGTGCGCTTGTTGGTACCGCAGCAACCGGAAGACGAGAGCTGAGAGAGGAGAACCCAGCACACGTCACTCTCACTCTCACTCTCTCTCGCTTTCTGTCATCACACACCCACCAATAAGATCCGTTCCCCGTTCCCTCCCACCACTACCAAACACAACCACACACGCGCACACGCTCTGAAGAGCTCACCGAATACAGACTGTGTTCGTATCGTCTCAGTGGGCTGGACTCTTACTGCCTAGAAAGCCAAATGAGTGCAGCGTTGTCTCACATCATTGTTTATTTGAATGAAAACACACACAGATGGAAGATTGACGCAACCAGTACAAAACACTAGATTCCACACAGAATCCTAACTCATTGTTTGCATGTTGCTAGACTGTATAGGTCTTTGTGAGAAGCTGTGCTACATGTGCAAGATACTTTTACCCCAGAGGTGCCCTCTCGTGGAGCTGAAATATGTTGTGCCTGTGGCATCAGCCTCTGCACGGTAAAGACTTCACTGGGATGTACACACACACACACACACACACACACACTACAAACCAAGTACCATTTTTCACACAAAATGGGAAATGTGATGATAACAACTGACCATATACATGTGTAATCAAAAAGATGTTATGCTCAATACTGTAAACTGTTATTTCTTCCATATTTAATTGTTTTCCCAGTTATTACAGACTGTCCATTATATTTTTATTCCCATACACTATTGGATGGCAACTCAGATGGTCAGTGAAAATAGCTATGCAGCAGTTGACAAGTGTAAGAAACTAGGGAATGAATCTTTAAAATTAGCAAGTAATTTTTTTAATTGCCCTTGTAGGGGCAATGTGATGTGATTCATCGATCGCTGCTTATTAGCAAGTTTGGACGATGCCTGGACGCGCGTGTGTGTGTGTGCGTGAACATGTGTGTGCGCGATGTATGTGAATATGTTGTAATGTTGTTAGTAAGATACTTGTAGGAGCTCAATAACATTTTAGCACACCCTACACACTACCAAGGAACTGACCGCTGAAAGTGACCACTGTGTGCACCTACTTTATATCCATCTTTAATATTATAAAGGCTTGCTTTTGCTATTATGATATTGGTATGGAACAGCGTTGCGGACAAGTGAAATTGGATACCTGATTCTAGAGTACTTTGTTGCAATCAAAATGCGGCGTTATACTTCTGTAAAACACAAAAAAAATTACTTAATAAATGTTTGTTTTTTTAAAGGTTAATTGGAATGTACGACATTATCTCTGCCAAGCCACTACTCTTTCCTGTTGTGTTCTCATTCTCTGGCCCTGCTATTGAAGAAGACCTATTAATACCGACAGCTGTGCCGCGGTGCCATATTCCTCTATTCGGATATTGGTCCCATAGTTGGAGATTGAAATATTGAGAAATGTAGCTAGTTGCCCGATGGAGGTATGCTGGCTGTTTGTATGTCGATCACTGGGGAGGATTGCCAGAACTTTGTTGTTGTTCATGTAATTATTTGAGTCCTCTCTACCTCATGTTTGGTTTTGTAAGAGAAGATGACTTCTGAATATGATATTAACACGCCTGGACGTTGATACTCAGTCCATCAGTATTTTTTGTTTATTTCTTTTCTTTTTCTTTTAAAAATATTATTTTAAGCTAATATGCCCCCATATACTCGTATGCCGTAGAACAGACAGTTTTGCATTCTTGTTTGTAACTTGAGAGGAGAAAGTGCCCAATGCACAGTTTTCTGAGTTTACAATATTTTACACTTTTATATCCCATCTTCATCTAATTTGACCCAAGATCAATAGAGCTGGGTCCAAAGACCTGAGTCAGACGTCGACCTGAGTCAGACGTCGACCTGAGTCAGACATCAACTGTCTCGCAGTCCTACCGTTTACTTTGCCTATTTCTTGAAACTTTCCGAAAGAAGTTCAGCGGGATTGTCGTCCTGCTGGAATAGAAAGGTTTTAGTCAATGTCGTCACCATTTACTCAATTGAGCCATTCTGGATTTTTTTCAGCACCCTGTTTTCTCATCTATATGGCATTTCATCTTATCACATGATTTATGAAAAATATTAAATGTGCATCATACTGCCCCATGATAATTTAATTTAGCTGTTGGTTACCATCTTAATTAATGTCACAACCGGAGCAGTCCGTAGACAAGATATAAAAAAATTATATATATATTGGATGTACAGTTTTTGGTAGTGGGCTTGGTCACTTAACAACATTGATAGTGAAATGTAAGAACAATATTTGTACTCTAGGAAGAAATACCGCATTGAAGTGATGCTCAGGGCTGACACCATATCTAAATCAAACCATTTGATAAAAGGAAAGCCTGACATACTTTAATATTACAACGCCGATTAAATTACCCATGGTGAATGCTATGCCCAATGTTCTTTATCATTGTCTGCATACAGAAAAGCAGATTATTTGGTGTGGTGCCATAGTTTTGAGAAATATTGAACATATCCTAAAAATAAAAACATGTCAACACATGGACATTTATGGATACCCATGACATATATATGATATACACATGAGAATTATCCATTAAAAAATAATGAGGTGTTTTTGCAACATTGAGAGAAATCACTAACATTGTATTACCATATTCAAAAGCACATCAACATGTGACCTTTTGCCCAATTATTTTTATTTTATTAATCATGCAATGACAATGCTTGCACAAATTTGTGAAAAACCAACAACTTAAATGTGATAGAAACTACCAATGGTTTTGCATTGCTTGAAATCCCCTTGATAGGTGGAGGAGTGTATACAAGTCTTTCTTCCAAAATGGAAAAAACATGAGCATTGCATTAGTTTGTGTTCATTGTTATACGCATTTTTGTATTGTGTTACCCGTTAGTATTTCAATTATTTTTCAATTAAATGCATTAATTTTCACCAAACTCCCACCACTTATTACCTCTTAGAGAGGACCAGTGCCCCATTTCACACCACAGACACTATTTGGACCTATTTGGAAGTGTGTGCTATGTACTAGAATTGAGTTGATGATTGACCAATGATTTGCTTTTGAAATTATTCTAAAGAAGTGTATTTTCAAGGTAATGCCATTCAGTAACAATATGCACCTTAATTCTGTTTTGTCCCAGGAAAAAAAAGTGCCATGCCAAATGTGTTCTGTTCCATGTTTTTCTTTTGTCATTTCCATATTATTTTTTTCCTTTAGTGGCATTCGTCCCTAGTTTTACCTACAACCTTTGCATTTTATTTTTCTGTAGCATGTAATGTATTAAAATACCTAGTCAATAAAATACTACCAATTTGTCAGTATAACGTCTCAATTGTCATTTTCATAATATATTCCATTCGTGGATGAGAAAAAAACATTGCGCACCACAGATATTGCATGATGACGTCAGTATATGTACATATTCCACCATAAACCAATCTTATCACACTGATACTGTAATGCAGTGATCGATATCGTAAATAAAATGTACTAGATACCACCGACACTATGATCTGCACCATCTAGAAATGTATTTTTAGCTTACAGCAAGCCTAATAATCAGGATTTACACATTTAAAATCAAAGGATGGGGGAGGGGATAGAAGTAAAGTTGTGTTTCCCGGATGGAGATCTGACGCCATCTTTACCCAAGTGCTACCGGTGGCTATTTGGTTACAGTGGGGAAGCTGCTATCGCTCCACCAGGAATCACCAATTGGGACCTACGACCAACGATAAACCGTCGGTTTCAGGACATTATCGATAACTAAACACCGACGGCCATGGCAGACCGGGAAAACGCAGTATATCAGGCTAAATTGGCCGAGCAAGCAGAAAGATACGACGGTAAGATCTCCAATATATCACGGTCAGCGCCTCTGCCGCCTGTATCCCCTTCGCTCTCTTCAGCAGGGGGCTGCGAGGAGCAGCAGCAGGTAAGGTGGTGGCTGGCGATGGATCCGCTTTTGTCAGAGATCAGCCAAGAAACAAAATGGCGGAAAAGCAGCCAGTGGATTTTGATCAAGCATTGAATATAGTGGTGGTGAACCGTGTGCCGCTGCCGACATTAGCTACAGGCTAAAGTACAAAACATAGCCGTACATAATGTTAGCATCTAGCTGCACGGCTTCCTGTCAGGCTAGTGGGTCGTTGCTCAATGCTCACGCTGCCAGCAGCCACCACCACATCGCCATGCTACTCGCCCTAGGGCACACCACAGTTTAACGCAAGGTGGGGCGTTAATGGCGTAGCGGGTGTGTACGTTTTGATAGTCAAGTGCCATCTACTGTGCGATGTTTAACAGTTCAGCTAGATCCCCACGCCGAAATGGATCCCCTTTTGCGTGATATTTGGATTAAAGTTGTTCCGCAACCCGGGGACAACTTTCCTGCGCCCCATATATAGGACTGCACTGGTGCTGATGAGTAAGATCCCTGACGTGTGTTGGTGTATGACCGCTGGTGGTCCCTCACACCTGTCTATCTATCTATATGTTGTACCATATAGGCATCCAAAGGACATTTGGATTTTATGTCAGTAGGGCTGCTCCGGCATCTGCGCACAAATGCAGTTTACCTCCATAGATCCTCAAGACACAACGTTAAAAATGAGTGATCATGTTTGTATCATACATCCCTGATGGAATGCTACTGTATAATTGTATAACGTATGTTACAAGCAACCATTTTAGACTCTTGCTACACCTTCACATAACATCTATCCTGTTCGCCCTCAACAATGGGAGGAGTTTTGCGATGACAATAGCTGGCATGGCTGTTGTGTGCGTATGTAGTGTCCACACCTTTTGACTCACCCTTTTAAGTGCCACACATCTAGTTCTAGGCAAACTAAAAATGGTTTGTGATTGCAATGCCATTGACTTCCCATGCTTTTTGGGTGTGTTTCTAACTTACTGCATGCCCAAACAGCCCTCATCTGCAGAAAAGTCCAGATTTCCCTTTCCAATAGTCACAATTGTACAAATGCAGTGTATACGTGGTGTTAACATTGATTTATGATCCCAGTATAAAATGCATAATGTCAGAATCTTTCCGATGTGCTTACCTAAATGTTTTTTTTATGAAGCAATACCCCCTAAGAAAAGCCTTGATTTGTCTCTAGTGGGCCATGCTCTGTAGTGTAATGGATGGTTTCAGGCGAAGGATGCCAAGTTTCAACCATTAGGCCAATCTATAGTGGGCATACTCCATAAGGAGTCCAAAGCACTAATGCTGTGGTCGCAGAGCATTCTGCAGTGATTATTTAGCCCCAAATGCAATTGATTTCAATGGAGTCAGAGCATCAATTAACTATTTTATTAAATGTCAGTTAAGCCAATCTTTCTTTTACGAAATGTACTCGTATAGGTATGGCAAGGTAACAACCTTTTTAGGAGTACATTGACGTGTGTGTGTGTGTGTGTGTGTGTGTGAATCCCCTCCTTCCGCCCTTCCAGAAATGGTGAAGTCCATGAAGAACGTGGCTGGCATGGACGTGGAGCTGACGGTGGAGGAGAGGAACCTGCTGTCGGTGGCCTACAAGAACGTGATCGGCGCCCGCCGAGCCTCATGGAGGATCATCAGCAGCCTGGAGCAGAAGGAGGAGAGCAAGGAGGGCGAGGGCATTATCAAGATGATCCAGGAATACAGGCAATTGGTAAGAGAAGGAGATCCATGCTTACTATATGCTTTAAGTGGTGGCAGTGAGGCTTGGGAGGGACCTAAGTGTCTTGAGGATCTTATTCGATTTATTTTATCAGTACTTTGCGGTTTTCATTAGTATGGTCAGCGATTGCTAGATTTTTCTTTCTAAATTGTTTAAGGGTAATTGCTTATAATTGGGAGGAAGTGGGGAAAACCCTGGCTCGCTGAAAGATGCTTCTGCTTGCTCCGTGTTTGCAGTATTGTCATGACTCAGGAAAATGTACCATCATCACTCTCGTATCAAGTTTCTTGACCCTGACTGAACGAATGAGCACAGAACATTCCATTATATCATTTTACATTTACATTTAGGGCATTTAGCAGACACTTTTATCCAAAGCGACTTACAATAAGTACATTTGTCATAAGAA